>CM017555.1:42958080-43453080 GCA_007844125.1 Sinonovacula constricta
ACAAAGAGAGGTTTTGTCTGTCATTGTTCTGGTATTTCCTAATGTCGACAATCTGAGAAAATATGTCTTTAGCTTTTTTACTATTTTTTTTAACTTTAACAATACTATGAAGATAGCATTTTATATTAATTATATTTTCATTACTGTTTTTTACAGTTGCTATGTTGCACTTTTTGTTAAGCTAAAGGTATACATTATATATACGTGCATTGATGTTCCTATCTTTGTCATGTGCATACCAAAAGTTATTAGTAAAACATAGAATCATGTGTTTTTACCTAAATAGATGTCATTACGAATGTGGTAATGCATGTACTAGGAGGAATTAGAGAAAATTAAAGGGTTTCTGAGCGAATAAAGAACCAGAACAGTGTCACTGACCGGACTACTAAGGAGAGAGAGTAAATGGTATTGAATGTTATTGTGTGGGGTTGTATGGGTCAGCGTAGAGGGTAAACAACTAGTTATACGTACACAGCATCTTAAGTTTAGCATCTAAAATCGCAGTAGATGCACTCCACCATACACTTGAATGTCAAACGCACTTGTTCTTCAGTCGATAAGCGTTCTATGATAAATGTCAATCGGAACACCTCGGATAATTCACGAATCATCTCTCGGATGTATATAGGTAGTTGTACACCTCGGCCATTTCCCAAAATGGGACTTCTTTTGTGACAGACGTCAAAACAAAGATGGCAGCTCGGTTGACAGATCACTGTCGTACTTGTGGTGAGCTGAAGTCTGCATGTTATCAAGTCTCAAACAATGCCTGTAAAACTTCACTTTGCTGTAGCTTCCAATTTAAATAATCTAATTTTAATTTACCCAGCACTGTAGACGCACAGATGTCAAATGATGGCATTGTTTTTTGTTTTGTGCATATTCTTCTTCCGAAAAAACAAAACTGTCGTGATTTTTGTAAGTATCGTTGCACCGCACCAGATACACCCGAAAGATGAGTGTCCCAGGGGCGGAATTACCCGAGGAGTTCCGATTGTGATAAACGTATTACCAATGGAATTCATATTGATTCCCCATAATGGCCACACCATTTGCCATTCATCAAATCCTGTCCCCATACTTTACTACAGGTGTACCGTGTTCAAAAGGACTGTTATACTCAGGAATGCTTTAACTCAGCGTTATTTATAGCATTTATAGCATTGCGTAATATGTTGTACATGTTTCAGTGGAAGTTCAATACATTGCCGATAACAGTTTACTGCCTCTGTAATAAAACATTATATTGCGTAAAACGTGTTACAAAAGGTAGATAGCATGTAAACCTGGTTGATAAAGCCCGGCCTTAGGTTTGTCGAGCTGTGATGGCCGAGTGGTTAAGGCGTTGGACTTGAAATCCAATGGGCATTGCCCGCGCAGGTTCGAACCCTGCTCGCAGCGGTTATTTTAAATACTCTGCGATTTTGTTTTAGCAAATGTGTTAATTTCTTCAGAAACGGTTGTCACATAGAAATGATAACAGTGTTTATAATTCGATCTTTTGCCTATGTTAAATCAATTTATGTAATATTATGTAATGATAGCAGCCTATTTTCTATGTGAATTTTGAAATGATAACTTAATATAGGTATTGTTTTTATTTATTGTTTTATTAGTTTCTGCATGAAAAACTTTGATATTTGTTTAGCTTTTTCCATTTGTTTGTGATCAAGGGGTTCCAAATTTCTGTTTGTTTCTGAAAATAGTTACATATACCCATGATGGGTATGCACACACCTTCATCCCACTCAAATCACGACTATAGTGTTACAAGGCAACACACGCACAATTCAAAGACATCAACAAAGAGAATATCGAAAGATCTTTTCAAAGACAAAAGTGCATTTATTTTTATTAAAAAAAACCCCAACAACAACAACAACAACCTTTATGCGTCAATTTTTGTACTATTTTATATATATTATTTTTATTAATAATAATGATAAAGGTATCAAGTTTAAAGAAATATCTCCGCTAGAACTATTTCTGTTACCCCAAAACGTTCACAGCAAAGAAATATCTCCGCTAGAACTATTTCTGTTTCCCCAAAACGTTCACAGCAAAGAAATATCTCCGCTAGAACTATTTCTGTTTCCCCAAAACGTTCACAGCAAAGAAATATCTCCGCTAGAACTATTTCTGTTACCCCAAAACGTTCACAGCAAAGAAATATCTCCGCTAGAACTATTTCTGTTACCCCAAAACGTTCACAGCAAAGAATTATATCCGCTAGAACTATTTCTGTCACCCTAAAACATTCACAGCAAAGAAATATCTCCGCCAGAACTATTTCTGTTACCCTAAAACGTTCACAGCCGATTTGAAAATGTTGTATTTCGTTAAGGAAGGTTACATTTTCCGTCCAATGAGTGCGATGTCTTATGCAAATATTTTTGTGACAATGGTATTGCATTTAATAACCTGTTGACATACACATTTTCTCCTTGTATAGCTATACTATTTATTTCGAGTGTTTTATAGTGACAATGGGATGAGCTGTATAACATTTTAACCAAGTTTATCCTTAATTTATGGTCAAATGACGGACTAAAGCTTTAATTGTCAAAGTTCTTATTTAAACAGCGAGGTTCCGCCGCCATGTCAGGCGTGGCGATAGCCAGACTGAGGCAGGGTTAATTATGGGTAATGGGCAAAATGGTACAAACATTCGCAAACACAGTCCGCCAGAACGTATACAGGAATTTATCCGGCGACAGTGATGGCTAGCGGTATTCAGCGAATCACTCGAAATTGTTGATATTGCTACACGTTTCGAATTAGGCGTTTTGTTACTAATTGGATTCTGACTTGTCTGTTAAGTTCTGATGACGGTATCAAAAGAAAGGCCGTGGGCTTGCATAATCTTCCGATTCATCTCTTCATTTCTTGCTATAGCCACAGGAAAAATATATTCGCGTGTAACCGAATGAACCGTTTTCGTAAAGACGTCTGAATAATAAGGACAACTTGTCTTGCACAGTGGGAAATACAAATATGTCTGCTGAATAATTTGTCTGAAAGTAAAGTCCAGTCATGGAACGATTTTCTTACTAGACGGGATAAGCTTGGAATAATATTTTGTTTATAGTTAAAGCCGTTATAATACCTACATATATTAACCGCCTTCATAGATTATGAAATCCAAGATTACGTTACTCATACTTACGTACTACGCGTTGTTTAATTTTATATCGATGGCAAACTGTTAAAGTTTCAGAAGGAGTTTCATAACTGATCAATAGTAATGTTTGAGAAAACGATTCAAGTCAACTCGGAATATTTTATACAGCGTTATTCAACAACAACAACAACAAAAACAACAACAACAGCAGCAGCACCACCACCACCAACAACAAAAACAGCAACACGGGCGCAGACGTACTGGTATTTTGAATCTGCAGACAAATTCACTCTATATCACAATTCTCCTGGTCAAATCTTTGGGCGCCCCTGGCCTATGGCTGCTCAGTATCTCACCTCGAGGGGTTGAGTCCTGGTCGGACTGAAGATCTCAATGTGAGAAAGACTTCAAGCTGATATGCGGTGCACCAGTGGTTCTACCGACAAAAGTCTGTGGTCTTCCTACACCTATAAAAGGCGATATGGTTATACAATGACAATAACTGTGTCGATGAAATCTATTAAAACACCACCAACAACAAACACTTTCACCAACACAAACAACATCACAACAAAGGAAAAGTAAAATCAACAAGAAATAACAACATTAAACAGCGAGTGAGTCGAACATATATTTAATCGATTTAGGCTCAAAATCGACGGGTGGTTGTGGAATCTTATAATCTGTAGAAACGCATATGAAGTAACTTTACACATGTCAACAGCACAATGTAACAGAATTTAATATTTAAAAAGTTAGCTGATGACTTCAGTTGATATATATATATATATATATATATATATATATATATATATATATATATATATATATATATATATATATATATATATATCTGCATAATTTTGATAAAAAAACAAACAAAACAACAACATGTAAAGTGCTGTGTATCTTAAATAAAAACTAACAAACAAACAATATAGTTGATTCCACATTATCGCCAATCTATCAGCCATACAACAAACCTAGCCACCAGGACAACCTACATATTCTTATTCTATCCAGGAATGTTTAAACTTCTTATCATTAACACGTAAGCTAACAATTAATTTCATATTTTGTACATGTTAATGCATTCTGTATTGTCTTCAGCACTAGTGACGATCGCAGTTCAAAAGCTATGATATATGACATTGATATGGACAACAGCTTGCGGGGTACAAAAGGTAGATAACAAATAAATAAGGTTAGAAAATATGGCAATGTTGTCTAGCTGTGATGGCCGAGTGGTTAAGGCGTTGGACTTGAAATCCAATGGGCATTGCCCGCGCAGGTTCGAACCCTGCTCGCAGCGTATACTTTTTAATATTTAATTGCGTTTGTATACTACGTTTACACTTTGTTTTCTTAAAAAAACGTTCTGATATACATAGATGACAAATGATATTTATAACCAGGGATATGGATTGATTAATGATAAAATAAATGCATATATATGTAATGTTTCGTATCTGCCTCTCCTGAAAGTAGTGCCTATACAAATGAAATGGATACAACTAGCCTACCTAAAAGGAAATTATTACATTGGCTTGTCTCGACGGCAGATAATCCAAACCACGTAAACTTAATATTGTATTTCAAGGAAGCGGTGCGCTATTACGATGGAAACATCGTAGTGGTTCTACCTAAATCTTTAAAGACTGCTTTTTGAAAGTTGGTCGAATAAGATAGGAATGAATATAAAATCAACAGAAACGACAGTGTCCATATACTAATAAAAGTCCATTTTGCCGTATGTTTTATTGCATTCGGCAATTATAAACCTAACATTTCTGTCAGGCACAGGTGAAGTTACATACATATATTACTTGGTTTATATATACTGATCTTACCTGATATTAATTTGTTATAATGAGTGTTTATTTATCTAGACTTGGGGGAAGTTGGTCAAATCTTAGAGTTTTTTAAACAAGCAAATCTTTACAAACCGCGATGATAGATGGATGAAAAGTGGTATCCGACCATTCGTTTTTACTAATTGCACAAGTTTTACTATTAACCATAGCAGGCTAATAGACTTTTTTGTATTTGGGAATGATAACTGATATAAGTACGGGCTTGTACAGCAGAGGCAATTTTCATCACGTCTTTAATTGTAGCATAAAGTAAATAATGAAAAACTCAATTCTCCACCATCTTTCGGATATATTTGCCTACTTTTCAATTGCGTTAAGTCAGCAATCGCATTATATATCACAACAGAAAAAATGAATAATAATGTTATTTTATCCATTTGTTAGTCGTCAAGAGGTTCAAATATCCTGTTGATTGGTTCTGAAGTTGTGTTTGCTGGGTATGTTCTGGTAAGACTAATCCCAATGAAACCATGTCTGGTGTTACAAGGCGGCTAGCGCACAAATCTAGTACATCAATCAAGAGCGTATCGAAAGACATTTATAGTTAACTGTATCTTGTCTGCATGTACTTGAATGACAAGATTCTTACAATGAACAGGATCTACCAAGTTCTACGCAACAGACGTACACATATCTTTATCACCATTTTCTTTTCTTTTTTTTTAAATGCTGATATCGACCCTGCTTATAAGTGTGGCAGGAACAATTTAAGAAATTACTTAACCGAAAATATATTTCATAGCCAAGTCATTAATGTAATTTTGAATGATTTCGATATAGACTCGGCGCAAACAAAATGTTACGTTATGTTTTTATCAATCAGTTCGCACTCCATTCAAGCACTCATAAAACAGAGATCCAAGATCCAAGTAAATGTTCTTATAAACTCACATGCACTGGATAAAACAACAACAACAATATCATCAACAACAAAACAAAAAACAACAACAACATAACACCTGGTTTAGTTTTGCAAGTTATATATAAGTCTGATGTGTTTAAACATGTACTACGACAAAACAACGAAAGACAACTCATAAAAATCCGATCATTGCTCTCTGCAGGCAATTTAATGACGCTCCCGACCGAAAAAAGGCTTTGTAACCTAATTGCCTACTTTTTCATGGCACTTAAACGAGAAAGCGCAAATGTGTTTTTTTTTTTGGTTGAGATATGTATAAAACATGATATATGGTTGGAAACGATGTTATTAGGAAACAGCTAGACATGCAAGCAAAAGTTATCTTGTGTATATTTTCTTTTGTGTATGTGTCATACATTTAAGCATATTGGTCACAGATGGCTAGATATGCACTTCCTTTTTAATATTTCTCCTAATGAAGCCTCAATTTGTTTAGCCAAAATAAATAGAAGGTGCAACCAGAACCATTAATCCCTGGATTATGTTATCAGTTGTTTATTTAGAAGATTTTGCTATCTTTAGGTTATGATAATAACGCGGAAATGGTTTTCACATTTTTACGCTGATATCGACTTATTCGTATATGTATTACGTGCAGATAGCGTGGTTCTGTATCAGTGAGAAATATAAATATAAAGACAACTTATTGCACGATTTAGTATAAGTAAAATATAGAACCATATGAGACATATGATATAAACACATGCGATTGCTTCCACTTAAAAGAATGTGACTATTTAAATGGGCATTCCAAAATCTGACCCGATTTTAACTTAGCAGAAACAAATAATAAATAACGTAGTGTTTAAGGAGACATTAATTTGACCCGAATGAGGTTCAGGAAGACACACGCACGCACGCACGCACGCACGCACACACATATGTGTACCAACATCTTCTCACGTCTTCACAAAAAACAATAACTGTATGGCAGAAAATGTGAATTTTGTAATTACTAAGTCATTTCAAAACATTCTAGACGTCAAACTTTGTAATGTAGCACACAAAATATGAGTTTTCATACTGATAATATTTATAGATATGAAAGAAAGTATTAATATTCGACAGAGAATTCAGCCGAACTCCTATCTATCATTGTCAATAATAACGGAAGTCGACGTTGAAGAATACCAAAGGCGTTACGAAGGTCATTTTCTGTCTCATTAGTAGGAATAAAAAGGAATATGTCGTCGTGCATTTGTGAGATGTGACCGTCTACATTAATGAGCTCACAGTCACTCTTAAAATGGACAAAAACGGATCTGTTAGATCTATAATAGCACTCTGAAATAAAAAGTGGACATACTCTAGCCATGACACTTGCAATCAGTCAAGATCATTGTCTTAAAATACATTGATACTGCATACTGATACCAGTTTAAAGATATAATACCAATCGAGGGACCAAACAGTAATTGGCCTTTTTTTAGGGACGCGTTTGGAAGCAGCCGTTGTACACCTTTTTAACGGATGCTACTTTTCATTTTAAAGTGCAATTTCTTTTGTTGATTAAGACCGTTTTATGTAAGTTTGGTAAATAAAACAACATGTAGCAAAGTATCTGGACAGTTTTGCGAATATTCAACATAGAAATTCTAAAGCCGTTTTAAATTGCTTTAACAAAATGATAAGATACAGAATTACTGATGCGTTGAACAATCAGTCTCTGAATAAGCGTAAGGTAAATTTTGGTCTCCAAACTCAGTATATGTATGTATATGTAATCTTTTCAAGAAAAGCCCTATGTATGGCGCCATGTTGTACAACAAGCAACTCAAGTGTGGCGTTTTAATGTGTATCTGTCATTACTGATGTTATTCATGTTTGATGAGTATCAAAATTAAATTATAAAAGTTTTTATTTAGTATAAAATGTAGTGCTACATCACAAATTTCCCGCGCACAAACACGGGAAACATGTTGTTGGAGAGACAAAAGTTTGTCTTCATAATAGCGATACTTTCCAAGACATGCACGTGCGCATCACTGAAATAATTAAACATGAACTTAGTACAGTCAGTAATAGTGCAATTAAAATGTCAGTGTTAAATGCAATGTTAATATTTTGAAAGAAGAAGAGAGGGCTTATTGTAACATTTCGCGGTAAATCACGAATTTACGCATTAGAAATGCGAGGTGATTTAGACATTGCATTTGGAGAGCAGGCCCTTTCGTATCGCACTATTGCTAGATTGTTTTCAGTTTTTCGGGACGGAAGAAATCGCTTTAAAGATCAATGCCGTCCTGGGATGCCTCCGTCTACGTTGTCAGAACGTGACGTCGCTACTTTGATACGTATCGTGGAAGAAGATGCGCGGTACATTTCCTTACAGCTAGATCTACTTTTTGCCATTTTTCCCATTTTAAAACGTATTCTAATAAACAACTGTTTGACATACTTTTGTCTGCATGTGTACCACCTCCTTTGTTTAGTTAACATACAATTAGTTTTCTGTGCTTTGAATATTTAATACCTATTTTTCAAAGATCTAGTTTATGTACATCTCCAAAACGTTTTAATACTACAGGTGTACCGTGTTCAAAAGGACTGTTATACTCAGGAATGATTTAACTCAGCGTTATTTATCCTTAACCACAGAATTGCGTAATATGTTGTACATGTTTCAGTGGAAGTTCAATACGTTGCCGATGACAGTTTACTGCCTCAGTACTAAAACATTATAATGCGTAAACAGTGTTACAAAAGGCAGATAGCATGTAAACTTGGTTGATAAATCCCGGCCTTAGGTTTGTCGAGCTGTGATGGCCGAGTGGTTAAGGCGTTGGACTTGAAATCCAATGGGCATTGCCCGCGCAGGTTCGAACCCTGCTCGCAGCGGTTATTTTGAATACTCTGCGATTTTGTTTTTGCAACTGTGTTAATTTCTTCAGTAACGGTTGTCACATAGAAATGATAACAGTGTTTATAATTCTATCTTTTGCCTTTATTAACTCATAATATGTAATATTATTTAATGATAGCAGCCTATTTTCTATGTGAATTTGGAAGTGATAACTGAACATAGGTACGGGATTGATTTTATTTATTGTTTTATTAGTTTCCGCATGAAAAACTTTGATAATTGTTTTACTTTTTCCATTTGTTTGTGATCAAGGGGTTCCATATTTCTGTTTGGTTCTGAAAATAGTTACATATACCCATGATGGGTATGCACGCACCTTCATCAAACCGAAATCACGACTATGGTGTTACAAGGCAACACACGCACAATTCAAAGACATCAACAAAGAGACTGTTGAAAGATCTTTTCAAAGACAAAAGTGCATTTTTTATAACCCCCCCCCCCCCAAAAAAAAACACACAACAACAACAACAACAAAACAACAACAACAACAACAACCTTTATGCGTCAATTTTTGTAGTATTTTATATATATTATTTTATTAATAATAATGATAAAGGTATCAAGTTTAAAGAAATATCTCCGCTAGAACTATTTCTGTTACCCCAAAACGTTCACAGCCACAGCAAACAAATATCTCCGCTAGAACAATTTCTGTTACCCCAACACGTTCACAGCAAAGACGTTCACAGCAAAGAAATATCTCCGCTAGAACTCTTTCTGTTACCCCAAAACGTTCACAGCAAAGAAATATCTCCTATTGAACTATTTCTGTTACCCCAAAAACGTTCATACCCCAAAATGTTCACAGCAAAGAAAAAACTCCGCTAGAACTATTTCTGTTACCCCAAAACGTTCACAGCCGATGGTTATATTTTCCGTCCGATGACTGCGATGTCTTAAGGAAATATTTTTTGTGATAATGGTATTGCATTTAATAACTTGTTGACATTCACATTTTCTCCTTGTATAGCTATACTATTTGTTTCGAGTGTTTAATAGGGACAATGAAATGAGCTGTATATCATTTTAACCAAGTTATCCTTAATAAATGGTCAAATGACGGACAAAAGCTTTAATGGTCAAAGTTCTTAATTAAACAGCGAGGTTCCGCCGCCATGTCAGGCGTGGCGATAGCCAGACTGAGGAAGGGTTAATTATGTGTAACGGCAAAATGGTACAAAAATTCGTAAACACAGTCCGTCAGTACGTATACAGGAATTTATCCGGCGACAGTGATGACTAGCGGTATTCAGTGAACCACTCGAAATTGTTGATATTGCTGCACGTTTCGAATTAGGCGTTTTGTTACTAATTGGATTCTGACTTGTCTGTTAAGTCCTGATGACGGTATCAAAAGAAAGGCCGTGGGCTTGCATAATCTTCCGATTCATCTCTTCATTTCTTGCTATAGCCACAGGAAAAATATATTCGCTTGTAACCGAATGAACCGTTTTCGTAAAGACGTCTGAATAATAAGGACAGCTTGTCTTGCACAGTGGGAAATACAAATATGTCTGCTGAATAATTAGTCTGAAAGTAAAGTCCAGTCATGGAACGATTTTCTTACTAGAAGGGATAAGTTTGGAATAATATTTTGTTTATTGTTAAAGCCGTATATAATACCTACATATATTAACTGCCTTCATAGATTATGAAATCCAAGATTACATTACTCATAATTACGTACTACGCGTTGTTTAATTTAATATCGATGGCAAATTGTTAAAGTTTGAGAAGGAGCTTCATAACTGATCAATAGTAATGTTTGAGAAAACGATTCAAGTCAACTCGGAATATTTTATACAGCGTTATTCAACAACAACAACAACAACAACAACAACAACAACAACAACAACAACAACAACAACAACAGCAGCAGCAGCAGCAGCAACAACACCAACACCAACAAAAACAACAACACGGACACAAACGTACTGGTTTTTGAATCTGCAGACAAATTCACTCTATATCACAATTCTCCTGGTCAAATCTTTGGGCGCCCCTGGCCGAGGAGTAGAGTCGCCTATGGCTGCTCAGTATCTCACCTCGAGGGGTTGAGTCCTGGTCGGACCGAAGATCTTCATATTAGAAAGACTTCAAGCTGATATGCGGTGCACCGGTGGTTCTACCCAGACATAAGTCTGTGGTCTTTCTCCACCAAAAAAGGCGATATGGTTATACAATGACAATAACTGTGTCGGTGAGATCTAAAATACCACCAACAACAAACACTTTCACCAACACAAACAACATCACAACAAAGGAAAAGTAAAGTCAACAAGTAATAACGACATTAAATAGCGAGTAAGTCGAACATATATATTTAATTGATTTAGGCTCAAAATCGACGGGTGGTTGTGGAACCTTATAAATCTGTAGAAACGCAAATGAAGTAACTTAACACATGTCAACAGCACAATGTAACAGAATTAAATATTTAAAAAAGTCAGCTGATGACTTCAGTTGATATATCTGCATAATTTTGAAAAAAAACAAAAACAAACAACAACAACATGTAAAGTGATGTGTATCTAAGATAAAAACTAACAAACACACATCTACCTTACATATACACTAATATAGTATACACAATTGTCCTGATTTCAGTAAGACGTTTTACGATGAAGGAATTACCAAAGGTGTTCTACTTGATTCCACATTATCGCCAGGCTCTTAGCCATACAACAACCCTAGCCACAAGGACAACCTACATATTCTTGTTCTATACAGGAATGTTTTAACTTCCTATCATTAACACATAAGCTCACAATAATGTCATATTTTGTACATGTTGATCATATCAACAGCTTGCGGGGTACAAAAGGTAGATAACAAATAAATAAGGTTAGAATATATGCAATGGTGTCTAGCTGTGATGGCCGAGTGGTTAAGGCGTTGGACTTGAAATCCAATGGGCATTGCCCGCGCAGGTTCGAACCCTGCTCGCAGCGTATACTTTTTAATATTTAATTGCGTTTCTATACTAACAATGTGTTTTCTTAAAAAAAACGTTCTGATATACACAGATGACAAATGATATTTATAACCAGGGATATGGATAAATGATAAAATAAATGCATATATATGTAATGTTTCGTATCTGCCTCTCCTGAAAGTAGGGCCTATACAAATGAAATGGATACAACTACCTAAAAGGAAATTATTACATTGGCTTGTCTCGACGGCAGATAATCCAAACCACGTAAACTTAATATTGTATTTCAAGGAAGCGGTGCGCTATTACGATGGAAACATCGTAGTGGTTCTACCTAAATGTTTAAAAACTGCTTTTTGAAAGTTGGTTAAATAAGACAGAAATGAATTTAAAATCAACAGAAACAACAGTGTCCATATACTAATAAAAGTCCATTTTGTCGTATGTTTTATTGCATTCGGCAATTATAAACCTAACATTTCTGTCAGGCACAGGTGAAGTTACATACATATATTACTTGGTTTATATATACTGATCTTACCTGATATTAATTTGTTATAATGAGTGTTTATTTATCTAGACTTGGGCGAAGTTGGTCAAATCTAAGAGTTTTTTAAACAAGCAAATCTTTACAAACCGCGATTATTGATGGATGAAAAATGGTATCCGACCATTCACTTTTACTAATTGCACAAGTTTTACTATTAACCATATCAGACTAATAGACTTTTCATCTCGGCTTAAATTGTAACACAAAGTAAATAATGAAAAACTCAATTCTCCACCATCTTTCGGATATATTTGCCTACTTTTAAATTGCGTTCAAGTCAGCAATCGCATTATATATCACAACAGAAAAAAATGGATAATATTGTTATTTTATCCATTTGTTGGTCGTCAAGAGGTTCAAATATCCTGTTGATTGGTTCTGAAGCTGTGTTTGCTGGGTATGTTCTGGTAAGACTAATCCCAATGAAACCATGTCTGGTGTTACAATGCGACTAACGCACAAATCTAGTACATCAATCAAGAGCTTATCGAAAGACATTTATAATTAACTGTATTTTGTCTGCATGTACTTGAATGACAAGATTCTTACGATGAACAGGATCTACCAAGTTCTACGCAACAGACGTACACATATCTTAAGAACCCTTTTATTTTCTTTTTTTAAAATGCTGATATCGGCCCTGCTTAAAAGTGTGGCAGGAACAATTTAAGAAATTACTTAATCGAAAATCTATTTCATAGCCAAGTGATTAATGTCATTTTGAATGATTTTGATATAGACTCGGCGCAAGCAAAATGTGCTTAATTGTTACGTTATGTTTTTATCAATCAATTAGCACTCCATTCAATCACTCATAAAACAGAGATCCAAGATCCAAGTAAATGGTCTTATAAACTCACATGCCTTTGATAAAACAACAACAACAACATCAACAACAAAACAAACAAACAACAACATAACACCTGGTTTAGTTTTGCAAGTTATATATAATTCTGATGTGTTCAAACATGTACTACGACAAAACAACGAAAGACAACTCATAAAAATCCGATCATTGCTCTCTGCAGGCAATTTAATGACGCTCCCGACCGAAAAAAGGCTTTTTAACTTATTGCCTACTTTTTCATGGCACTTAAACGAGAAAGCTCAAATGTGTTCTTTTTTTTTTGGGTTAAGATATGTATTAAACGTGATATATGGTTGGAAACGATGTTATTAGGAAACAGCTAGACATGCAAGCAAAAGTTGGCCTTTTCTTATGTATATTTTCTTTTGTGTGTGTGTCATAGATTTAAGCATCTAGGTCACAGATGGCCAGATATGCACTTCCTTTTTAATATTTTTATATTGCCTACTTTTTCATGGCACTTAAACGAGAAAGCGCAAATGTTTTTTTTTTTGTTAAGACATGTATTAAACATGATATATGGTTGGAAACGATGTTATTAGGAAACAGCTAGACATGCAAGCAAAAGCTGGCCTTTTCTTATGTATATTTTCTTTTGTGTGTGTGTCATAGATTTAAGCATCTAGGTCACAGATGGCCAGATATGCACTTCCTTTTTAATATTTTGCCTAGCGTGGCCTAAATTTGTTTAGCCAAAATATATAGAAGTTGCAACCAGTACCATTAATCCCTGGATTATATTATCAGGTGTTTATTTAGAAGATTTTGCTATCTTAAGGTTATGATCATAACGCGGAAATGGTGTCCACATTTTTAGTCATTTTGCTCTAACTATAAGTTATAAACAAAACATCTGCCGGAATGTTTCCGTTGTACATAATCATAAACAGTTCACTTATTACCTTGACATCGACTTATTCATTTAAATATGTATTAGCCTACATGCAGACAGCGTGGTTCTGTGTCAGTGAGAATATAAAGACAACTTATTGTACGATTTATGAATAAGTTAAATATAAAACCATATGAGACAAATGATACAAACACATACCATTGCTTCCACTAAAAAGAATATGACTATTTAAATTGTTACGACCGGTGTCGCTATATAAGTTTTATTAATAAAATGGCACGTTTACTAAACGACGAAATGGTGTAACAGAAAGAACAAACCAGCAACAAACTAGTACAATAATGTTTATTTTGATAAACAATTAAATTTATTGTGTAACAAAATAATAACAAATATATCAGAAAAAAATGAGAATGCAAAATAAATGTTAGCTTACAGTTTGTCCCTTTAGGAGGTGTCCTTTTAACAGTCCAATTAATAATCCAACGTCGACTAACCGTGAATAGTTTTCGGTAGAATGTCGTCGTAGATAAGCACAGTTGAAATAATCCAATCGTACAAACTTTTATCGAAACTTTTTATCCAAATTCTCTTTAAATCGGCTTACACGCCATTTTATAGACCCAAATAATTTCTAGAACATTCACGAAACCCAGAACATTCTCGAAACCCAGTTAAAAATAAGCAAATAAACTTTCTAGCATGATCCTTTCCTTTTTCGCAGTTACGCGAATGCTACGTCATCAATACCATAACGGTAAACAACCCTTAACATGACTAGCGTAACCTTACCCGCTGGTGTACTACTGTACATAACAAAATGGGCATTCCAAAATCTGACCCGATTTTAACTTAGCAGAAACAAATAATAAATAACGTAGTGTTTCAGGAGACATTAATTCGACTCGAATAAGGTTCAGAAAGAAATATATATATACAAGAATGTCATATTATGAATTAGGTATCGTCGGATATATATATATATATATATAGTCATTTGACTTGACATTTGTATCCGACGATATCTAATTCATAATATGACATTCTTGTTCTCGTTTTCCATGCCCGGGTTCGATTAGAAAGTCTGAGAACTCGCACGAGTACCAACATCTTCTCCCGTCTTCACAAAAAAACAACAACTGTGTGGCAAAAATTTGGTATTTTGTGATAACTAAGTCATCTCCAAACATTCTAAGGTCAAACTTTGTAATGAAGCACACAAAATATGGGTTTCCATACTAATACTATTTATAGATACGAAAGAATGTAATAATATTCGACAGAGAATTCAGCCGTACTTCTATCTATCATTGTCAATAATAACGGAAGTCCACGTTGAAGAATACCAAAGGCGTTACGAAGGTCATTTTCTGTCTCATTAGTAGGAATAAAAAGGAATATGTCGTCGTGCATTTGTGAGATGTGACAGTCTACATTAATGAGCTCAAAGACACTCTTTAACTGGACAAAAACGGATCTGTTCGATCTATAATAGCACTCTGAAATAAAAAGTGGACATACTTTAGCCATGATACTTGCAATCAGTCAAGATCATTGTCTTAAAAGACATTGATACTGCATACTGATACCAGTTTAAAGATATAATACCAATCGAGGGACCAAACAGTAATTGGCCTCTTTTAGGAACGAGTTTGGCAGCAGCCGTTGTACACCTTTTAACGGATGCTACTTTTCATTTTTAAGTGCAATTTTTGGGTAAGACCGTTTTATGTAAGTTTGGTAAATAAAATAACATGTAGCAAAGTATCTGGACAGTTTTGCGAGTACTCAATATAGAAATTCTAAAGCCGTTTAAATTGCTTTAACAAAATGATAAGATACAGAATTACTGATGCGTTGAACAATCAGTCTCTAAATAAGCGTAAGGTAAATTTTGGTCTCCAAACTCATTATATATATCTATATGTAATCTTTTCAAGAAAGCCCTATGTATGGCGCCATTTTTACTACAAGCAACTCAAGTGTGGCGTTTTAATGTGTATCTGTCATTACTGATGTTATTCATGTTTGATGAGTATCAAAATTAAATTATTAAAAGTTTTTAGTTAGTATAAATTCTGTTATATCACGAATTTCCCGCGCACAAACTCGGGAAAGTTGTTGTTGGAGAGACAAATCGTTTGTCTTCATAAAAGCGATACTTTCCAAGAGATGCACGTGCGCATCACTGAAATAATTAATCATGAACAGTCAGTACAGTCAGTCATAGTGCAGTTACAATGGCAGTGTTAAATGCAATGTAAATATTTTGAAAGAGGAAGAGAGGGCTTATTGTAACATTTCGCGGTAAATCACGAATTTGCGCATTAGAAATACAAGGTGATTTAGACATTGCATTTGGAGAGCAGGCCCTTTCATATCGCACTATTGCTAGATTGTTTTCAGTTTTTCCGGACGAAAGAAATCGCTTTAAAGATCAATGCCGTCCTGGGATGCCTCCGTCTACGGCGTCAGAACGTGACGTCGCTACTGTGATACGAATAGTGGAGGAAGATGCGCGGTACACTGTTAGGAGATTTACGTCCAAAGACAATTCCTTCCAGCTAGATCTACTTTTTGCCATTTTTCCCATTTTAAAACGTATTCTAATAAACAACTGCTTGACATACTGTTGTCTGCAAATAAAACATGTGTTATTAGTTCGTTTTATTATATTTTTGGTTGCATCGTTTTATATGGGATTGATTGGAAATGTAAATTCCTTATTAGTAATCTATCCCTTGTTAAGCTATTCACATAGGAAGCTGTGTACCATCTCCTTTGTTTAGTTAACAGACAATTAGCTTACTGTGTTTTGAATATTTAATACCTATTTTTCAAAGATCTAGTATATGTACATCTCCATGTATATGCACTTGTAACATAAGTAATTCAGACTGGTGTGAATGTATTGATGAATGAGGCTATAACGAGCAAGTGGTAAATAATGCGAACTAAAAACAGTTTATGGCGAAAAAACAAACATCAGACTGCCCACACTAAGTTGGACGGCATTCTAAATCTGTAACAACAACAAGCTTTTACTGTTATTTGAACGATTTCTCATTAGGCATAAATCTACCTTTTACTGATGAACGGACCCTCGACGGCGATCTTTGATGATTTTCTTGTTAAAGCATTGCGACGACTAAATTCGCTCTCCGTTTAGGACATTGCAAACATCGTCGCTTAATATTTCCAGTCTTAAATGTTAAATTGTTTTTTTTCCAAAGTACATGTATTTTGCAAAATCGTGGCTTAATATTTCCAGTCTTAAATGTTATTTTTTTTCCAAAGTATTTTATTCTTAAATGTTATTTTTTTTTTCCAAAGTATTTTATAACAGTTCTTTAATAAATATTTAACCAAACACATTAACCATAATTGTGTCGGTGCGATTTAACAAACACCGAAACAATACAAACAATTGTGAATTAAAATAAGCAAAATCTCATTTATTTTGGACGAAAAACAAAAAACAAAACAAAAAAACAAACAAAAAAAAAACAAAACAACAACAACAAAATACACCCGCTTTTATATGCAGCTTTTATACATGTATGAAGTATAAAATAAACGTCTTCGCTAGAACTTTAATGTTAACCCTAAACCTCGACAATGTGGCATTAAGAAAAATGTATATTGTCTATCCAAAGAGTGCGATGTCGGAATGGTATGCTATGTTATAAACTGGTCGACATACATTAATTACTCATTGTATAATTATAGTATGCCTATTTAAGCTTTTAATAGTGACAGCGATTTTGTTAAAATGATAACAAACATGCAAGGCGATCGATACTTTAAATGGCATGATTATATTTTTATTCCCTCCAAATATGTGTGATAAATTAGAAAATAATCTCTCCGCTACAACACAACACCAACAACAAAACAACTATAGGCTAGCATATGCCTTCAAAGATTATAGAAGTTTATTCATTTAAAAGGACGACTTGTACAGTTGCGTCGAGGAAATGTTAAAAGAACAACGATACCTAACACAGTCAATTATTTTACAATTCTGAAGTTCTAATTTAAATAGATAATTATTGAGAACCATGATACTAAAAATTCATTACACAGAATGTCCATATATGTTACTTGTACATTCTCAATCTCCTCAGACCGGCCGCAATAGCTCAGATGGTAGAGCGTCGGCTTGCGGATCGGGAGGTCGTGGGTTCGAACCCCGGCCGGGTCATACCAAAGACTTTAAAGTTGGTAGTAGTGGCTTCCCTCCTAACGCTCGGGGCTACGGGGACAGCATTACGCCTGACTCGTCGGTGTCAGTATAATGGACCGGCCGGGTTCAGTCCCTGGGCACCTCATAAGTGCCCCTGTGCTGTAATGATAGAAATGTCGCTGCGCAGTATCGGCAAAAATGCCGGCTAATCCCATCCCAATCTCCTCACAGCGATTACGTCACGCGTTGCTACTTAAATCTCTGCCCCCAGCAAGGATCACGTGACGATAGAGTATCACGTGAAGTAAACATGGCGGCCTCCATAAACACGCCACGTTTGACTTTCATAATTTCATATTTTTTCATATTTTAAGTTACTTTTTTATTTTTAATGTGATAAATTAATATTTTTAAAGGAAATATACTGTATTTTGAGGAGGTAAGTCCAGAAAAAAATAAAAATAAAAAAAAACTATCCGCCTGTATTTGGGCGAAAAACTTGCTGGTGGCAGTGATATAATGTACTGTCAAGGGAAGTAATCACTGCGGGGAGTTTGGTACATTCTTTATATCTAGTCCAGAATGCCTACTCAAGTGGTAGAGTGTCGGCTTGCGGATCGAGAGGTCGCGGGTTCAAACCCAGGCCGGGTCAAACCAAAGACTTGGTAGTAGTGGCTTTTTTCCTAACGCTCGGGGCTAAGGGCAAATCGTTATGCCTGACTCGTCGGTGTCAGTATAATGGACCGGCCGGGTTCAGTACCTGGGCATCTCATAAGTGCCCCTGTGCTATAATGATAGAAATGTCATTGCACAGTAAAAATGCCGGCAAATCCAAATCCCAATCCCATTCTCACAGAATGCCTAACATTGTTACAAAAGATAAGCCGTTGCTCTTTTCAATGATATATTATTGTCAATAAAATTAATTCAAGGTTGTATTCCGCTTAATCAATATGTTGAATTCTACACAATGCTGCTATAATTTCTTTATGAAGTTAGTCATTCATCATTTTTTTGTAAACCTTTTGCGATATTGACTATTGTTAAAAGGAAATGTGTAAAGATAAAGTAGATAGTTGTTTTCATAAATAAGTGATGTTGAAAGTTCGTTTATGGTTGATTACTCTTGCTCAGAGAATTCTGAATTATTTCAGGACGTTTTGAGTTTTGGGGTAACACATTTGTAAAACCTGATAGCTTCGTGTAGTAATTTGATGAAGGAAATAAAAGAAAAAAAAAATACAACGAAGGCCAAAAATACGAGAAACTACTACACCTAATGCAAACGCTTGTATAGCTTTTAAATGTGGTATACGGTAGTTTGCCTTTATCAAATGCAATATTTTACCACTGTTTTGGGAAACTTAGGCTTAACTTACAAAGAGTTTTTTCTGACTTTAAAATATCTTTAATTTTATATGTATTCTAAATAAAATCCGACGCATTGATTAACAATACATGATGACGTTATCCCGCTCGCCTTTTGTAATTAAACAAATAGCCACTTGAATGAACCGTTTTGTTACTGATTGGATTCTGGCTTTCCTATTAAGTCCTGGTGATGGTATTAAAAGAATGGCCGTGGGCTTGCATAATCTTCCGATTCATCCCAGAAAACATTTTCTTGCTAAAGCCACAGGACAAATATGTTTGTTTGTAATAGAACCCTTTTTGTATAGACGTCTGAATAAAAGCGACAGCGTGTCTCGTACAGCGAGAAATACAAATATGTCCCCTGAATAATGAAGTAGTCTGAAAGTAAAGTTCGGCCAAGGAACGATTTTCTTACTAGAAGGGATAAGTTTAGAATAATATTTTGTTTGTAGCTTATGCCTTATATAATGCCTACAAATATTAACCGCATTCATAGATTATGAAATACAAAATTACATTACTCATAATTACGTGTTGTTGAATTAAATATCGAGGGCAAATTGTTAAAGTTTAAGAACGAGTTCGACACTGACTACTGACGGAATTCATCAAAGTATTAACATTGGTAATACTAAAAGTTCCGCGAAATGTGATATTAATTGGATATAAATTTAAGGATTGACAGAGTGTTTGAGAAAACGACTAATGTCAACTATGAACATTTTACAGAGCGTTTTTTAACATCGTCACAAACACCACCACTACCACCACTTCTGCCAACAATAACACCACCAACAGCACAACAAACAAAAACAGCAACAACTAGAAACTACAACAATAAACAACAACACGTAAGTCGAACATGTACATTTAATGTATTCAATATAGGCTCAAATTCTACGGGTGGTAGTGGGACGTTAGAAATCTATGTAAACGCATATTACGTAACTCAACATACGCCAACAGCATGATGTAAATCAAATAAAAAAATCAAATATTTAAATAATCAGCTGATGACTTCATTTGATTAACCTACACAATTTTGAGAGATGAGATATACGTTCATAACAGTTTAAGTATTTCTTTAACATCACAAAACATGTACCTGCTACAAACACAAACATATTATACGCAACTATCCTACATCCGAAAAGTGGTTATATGATGAACAAATTACCAAAGGTGTTCTAGTTGATTCCCCATAATCGCCAGGTCATTAGCCATACAGTAACCCAAGCCAGCAAGAAAACCTATAGATGCTCTCAAGGAGTGGTTTTATCCAGAATTTTTTGAACTTCTGCATATTGACCATTTACCTCACAAAACTACCATATTTTGTACATTTAAATTTATTCTGTATTGTTTTAAACAGTCGTGGCGATCACTATTTACTAGCTATTATATATGACATTAATATGGACAAACAGCTTGCGGGATACAAAAGGTAGACAATAAAACTCAATGATTGGGGCGTGCTGTGATGGCCGAGTGGTTAAGGCGTTGGACTTGAAATCCAATGGGCATTGCCCGCGCAGGTTCGAACCCTGCTCGCAGCGATAATTTTTTACATTTAATTGTGTTTGTATATTGCACACATACTTTGTTGCATTTCTGTAAAACCCGTTGTAAGATAAAAATATTCCAAATGATTCTTATAATTCGAATTAACCAGAACAATCAGTAATGAATAATAAAGTTCATGTAAATGCACATATATGTAATGTTTCATTTCTGCCTCTCCGGCTGAAAGCATACAAATCAGAGAGAATTGGCTAAAGGTAAATAACTACAATGGCATGACTCGGTATCAGAATATCCAAACTACGTAAACTCAAAATTGCAATTTCAAGGAAGCGGCGCACTATATTACGATGGAAACATCGTAGTGGTTCTTTGAAGACTGCTTTTTAAAAGTTGGTTGAGCAAGTTCAAAACTGAAAGTCTGCATCATATGTACAACAGTGCCCCTTGGTTACAAGTCCTTTTTGCAGTATTGCTTATTGCATTCGGCAGTTACAAAGCTAACCATTCTGTCAGACACATGTGAATTTACATACAGATAGTAGTTAGTTGATATATTTCTAGGAATATTATACTCATGTTATCTTTATATCATTTTTTTAGACTGGTGCGCATGCGCCAGTCTTAAGTAATGATGCTGTGAACTCAGCGACGCGCGGTTTTTAACATCGGGTGTATCATTGCGACCACGAGAGCGTATTCAAGTAGTTGTGCGGCATAAGAAGAAGTGCGTTTTTAGAAAACACAAATATTACGAAGGAATGCGAACCTTTGTAAGGAAAAGCGACAAATAAAAACAAGGAAACAATATAATGTTGTTTTTCGAACAAATATGAAAGGATATTAAAAGAACGATTACAAACAAATCAGTCACGTGACAAGCGGGAGATAGCGTTGGTCGCCATTTTGGATAGATCGGAGTGCTTTTGAACGAGTTTCTGCTCAGCTTTCAAGGGCCGTAAGTAAGTTGGCAAATATTTATGTTAATGCATTGTTGCGATCGACGTAAAAATTAGGATTGTAACTGTTTCAGTCTCTTAAGTTACGTGGGCCTTGTGCATTTCATTGTTGACACTACTTCAGTTGTGGCGGAAGCTGATCATAACTGCATTAGAACTAGAAGGTTTTTTTTATCGTTAACTTCAGATAATGCATTTTTCGTAACGTTTGTGGTGTGTTGTTAGTTTAATAAGCTAACTGACTTCGGCATTTTTTTGTCTTGAAATCTAGACCTAAATACAGGAGGCTACGATTATAAACAAATCAGTCACGTGACCAAAATTGCGGGAAAATCTAGCGTGGGTTGCCATTTTTGTAAGCTTCTGTGGATTGAGAGTTTCCTAAGCAATATTAAGGTAGCAGTGACATCCATTGGTGGAATGTATGTTACAATTGTACATATATGTTACAATACTGATGACCGCAACCGTTCACGTAACCTTCATGCTGTGCTACTGTTGACAATCACTGTATTTCTATTGCATGAACCATTTACAACAGCCAGGTTAATGGTTATCACCACGGTACTGTATACTCAGGGATTTCAATAGCTTTCACTTTTGTTGAGAATTTCTTTGACAATTTTCAAGGGGTCATGATCAGATTGACACAAGTCAAATCATGTGTTCACGAACTTAACTAATTGTAAAATTGCTTTAACTTCATTTCCTTATATTTACAAGGGTCCAATTAGTATTTACTTCATTTTTTAAATGCTTTACATACTACATTTATGGTTATTCTTGCAAAATTTGACCACTTATCCTGCGCTTCTGCATCAAAATGACCCCCAACCTAAGATTTAGGTGAGGTCAAAACTGGAAAACCTCAATTTTTCTTGCATCAAAATGCAAATATCTGGATCTGTTAAAATCCCTGAATATACTGAATTATTTGCTAATGTTGTTGATAGTGACTGTCACGTACAAACAAAAAGAACATACACGTAGTTTTATATGTTTCGAGTATTGATATCTGTGCAGGAAAAGTTTGATTCTTTTGTTCTTCTCCACCGCTCTTTTGTTCATCTTCAAATGTTTTTCAAAGTTTTGTTACATTAAATTCTTATATGAAAACTACTATTTGTTATTCATTGCTCCCCTATGACAGCCAATGTAAGACCATCAACAGCAACCTTTCCAATTCCTTAATGTGCATTTCGCCGTTCAAGACATCTTGATTACTCCCTTGGAACTAAGCTTTCAACCGACGCGCCAGTCTTCCAACGCTTTCAGCGCTTTGATTATAAACGCAGGCCGGCGCTCTCCACCGGTCACCCATGCGTACACCAGCCATAGTAACAGTTGCTTAAACGCTTTGGAATCCGCTTAAACCTCGTCGCTGTAGTGTTAACCTACATGTAGCAGCGAGACTGGTTTGACAGGCTTATACTTTTACCTCTGTGGTCATTATTATGCGTGTTTATTTATCTAGACTTGGGCGAATATGGTCGTATCTATGTTTTTTTTTTAAAGAAGCAAACCATTTTAAAACGACAATGATTTACAGATTAAAAGTGATTGCCCACCATTCGCTGGTTTTTATTCACATTTTTAACTATTAACCATAGCGGGCGAATAGTGTTGTTATTTTGTATTTGCGAATGATAACTGATATAAGCACGGACTTGTTTTAAGTAAAGACGATTTTATCACGGCTTAAATGGTAGCATAAGCAATTAATGAAATACTCATTTTTTTCATTTAAGGATATATTCTGGTACTTTTCAATAACGTAAATCTGCGATCGCATTATATATCACAATTAAAAATAGGATAATATTGTTTCTTGATCCAATTGTGAGTGGTCACGTGATTCACACTACCTGTTGATTGGGTCTGAAGTTAACTGTGCTGAGTATTTAAAGATAAGACTCATCCAAATAAAATCACGTCCGGTATTACAATGCAATTAGCGCACAAGTCTAGAATATCAACCAAGAACGAAGTTAACTAAATCGTTTGTGTATGCTCTTAAATGATAAGACTCTTACGGTGAAAAGGATCTATCAAATCCTATACAACAGATGAAAATATACCTATATTACCCCTTTATTATCTTTATTTTTTATATCGACCCTGCTTAAAAGTAAGACAGTAAGTCGGCGCAAATTTTTTATATCGGCCCTGCTTAAAAGTAAGACAGTAAGTCGGCGGAAACGACCGGCTTCTTTCGGGTATGATTCATATGTTTAGCACCATGCTGGTCACGCGATTTTTAGATTACGGTTACAAAAGTTAACGAGTACTACCTAATCAGAGTCGATTTAGATGTTACCGTGGAAATATTTTTACATGTATATATTCATAAAAGTTCATAATACTTTATATCACCATAATTTCTGGAAAAGTTTAAGTTTAGTTTAATTGAATTAAGTACTGTATATCATGTTAAATAATTTGGACACTGTAACATTGAAACCGAACTTGATAAAGTCCCTACACAAGCATGGTTTCCTCAAATGCTCATGTAACTTTTTGAAACAGCAGTGGTAGCTGTTACATATCGTAACACAACCGTAAAAAATCTCGTACCAATTTTCCTGGTCCTGGTCCTGGTGTGGTGAACAATTCTGAGAACTACCACGTGTACTAACATCTTTAAAACAAACTCTATAAAAGACATTTGTATCCTGCGATATCTATATCATCATAAAGCATTCTAGACCTCAAACCTTGTAAATCACCACACGAATTGTGACGATATATATGGATAATATTTATACGAATTAAAATATTGTGGAAATTTAACATTCAACAGAAAATTAGAGCAGTAGTTCTGTCTACCACCGTCAATAATAACGGAAGTCCACGTAGAAGAACAGCAAAGGCGTTACGATGATCATCGTCTTCTCATTAGGCTCTCTATGTTGTTGTGTGACAGTCTGCATTCATGAGTACAGAGACAGTCTTTTAGTGGGAGAAAACGGATCTCGCAAAGTTTTACTAGCACACTGAAATCTAAGATTGTCCATACCTAAGACGAGATTTTAACTCTTGCAATCATTTCGTGAATTATCCGAGTTGTTCCGATTGGTGAACTGTATTGCGTTTAATACAGCCAATACTGGCGGCGACAGTTTACTATCTATTGCATATGACACGATATTGATATTAACAACAGCTTACGGAATACAAAAAAGCGATAATAAACCTGATGGGCGAACCCTACCAATACATTAATCGAGCTGTGATGGCCGAGTGGTTAAGGCGTTGGACTTGAAATCCAATGGGCATTGCCCGCGCAGGTTCGAACCCTGCTCGCAGCGATTTGTTTTGTACTTTATTGTTTTGCAGAATTATTGTCTCTCTATTAGCGATAGTATAACATGACCCTAACTGGTGTTACAAGAATTTTTGTGCACAAATGTAGAATATCTTCAAAGGTCTTTAAAAAACATTTCCAGCGAACGGTATTTTGTGTTCATGTTCTTAAATGGGGAATTACTACAGATGTAAGCATCTCTTCACCCTTTGCATCATGAAAACAACAACAGCAACAACAACGACAAAACAACAAAAATATAACATCGGCTTTAGGTTTGTAAAGTATATATCAGTTCTTTATGCACTTATTCTATGTGCTCATACTTAAGCTACGGTAAAACAACTAGAGAGAACTAGTTTAACCCAGAACATTGCTCTCTGCAGACCGACAACACTCTTTGTAATCTAATTGTGTACTGATCAACAACATGACAGTTAAAGGAGAACGCAAAAATGTGATTCTTGGTAAACAATAATATAAATACTATATTAACACCATTTTATATGGCTGGAAACATTGTTATCAGGAAACAGCTCAACATGCAAGCAATAGTTGGTCCTATCTTACGAATAATGTTATTTTGTGGTAGATTTAAGCATCATGGTCACATAAGTTCAGATGTACTTCCTCTTCAAGTTTTGCTAAAAGAATCTAGAAGGTTTTAGTCACACTAAATAAAAGATCCAACTAGTACCATTAATCATTGGATAAAACATTGATAAGGACAAACAGCTTGCTCAATAAAAAAGCGGGATACAAAAGGTAGATAAGGATGGAAAACCCGACCATTTTC
This sequence comes from Sinonovacula constricta, assembly GCA_007844125.1. Taxonomy (NCBI): domain Eukaryota; kingdom Metazoa; phylum Mollusca; class Bivalvia; order Cardiida; family Solecurtidae; genus Sinonovacula; species Sinonovacula constricta. Next base: position 42,984,213 of record CM017555.1, read on the forward strand.
ATCAAGCGGTGATGGCCGTATGGTTAAGGCGCTGGAGTTTTACTTCCAATTGGCCGCGAATATCTTTTTACAATTATTTGCATTTGTATATTGTGCAAATACTTCATTGTTATTCTTTAAAAGCCGTTGTAATATAAAATTATGCCAAATGATTTTACATTTGTCACCAGGAGTAAGCATTAATGTATTATAAAGTAAATGCACGTATATGTAATATTTTCATTTCTGCCTATCCTACAAGGATACAAATCAGAAGGAGAGAATTGCCTAAAGGGAGATATTACAATGGCTTGTCTCCATGTCAGGATAATCCAAACTACGTACACTCAAAAGTGCATTTCTAGGTAGCGGTGCGCTGTATTACGATGGAAATATCGTAGTGATACTGCCTAAATCTTTAAAGAATCTTTGAAAAGTTGTTCGAACAAGTTCCAATTAAAAGTCTAAAGAAATCAGCAAAAATATATTTAACAGTGTCTACTGACTAATTGCATTGGCAATTATAAAGCTAACATTTTTGTCAGACATATATGAATTTGCATACATGCATTAGGTGTTTTTTTTTTATATTTCCGAGGCTAATATAATGATCTTATATCTATATCAGTTTGTTATTGCACCGACGGCCGGCGCTCTCCAACGGTCACCCATCCGTACACCAGCCACAATAACCGTTGTTTTACCGCTCAACATTCGAAGCCACTTAAACCGCGTCGCTAAAGAGTTAACCCAGCAGCGAAGCTGGTTTGAAGGTTTTATATTTCTTACGCAGTGGTCATTACATTACTACTACATTATTATCATTGTTTATTTAAAAGAAGCAAAACTTTATAAAACAGTAATAGTTGATAAACTAAAAGTATTTTTCGACCATTCGCTTTTATCGCATTATATATCACAACAAAAATAGGATAATATTGTTGTTTCATCCATTTGTTAGTGGTCAGTTGTTCACACCACCTGTTGATTGGTTCTGCAGTTTAATGTGCTGTGCATGTAGAAATAAAACTCTTCCCAATGAAATCATGTCTTGTGTTACAAGGCAATTTGCGCACAAATCTAGAACATCAACCAAGAGCTATTCGAAAGATATTTCCAAGTTTACTAAATCGTTTGTGTATGGCTTCCCTCATAACGCTCGGGGCTAAGGGGACAGCATTACGCCTGACTCGTTGGTGTCAGTATAATGGGCCGGTCGGGTTCAGTCCCTGGGCAGCTCATAAGTGCCCCTGTACTATAATGATAGAAATGTCGCTGCACAGTATCGGCAAAAATGCCGGCTAATCCCAATCCATCGCTTGTGTGTGCTCTTAAATGAGAAATCTTTTACGATGAAAAGGATCTTGTTATATCGGCCATGCTTAAAAGTGTCGAAGATGTTATTTCAGAAATTATTGAATCGATAATTGCTTAGTGATAAATGCCAAAGAGAACGTTTAGACTATACACAAACATAATTGCAACAACAGTTATATATTTTTAATTGTAGTGTTAACTGTAACCTAGCGTAACATAGCCGTAAACATTTTGTTCGGTCGTCCTACGTTTTAACGTATTACATGTTGTCATTTCAAATTTACTCTCCATTAAAGCACTAATAAAACTGACACATCCACGTAATACATCATTAAATCACATGCTTTGAAAGATAAAACAGCAACAAAACAATACCAAAACAACAACAGCACCAACATTCTGCTTTTCTTTTACAAGGTATGTGTCACTTCATTATGGACTTATTCTGATGTGTCCATACTAAAACTACGACAGAATAAGACAAACACCTCGTTAAACCCAGGTCATTGCTCTCTGCAGAAAATTTAATGACGCTCCCGATCCCAAACACTCCTTGTAATCTAGTTGTGTACTTTTCAACAACATGCCACTAAACCGAGAACGCGCAGTTGTCTTTCTTGGTAAAAACATATATATAGCATAAGAGAGGATTGATGCAAAACACCAAAGGTCGCCGCCGAGGTCCTGTTCAATAATGGAATACGAAGGCAAAAATACGAGAAACTATTACACCTAATGCAAACGATTGTATACATTTAACCACTGTTTTGGGAAACTTAGGCTTAACTTAGATAGAGATTTTTCTGACTTTAAAATATCTTCTATTTTATATGTATTAGGAATAAAATCCGACGCATTGATTAACAATACATGATGACGTTATCCCGCTCGCCTTTTGTAATTAAACAAATAGCCACTTGAATGAACCGTTTTGTTACTGATTGGATACTGGCTTTTCTATAAAGTCCTGGTGACGGTATCAAAAGAATGGCCGTGGGCTTGCATAATCTTCCGATTCATCCCAGAAAACATTTTCTTGCTAAAGCCACAGAACAAATATGTTTGTTTGTAAAAGAACCCTTACAGCGTGTCTCGTACAGCGAGAAATACAAACATGTCCCCTGAATAATGAAGTAGTCTGACAGTAAAGTTCGGTCAAGGAACGATTTTCTTATTAGAACTGATAAGTTTAGAATAATATTTTGTTTGTAGCTTATGCCTTAAATAATGCCTACATATATTTTGTTTGTAGCTAATGCCTTAAATAATGCCTACATATATTAACCGCATTCATAGATTATGAAATACAAAATTACATTACTCATAATTACGTATTACGTGTTGTTGAATTAAATATCGAGGGCAAATTGTTAAAGTTTAAGAACGAGTTCGACACTGACTACTGACGGAATTCATCAAATTATTAACATTGGTAATGCTTAAGGTTCCGCGCAATGTCTCTGTGACATTAACATATTAATTGGATACAAATTTGAAATGAGGATTGACTGAGTGTTTGAGAAAACGACCAATGTCAACTAGGAACATTTTATAGAGCGTTCTTTAACATCAGTACAAACACCACCACTACCACCACTTCCGCCAACAATAACACGACCAACAGCACAACAAACAAAAACAGCAACAACTAGAAATAACAACAATAAACAACAACACGTAAGTCGAACATGTACATGAAATGCATTCCATTAAGGCTCAAAATGTACTGGTGGCAGTGGGGCGTTAGAATTTTATGTAAACGCATATTACGTAACTTAACACACGCCAACAGCATAATGTAAATCAAATAAAAAATCAATCAAATATTTAAATAATCAGCTGATGAATTCATTTGATTAACCTACACAATTTTGAGAGATGGGATATACGTTCATAGCAGTTAAAGTATTTCTTTAGCATCACAAAACATGTACCTGCTACAAACACGAACATATTACACGCAACTGTCCTACATCCGAAAAGTGGTTATATGATGAAGGAATTACCAAAGGTGTTCTGGTTGATTCCCCTTTATCGCCAGGTCATTAGCCATACAGCAACCCAAGCCACCAAGAAAACCTAAAGTTTCTTTCAAGGAGTGGTTTTATCCAGAATTTGTTGAACTTCTGGATATTGACCATTTACCGCACAAAACTACCTAAGTGTACTTTTAAATTTTTTGTATTGTCTTCAATATTCGTGACGATCACTGCTTACTAGCTATTATATATATGACAATATGGACAAACAGCTTGCGGGATAGACAACAATAAAACTCAATGATTGGGGCGTGCTGTGATGGCCGAGTGGTTAAGGCGTTGGACTTGAAATCCAATGGGCATTGCCCGCGCAGGTTCGAACCCTGCTCGCAGCGAATATTTTTTACATTTAATTGTGTTTGTATATTGCACACATACTTTGTTGCATTTTTGTAAAACCCGTTGTAAGATAAAACTATTCCAAATGATTCTTATAATTCGAATTAACCATAACAAGCAGTAATGAATTATGCCGACGCACATATATGTAAATGCACATGTTATAATGTTTCATAATGTTATAATGTTTCATTTCTGCCTCTCCAGAGAGAATTGCCTAAAGGGAGATAACTACAATGGCATGTCTCGACGTCAGAATATCCAAACTACGTAAACTCAAAATTGCATTTCAAGGAAGCGGTGCACTAAATTATGATGGAAACATCGTAGTGGTTCTTTGAAGACTGCTTTTTGAAAGTTGGTTGAGCAAGTTCAAAATTGAAAGTCTGCATCATATGTACAACAGTGTCTCTCGGTTACAAATCCATTTTGCATTATTGCTTATTGCATTCGGCAGTTATAAAGCTAACTTTTCTGTCAGACACATGTGAATTTACATACAGATATTAGTTGGTTGATATATTTCTACGAATAGTATACTCATGTTATCTTTATATTATTTTGTTATTAACGCAGACCGGCGCTCTCCACCGGTCACCCATGCGTACACCAGCCATAGTAACAGTTGCTTAAACGCTTTAGAATCCGCTTAAATCTCGTTGCTGTAGTGTTAACCTGCATGTAGCAGCGAGACTGGTTTGACAGGCTTATACTTTTACCTCTGTGGTCATTATTATGCGTGTTTATTTATCTAGACTTGGGCGAATTCGGTCGTATCTATGTTTTTTTAAAGAAGCAAACCTTTTTAAAACGACAATTATTTACACCATTCGCTTTTATTAATTTCACATTTTTAACTATTAACCATAGCGGGCGAATAGTGTTTTTATTTTGTATTTGCGAATGATAACTCATAAGCACGGACTTGTTTTAAGTAAAGACGATTTTATCACGGCTTAAATGGTTGCATTAAGCAATTAATGAAATACTCATTTTTTCATTTAAGGATATATTCTGGTACTTTTCAATAACGTAAATCTGCGATCGCATTATATATCACAATTAAAAATAGGATAATATTGTTTCTTGATCTAATTGTGAGTGGTCACGTGATTCACACTACCTGTTGATTGGGTCTGAAGTTAACTGTGCTGAGTATTTAGAGATAAGACTCATCCCATTGAAATCACGTCCGGTATTACAATTCAATTAGCGCACAAGTCTAGAACATCAACCAAGAACCAAGTTAACTAAATCGTTTGTGTATGCTCTTAAATGATAAGACTCTTACGGTGAAAAGGATCTATAAGTCCTATACAACAGATGAAAATATACCTGTATCACCCCTTTATTATCTTTATTTTTTTATATCGACCCTGCTTAAAAGTAAGACAGTAAGTCGGCGGAAATTTTTTATATCGGCCCTGCTTAAAAGTAAGACAGTAAGTCGGCGGAAACGACCGGCTTCTTTCGGGTATGATTCATATGTTTAGCATCATGCTGGTCACGCGATTTTTAGATTACGGTTACAAAAGTTAACGAGTACTACCTAATCAGAGTCGATTTAGATGTTACCGTGGAAATATTTTTACATGTATATATTCATAAAAGTTCCTGTCATAATACTTTATATCACCACAATGTCTGGGAAAGTTTAATTGAATTAAGTACTGTATATCATGTTAAATAATTTGGACACTGTAACATTAAAACCGAACTTGATAAAGTCCTTAAACAAGCATGGTTTCCTCAAATGCTCATGTAACTTTTTGAAACAGCAGTGGTAGCTGTAACATATCGTAACACAACCGTCAAAAATCTCATATCAATTTTCCAGTTCCTGGTCGTGGTGTGGCGAACAATTTTGAGAACTTCCACGTGTACTAACATCTTTAAAACAAACTCTATAAAAGACATTTGTATCCTGCGATATCAATTTCATCATAAAGCATTTTAGACCTCAAACCTTGTAAATCACCACACGAATTGTGAGGTTATATATGGATTAATTCTTATATGAATAAAAATATTGTGGAAATTTAACATTCAACAGAAAATTAGAACAGTAGTTCTGTCTACCACCGTCAATAATAACGGAAGTCTACGTAGAAGAACAGCAAAGGCGTTACGATGAGCATCGTCTTCTCATTAGGCTCTCTATGTTGTTGTGTGACATTCTGCATTAATGAGCACAAAGACAGTCGTTTAGTGGGCGAAAATGGATCTCGCAAAGTTTTACTAGCACACTGAAATCTAAGACTGTCCATACCTAAGACATGAATTTAACTCTTGCAATCACTTAAAATCATTGTCATAAATTTCATTGAATGCGGATTGCATACCGATACAAGTTTAAAGATATGAGACCAATTAGAGGCTCTTGTCATTTGAATTTGTTGACGCATTATATAGCAAGAACACACTTTCTTAATATTTCCAGTACACCAGTCCATATGATCTCATCACAAACAATGGCAGTATTTAGTATTTAGTAAAGAAACAGAAAGGTAGGATTGTAATCATTGCAAAAAGCAGCTATTCTTGTTTGTGTCTACTGTTTTTAATACAGTTGTAAGTAGTCTCTTTCTCTCTCTCTCTCCGTCTCTCTCTCTCCGTCTCTCTCTCAATCTGTATTAAAACAGTTAACACAAACACACCAACAAGAAAAGCTACTTTTGTAATGATTACAATCCCACCTTTCTGTTTTTTATAATGAAGATGTGCACTACGAAAGCTTTAAAATGTAATTTATATATACAGAGACTACGGAATCAATAAGCCAAGAATGCGTTGATTTTACATCTGAACGAATTGTTTAAATTATTTCACATATGTTTTGTTATAGAAGATTACACATTCGATATTTAGAATTCTGCTTACCGGCTTAGAGATTAAGGCCTGTATTAATTTAGCAATTTTGTATAGCTGTACGAAACTAGATCCTTGAGGTTTTTTGTTTTTTGTTATTAAAATACATAACAGAGATCACTTATGATCATTATAGCGGCGACTCCATTGCTATGTCACGAGCGCCCCACGTGAGGATTAAAAAGCTGATGAGGCCCATGAATAATCAAACTTAATGTGTGTTTGTGTGTGTGTGTGGCGGGTGTGTGTGTGCGTGTGTGGGGTGTGATGTGGTGTGTGTGCGTGTGTGTGTGCGTGTGGGTGTGTGTTTGGTGTGTGCGTGTGAGTGTGTGTGTGCGTGTGAGGGTCTGTTTGGTGTGTGCGTGTTAGTGTGTGTGTGTGTGTGGCGAGTGTGTGAGGCACCACTCAGAGACCACGAAACCGAATCTGATTATAGAAGGGACATGCCTTAATTTGTTTCATTGATGGGTCAAAGCATAATAAGCTCTTAATATCCTTTTACCGACATTAAGATGTTGCTCCATCGCATTTTCTTTGATTTACTGATTATCAAAGTAAAGTTGGTTTATTATTTTTACATTATTTATATAAGTAAGAAACAAGCTAAAACATTTGAGACTGTCATAACAAATGTACTCTTAATGTAATTGAACGAAATTTACACGTGGTTCCATTGTAGTAATTTTTTTTTCGCGGATTATCATGAAGAAAATTCTTTATCCTAATAATGACATTATTTATGTAAGTCGGCACCAGGCTAAATACTTTTGAGGCAGTCTAATTAAACTTACGGTAATCACTCTTACAAAGGCACATGGGTTTTGTGTGCTTTTAAGTGCATAAGATACGTAGACTTCTTCTAGCATAAGTAAAACAGATACGTAAAGTTATTATGAATTGCTTTTATGGTATAATTGCCTTCCAAACAAAATATATAAAGATCTAAATTTATTTATCTGCAATTTAACCAAGCAATAATGCAACACTATGAATAGATGTAACTTCTAACGGGTATACACTAAAAATCTTTAGCCTAAGAACCTTACGATGAAACCAGATCAGAATTATCCTGGTCTATAATTATCCTAAACCACAGTCCTCAGAAAGGCCAGATTCAGTAGAAAAATGCATGTTAAAGGTGGTATACAACAGGTTGTCTTTACCTAAAACATGTAACGTCTTGCCCCTCTTCTGGGCCAATATAGGCATTATTTCTACATAAACCCATACTTTAGTCTAAGTAAAGTCGATCTGAATGCTACCTATATTGTTACAGTATAAATTGCGTTAAGAGTCACTCATTTTGCATGACCTTTTTAGTTAACAATAAGTTTTATGGTCAGTGGCCTAATTAAACTGTAGCGTATCTTCGACTTCATTGTGTTCACTTGAAGCGAATATATTGCAGCGTTATTGTGCATAACCTGTCGTGAGCACCTGGCATGATACCACTCTCAGTTTTGTTAATACTGAATCACACCGATCAGTAATAAAACTATCCTTATTTTTGCTTGAGAGTAAGCTAGGAATCTATCCCACTACCACTTTAATGACTTTTTTTTTATTAACGCTGATCATATTTAACCACAAGATCAACCTTACACTGAGCCGATCGCATATATTCCAAATAAACTGGCATTAATATACAATATATTAAAAAAATCTGCTGAGGACTTCAATTTACAATCTGTACAATGTTGAGTGTAGATGGTGTTGTATATAAAATAGCTAAAATAATAGTTTGTTCTGCTCTATTGTCATACAGTCGGTGAATGCACCTTGATAATTCATCATTATCGTCACTAGTCTTGCAGCAAACCTAACCATCACAACTATATCACATTTTGTACAGGATCATGTGTTCTGTTTAATCGGAACTCTTCGGGACAATCATCCCTCGGATGTATCTGGTGGCAATAATACATACTGAAATCACGATCGTTTTGTTCGCCGGAAGTCGGAAGAAGAATATGCGTATGTAGTTCGCACAAAATATAAACACTACCATCGTCTGACAGCTGCATGTCTGCTGCGCGGGGTAAATTAAAATCGGATGATTTAAATTTGAAGCCACCACAAATTAAAGTTTCACTGGCATCGTACTGTAGTGAGCTGTCATCCGAGCTGTCATCTTTGTTTTGAAGTCTGTCTCAAAAGAAGTCCCATTTAGGGAAATGACCGAGGTGAACCGACAACTTACATACATCCTAGGATGATTCGTGAATTATCCGAGTTGTTCCGATTGGTGATCTGTATTGCGTTTAATACAGCCAATACTGGCGGCGACCGTTTACTATCTATTGCATGTGACAAGATATTGATATTGACAACAGCTTACGGAATACAAAATATCGATAATAAACCTTATGGGAGAACCCTACAAATACATAAATCGAGCTGTGATGGCCGAGTGGTTAAGGCGTTGGACTTGAAATCCAATGGGCATTGCCCGCGCAGGTTCGAACCCTGCTCGCAGCGAATTGTTTTGTACTTTATTGTTTTGCAGAATTATTGTCTCTCTATTAGCGGTAGTATAACATGACACTAACTGGTGTCAATACCCTGAGCTTACATTTGCCATAAAGAACTAATGCGTTATAAAATAAATGTACAAATATTTACTGCTTCGTATCTGCTGCTGCTGGATGCATACACATTGAAACAAAGAATTGTCTAAAGGGAGATAATTACAATTACTTGTCTCGACGTCAGATAACCCAAACTACGTAAAGTCAAAATTACATTACTACATAGCGGTGCGCTATATTACGATGGAAACATCGTAGTGGTTCTACCTAAATCTTTGAAGACTGCTTTTTGAAAGTTGGTCGATGGAACAAGTTGAGCATTGAAAGTCTGATGAAGTCAAGTGTATGACAATGCATTTGACTTGTCATTTTGAGGTACAGTTTGTAAAACGACAATGATGAATGGATTGAAGTGGTATATGAAGATTCGCCTTTATTAAAGAAAAACTTACACATGTAACGAAAGTAATACATTGTGTTTTGGTATTTGGGAATTGTGACTAGTAAATGAACGGGTTTGTTTAAGTTAAGTCGATTTTTATCAATGTCTAAATAGTAGCATATAGTAGGTAATGAAATACTCAGCCTTTCGTCATTTTTACTCATCATTCTTTGACACTAATTTTTACTTATTATATACTTCGAATCTAACCGAAGAAACTTACATTCCACGTACAGCAGTCGAATTATGTATCAAAATTTAGCGATAGGATACCTGTAATAATAATGTTATTTTATCTACTTGTTTGTGGCCAAGTGGGTCCGAACTCATGACGGTTGGTTCTGAAGCTTATATGCTCCGTATGCAGAGATAGGACTCGTCCCAATGAAACCCCATGTCTGCGGTGTTACAAGAATTTTTGTGCACAAATCTAGAACATCTTCAAAGGTCTTTAAAAAAACATTTTCAGCGAACGGTATTTTGTGTTCATGTTCTTAAATGGGGAATTACTACAGATGTGAGCATCTCTTCACCCTTTGCATCATGAAAACAACAACAGCAACAACAACGACAAAACAACAAAAATATAACATCGGCTTTAGGTTTGTAAAGTATATATCAGTTCTTTATGCACTTATTCTATGTGCTCATACTTAAGCTACAGTAAAACAACTAGAGAGAACTAGTTTAACCCAGAACATTACTCTCTGCAGATCGACAACACTCTTTGTAATCTAATTGTGTACTGATCAACAACATGACAGTTAAAGGAGAACGCAAAAATGTGATTCTTGGTAAACAATAATATAAATACTATATTAACACCATTTTATATGGCTAGAAACATTGTTATCAGGAAACAGCTCAACATGCAAGCAATAGTTGGTCCTATCTTACGAATAATGTTATTTTGTGGTAGATTTAAGCATCATGGTCACATAAGTTCAGATGTACTTCCTCTTCAAGTTTTGCTAAAAGAATCTAGAAGGTTTTAGTCGCACTAAATAAAAGATCCAACTAGTACCATTAATCATTGGATAAAACATTGATAAGGACAAACAGCTTGCTCAATAAAAAGCGGGATACAAAAGGTAGATAAGGATGGAAAACCCGACCATTTTCATCAAGCGGTGATGGCCGTATGGTTAAGGCGCTGGAGTTTTACTTCCAATTGGCCGCGAATATCTTTTTACAATTATTTGCATTTGTATATTGTGCAAATACTTCATTGTTATTCTTTAAAAGCCGTTGTAATATAAAATTATGCCAAATGATTTTACATTTGTCACCAGGAGTAAGCATTAATGTATTATAAAGTAAATGCACGTATATGTAATGTTTTCATTTCTGCCTATCCTACAAGGATACAAATCAGAAGGAGAGAATTGCCTAAAGGGAGATATTACAATGGCTTGTCTCCATGTCAGGATAATCCAAACTACGTACACTCAAAAGTGCATTTCTAGGTAGCGGTGCGCTGTATTACGATGGAAATACCGTAGTGATACTGCCTAAATCTTTAAAGAATCTTTGAAAAGTTGTTCGAACATGTTCCAATTAAAAGTCTAAAGAAATCAGCAAAAATATATTTAACAGTGTCTACTGACTAATTGCATTGGCAATTATAAAGCTAACATTTTTGTGAGACATATATGAATTTGCATACATGCATTAGGTGTTTTTTTTTATATTTCCGGGGCTAATATAATGATCTTATATCTATATCAGTTTGTTATTGCACCGACGGCCGGCGCTCTCCAACGGTCACCCATCCGTACACCAGCCACAATAACCGTTGTTTTACCGCGCAACATTCGAAGACCCTTAAACCGCGTCGCTAAAGAGTTAACCCAGCAGCGAGGCTGGTTTGAAGGGTTTATATTTCTTACGCAGTGGTCATTACATTACTACTACATTATTATCATTGTTTATTTAAAAGAAGCAAAACTTTATAAAACAGTAATAGTTGATAGACTAAAAGTATTTTTCGACCATTCGCTTTTATCGCATTATATATCACAACAAAAATAGGATAATATTGTTGTTTCATCCATTTGTTAGTGCTCAGTTGTTCACACCACCTGTTGATTGGTTCTGCAGTTTAATGTGCTGTGCATGTAGAAATAAAACTCTTCCCAATGAAATCATGTCTTGTGTTACAAGGCAATTTGCGCACAAATCTAGAACATCAACCAAGAGCTATTCGAAAGATATTTCCAAGTTTACTAAATCGTTTGTGTATGTCCTTCCTCCTAACGCTCGGGGCTAAGGGGACAGCATTTCGCCTGACTCGTTGGTGTCAGTATAATCGGCCGGTCGGGTTCAGTCCCTGGGCAGCTCATAAGTGCCCCTGTACTATAATGATAGAAATGTCGCTGTACAGTATCGGCAAAAATGCCGGCTAATCCCAATCCATCGTTTGTGTTTGCTCTTAAATGAGAAATCTTTTACGATGAAAAGGATCTCGTTATATCGGCCATGCTTAAAAGTGTGGCAGATGTTATTTCAGAAATTATTGAATCGATAATTGCTTTCATAGCTTAGTGATAAATGCCATAGAGAACGTTTAGACTTTACACAAACATAATTGCAACAACAATTACATATTTACTAATTGTAGTGGTAACTGTAACCTAGCGTAACATAGCCGTAAACATTCGGTCGTCCTACGTTTTAACGTATTACATGTTGTCATTTCAAATTTGCTCTCCATTAAAGCACTCATAAAACTGACACATCCACGTAATACATCATTAAATCACATGCTTTAAAAGATAAAACAGCAACAAAACAATATCAAAACAACAACAGCACCAACATTCTGCTTTTGTTTTACGAGGTATGTGTCACTTCTTTATGCACTTATTCTGATATGTCCATACCAAAGCTACGACAGAATAAGAGAAACACCTCGTTAAACCCAGGTCATTGCTCTCTGCAGAAAATTTAATGACGCTTCCGATCCCAAACACTCTTTGTAATCTAACTGAGTACTTTTCAACATTACACTAAACCGAGAACGCGCAGTTGTCTTTCTTTGTAAAAACATATATATATATAGCAAAAGAGAGCATTGATGCAACACACCAAAGGTCGCCATCGAGGTCCTGTTAAATAATGAAATATTTTTGCCCAACAACAAATTGACAAAAGACAGCAAAACATTGTTGTTTTTAAAAAGATTTTAAGTGCTGTTTTAAAATTAAATGCAGGTACGATTACCTACAGCCTCCCGGAGCATGCGGGGCGACAATGGGGTATAACTGGAAACGCGGTTATCTGGAAACAGCTCGACATGCAAGCAATAGTTGGTCTTTTCTTACGTATATTTTCATTTATCTATGTGTCATAAGTTTAAGTCTTTGTGTCAAAGTTTGTCAAATGCGCTTGTTTTTATTTATTTTTCTTAAAGAAACACCAAGTTGTTAGCCACACACAAACAAGATCCGTTAATCAGAAGATTTTGTGAGCACGTTTCTATTTACAATATGTCTTCCGTTTGTAAGAATCAATAACGAGGTAATGCTTTATTCCTTTTTTTGTAATTAGACTCCAGGCATCCTAATTATAAGTTCAAACGACATATGCCGGAATATACCTTGTGCATACAGGTAACATTTGTCATAAACAATGCACTTATTGCCTCTACATTGACTTTTTAATTTATTAATGCATTTCGTGCAGCTCGCGTGGCTCTTTATCATTGAGAAATATAGACAAACTTTTGTACGATTTAAGCATAATCGAAATTACAACCATGTTAGCAGACTTGACACACTTGAACGATAAACACATGTCAATGTCTTCACTAACACAAAAATGTATCGCTCGAACACTGCTCTGATTATAACTTGTCATTAACAAAAGAAGAATAGTAGTTAAAAGAAGCATTTATTTAACTCGTATGCGCTTCAAGAAAACATTTATATAACCTAGTGGTAGAATGAAAGGCCTTTAGTGGTCACCTCTTTTCAACTTTCATTTCAAAGATCTGGTTGAAAGGTAGTCGGCGAAAACGACCGGCTTCTTTCGGGGATGATTCGTAAATTTATCACCAAGCTGGTTATGTACATTTAGATTACGGTAACAAAAGTACACCAGCACTAACTAATCAGAGCCCAATTAGATGTTACCTCGGAAATGTTTTTATATGTATATATTCATAAAATGCGAGGTTTTATATGAATAATATGTATATAAAAATCTTGCGGAAATGTTCATTTAATATTGGACAGAGAACTAGAGCAGTAGTTCTGTCTACCACCATCAATAATAACGGAAGTCCACGTCAAAGAATAGCAAAGACGTTACGATGATTATTGTCTTCTAATTAGGCTCTCTATATTGTTGTAAACTTTTTGATGTTACAGTCTGCATTAATGAGTACAGAGACAGTCTTTTAGTGGGCGAAAACGGATCTCATGAAGCCTTAATGGCACACTGAAATCTTAGATTGTCCATACTTAATACATGACTTTAATTCTTGCAATCACTCGAGAAATTTAGACACCGAATCCGATTAAACAAGGTAATTGCTAAATTTGTTTCCGTGATGACTAAATCATAATAAACTCTTCCTGACTTTTTACCGACATTCAGATGTTCCATCGTATTTTGCTTTGTTTACTGATTATCAATATTAAGTTGGTTTATTCGTTTTTGACATTATTTATATAAGTAAGAAACAAGCAAAAACATTTGCGGCTGTCAACATAAAAGTATTCTTAATACTGTTGAATAACATTCATATGTTATTGCATTAGGTTTTAATTTTTTTTTACTAAAACAAGTCTTACAAAGCCACAGGAATGTGTGTATGCTTTAAGAGCATATGATTGGTGGACAACCTCTAAAATAAGAAAAACATAAAAATTGTTATAAATGATTGTGTTTATGATGTAATTGCCTTACATACAAAACTTTTAAAGATCTAAGTTTATTTATCAGTAATTCAACCTTAAAGAATTTAGTGTAACACATTGAATAGCAGATATGTGACTTTTAACAAGAATACGCTATACATACATTTCCTAAGAACCTTACGATGACACCAAATGTAGTTTTTCAAATCGAAACAATACCATAATCTTTTCTAAACACTTTGTGGACATTTTTTTTCATTGACGTCACTACTGTCGTCATAACTTATAAAAATATCAGCGCTTGTGCATTTTGTATTCAAATAGATCGTTATTCTTTTCTTTTCATTCTTTGCTTGCATTTGATAAACTCGTCAGGAAGTGCGAGGTTAGAGCTCTGTAAGACCGGTTTAAGCACTCCAGTCGGTCCATATTGCCGACTGACCGTTCCAAGGCGGTAACTGTCGGGTTTACTATTTTCGTTAAATGACTCATCACAAATTTGTTCTTACTTTTCGCTTGGCTTGCATGTGAAATACCTTTGTTCTGTGCCTTTTCGGAGTTTGGTATATGTTGCAATGCTCATAGGACTTTGTCATATAATCTGATATAGGCGTATTCTTCACCTGACCGGCAAGTCTACCGGCGCCCGTGATTGAGGAGTAGAGTTGACATTTCTCTGTCTGCTCAGTTTAAAGTCATGGCATGGGTGAAGTGAATGATACTGTGGGACGGGCTTCCAGCAGATATTGGGCGCGCCGGTGGTTCTACCCAGACGAGAGCCTGTAATACCTTTTTCATCGAAAAAGGCGAGCGTCAATACAATTACCACAATTGTGTTGCTGCTATTTATTCAAACTTCCATAACAACAAATAGGTTTGTCAAGCATATACGTTTTTTACATTAACTATAGGCCCAATACTGACGATTAAAAGGTGAATCTAGCAATCTTTGGAACCTCATATGAGGTTAATACATATCAGCAGCGTAACTAACAGAAGCAAATACTCAAACAATTTACTGGGGACTTCTATTTACTTATCTGTATAACTTTGAGTGGAGAGGCTTAATAGGTTGATATACAAAAACTAAATGTCTTAAAGTGGTGTATGTAAAAAAGCTAAAATAGAAGTTTGTTATACACAATTGTCATACAGTCGGTAACCCCCGCCCCCTCCAAATGAGGGAGTTAAAACAGAAGTTGACACACCACCATCGTCAAAAGTCGTGCAACAACACTAGCCATCAAAATTATAGCAAATTTGGTACAAGATCATGCATTCTATATTGTTATTGTTCTAAAAACTACCACTTCTTTCGACGACGGTTTAATATCTATTGTATATGGCAAAATATTGATATTGACAACAGCTTACGGTATATAACAGGGCGATAATAAACCTGATGGGTCAATCCTACCACTATTTTTGACGAGCTGTGATGGCCGAGTGGTTAAGGCGTTGGACTTGAAATCCAATGGGCATTGCCCGCGCAGGTTCGAACCCTGCTCGCAGCGATTTGTTTTGTATTTATTGCTTTTGCATATTTATTGTTATTGTTTCTTTATTAACGGTAGTATAACATGGATCTAACTAGTGTCAATACAGTCAGCTTGCATTTGCCACAAAGTACTAATGCATTAAAATAAAAAAAAATGTGCAAATATTTACTGCTTCGTATCTGCTGCTGCTGGAAGCATACACATTGAAACAAAGAATTGTCTAAAGGGAGATAATTACACTTACTTGTCTCGACGTCAGATAACCCAAACTACGTAAAGTCAAAATTACATTACTACATAGCGGTGCGCTATTGTACGATGGAAACATCGTAGTGGTTCTACCTAAATCTTTGAAGACTGCTTTTTGAAAGTTAGTCGAGCAAGTTAAGCATTGAAAGTCTGATGAAGTCAAGTGTATAACAATGCATTTGACTTGTCATTTTGAGGTATTTTCTATTTTGTTCGGTTATTATAAAGCTACCATGCATGTCAGTTAACACATGAATTTACATGCAATTACTATTGTTGGGTATAGAATTCCTGTAACGATATAGCGATCTTATCTCTACATTAGTTTGTTATTATGCATCTTTGCAATGCTAAAGTGACTTTGTCATATTTCCATATTTAAATAAACTGACTTGTAACGATAGTAAGCCATTGTGTTTTGGAATTTGGGAATTAAATGAACTAGTAAAATGAACTAGTAAATGAATGGGTTTGTATCAGTTAAGGTTCTGGAACTGTAATGGTGATCTTCCACAATCCTTATAATGATACTGTTTCTTGAATCTATACTATAAAACACATCGTATGGTGAAATTTTAAGGAAGTTTACCGTTTGTAACTCAAGTTATGTGCATTTTTTTTATAAAGTGACCCTTTTTTTCAAAAACACCGTAGATTGTGCTGGGACAAAAAATGTAAAAGTAATATTTTTTTCAAATTCTACTGTTCTATATTCAAATTTTAACCAATTTTCCTGTTACACAATCATGTCATGATAAATCAGAACACTAAGATTACACTTTGGACAAATACTTATAAAAATACAGGGCTTTGTTTACATGTACCCCAAAGCAAAAATCAGAGTTTTTTTGGGTGTGTTTAAAAATTCACTATGAACTGCCTATAATATGAGATTTTAAAGGCATTTTACCGTTCCTAATAAAATTTATAAGAATTTGTAAAGGTTACTATAATGGAACTGCAAGAGAATTTATAGCGAAAAATAACGTCAAAATGGTCAATTACAGATTATACTCCATTATACAAAAAATTACCTACAGTTGGTATTGGAGATGGAAATATGTATGTAAAACTCTGCATTATCACATGAAAACCTTCTCTTAACTGATTTTGGCTGGCTTGAGGGAAATATTTGAAATTAACCACTTTACACGTTTTTCGTAAAAAATTCCGACAGTTTAGGAATAACTGAATCAAGCACTCTTTTGGTATTAGTGACACTTGGTTGTCCCTCACAGTTTTGACCCCTGAACACATTTAAAAGTCCATCCTGGCCATCCCGAGAAAATATCAGACGAAGGTGAGCGAGCGTTAAACCATGTCGCCAACTCTTGCGGTAAACACGCGAAGGCAAATTTAAATCGCAAACACAAGATGAAACAGTGCATTTGTCACCTGTACACAGGGAACCAATACAATAGTTATGATCCACTTCAACCTTACATGACTTTGTTGTCGGTAAACAACTATTTTTACAATATCGCCCTCAACGATCACGCTGTTGAGCTCCCGGTTCTGCCATTTTGGAGAAATGGGTAACCCAATGACGTCATGGAAAATCCCTATCACGTGGTGAAAAATTACTAAAAATAGCAAATACGAAACTTGACGACGAATGATATTTAAATAAAACCGGATCATACCGAGTGCCGATGTTTACCGAAGTTAGTTACAGTTCCAGAACCTTAGGTCAATTTTTATCATTGTCTTAATGGTAGCATATAGTAAGTAATAAAATACTTAGCCTTTCGTCATTTTTACTGATTATTCTTTGACACTAATTTTTACTTATTATATACTTCGGACCTAACCGAAGAATTTACAATCCATGTGCAGCAGTCGAATTATGTTTAGTCGAATTTAACGATAGGAGACCTGTGATAATAATGCTATTTATCTACTTTTTTATTGCCAAGTGGATCCGAACTCATGATGGTTGGTTCTGAAGCTTATATGCTCCGTATGAGGAGGTAGGACTCGTCCCAATGAAACCCCATGTCTGTGGTGTTACAAGACTATTTGTGCACAAATCTAGAATATCTACAAAGAGCTTTTCCAGTGAACGGTATCTTGTGTTCATGTTCTTAAATGGGAGAATACTATAATTGAAAGGATCTAACATTGTGCAGTGTGGCGGTCGTAAAAATCTCCCCGTGCATGTAATCTATGTTGTCATTTAATTTATCCTATAATGATTGTTACGTGCATTTCCTTTGATGGACATTGAACTTTGGTTCTTCAATTCCATCTTCACATGAACAGGATGCTACAACCATTTATTCGTCTCTGGTCATGTTTGTTCATGATTCAGAAAGTTAATTTTATTTGTGGTCAACCATTTTTGTGTTGTTTTTCAAATCGAAATAATACCATATTCCTTTTCTGAACACTATGTGGACATTATGTTTTGATGACGTCACTATTTTCGTCATAACGTATAGAAAATATCAGCGCATGGACATTTTGTTTTCAAATAGATCGTTTTTCTTTTCGTTGCTTGCATTTGAGAATCTCGTCAGGAAGTGCGAGGTTAGAGCTCTGTAAAACCGGTTTAAGCACCCCAGTCGGTCCATATTGCCGGCTGACCGTTCCAAGGCGGTAACTGTCGGGTTTGCTCTTTTCCTTAAATGACAAATAACAAATTTGTTCTTATTTTCGCTTTGCTTGCATGTGAAATACCTTTGTTCTGTGCCTTTTCGGAGTTTGGTATATGTTGCAATACTCATAGGACTTTGTCATATATTCTTATTGATACAGATGTAAGCAATTCATCACCATTTAAATCATGAACAGAACAACAGCAACAACAACGACGAAAACAGCAACAAAACATAACATCGGCTTTAGGTTTGTAAGGTATATATCAGTTCTCTATGTACTAATTTTGAAATGCTCATACTTAAGATACGGTAAAACAATTAGAGAGAACTCGTTAAACCAAGGTCATTGCTCTCTGCAGGCAATTTAATGTGGCTCCCGATCGACAACACTCTTTGTATTCTAATTGTGTACTGATCAACAGTATGACAGTTAAAGGAGAACATCACAAATGTGATTCTTGGTAAACAATAACATCAATACTATATTAACACCATGATATATGACTTGGAACGATTTTATCAGGAAACAACTCAACATGCAAGCAATAGTTGGTCCTATCTTAAGAATAATGTCATTTTGTGGTAGATTGAAGCCTCTTGGTCTCATATGGTCAGATGTACTTCTTCTTGAAGTTTTGCTTAAAGACGCCAGAAGTTTTTGTCACAGTAAATTAAAGATCCAACTAGTACCATTAATCTGGATTATGTATCTGGATACATTTTTATGATCGTAATGTCTTTAAATCAATAACGCGGTAATAGTTTGTGTAAAACATTTTACTGAAAATAACCTAATACTAATTTAAAACAACATATGCCAAAATATGCATCATAAACAGTGCACTTATTGGCTCGACTTTGAAGCATGACTTTAAATATTATGACATGCAGATTGCATGGTCCAGTATCAACAAGAAATAGAAAGGCAAACTGTTATACGACTTAAATGTTCTTTGAATTAAAAACCATATTAGAGGACTAGACACCATTGATAAACAAGTCGTTGCCTCCACGTAGAAAAATGTGATGCTATTTAAATAGGTAATCCGATTAGAACTTACTAAATCAAATACTGAATAACATTGTGTTCAAAAAGACATTTATTTGACTCATATGAGCCTTAAGATAACATTTATATAACCAAGTGGTAGAACAAAATGCCCTTAGGTGTCGCATTATTTTAACATTCATTTTTAATAATCGGTTTGACAGGTGAATAGTGGAAATGTTACTTTCTGTATGATTCATAACTTAATCACCACGCATATCACATGGATTTTAGATGACAGTAGCTAAAGTACTGCTTAGTCAGAGTAGAATTAGATTTGAAGTTGGAAAAGTGTTTGCTTTATATACATATATTCTTTAAATGTTCATGTCATAATACTTTGACTTAACGATAAAGTCTGAGATATGTGAAAAACTCTATTTCGTTTTCCGCGATTCGATGAGACTGTCTGTCAACTCACAAAAAGTACCAAAGTCTTCACACGTCTTCAGAAAAAACCTCGAATGGATCTAAGTGATCATACAATATTGTAGACGTCAAACTTTGTAAAACAGTAAACAAAAATGGGTTTTCATACTGATACTATTGATATAAATGAACAAAAATCTAGTAGAAATGCTCATTTAATATTCGACATAAAATTAAAGCACTACTTCTGTCTGTCATTGTAATACCGGAAGTCGACGTCGAAGAATAGCTAAGACGTTACGATAATAATTTTCTGTCTCTTTAGGTCATATTTATTGTTGTGAGATGTGATAGTCTGCATTAAGATCTGTTGAAGCTATAATAGCACACTGAAGTCTAACATTGACCATACTTAAGACACGACTATAACTTTTGCAATCACTCGAGACCATTTTCCTAAAATAAAATGATGGGGGATTGCATACATATATGTTAGTTAAAAGATATAAGACCAATCGACCGGCAACATAATAACTGACCTCTTGAAGACGATTTTGGAAGTAGCCACTGTGCATCTTTTTCAATGATGCTCTTTTCGCTTTGAAACTTGCAACTGCACTTACGAATCGTAAGTGATGAGTCGTTGCATATTCAGTACGAATTAAAACTACTGTTAACACAATTTTAATTGTCTTTGTCCCAGTATCTTACATAGCCAAATGTTTATTACATCAAACGTACCATTGAATATACAAATGCATATTTTATAAAGTGGCGGATGATATTCTTTTCTGACTCTATAAAACCTTTTTAAGAGTATATACATTCTTTACAAAATCCTAATGCACTGATTAACATTACACGTAGGCGTTTTAGCGAACACTTTTGTTTAAATAAACAAATAGCCACTGGATTGAACCCTTTTGTTACTGATTGAATACTGGCTTTTCTATTAAGTCCTGGTGACGGTATCAAAAGGATGGCCGTGGGCTTGCATAATCTTCCGATTCATCCCAGAACACAATTTCTTGCTAAAACCACAGGACAAATATATTCGTTTGTAACCGAATGAACCGTTTTTGTATAGACGTCTGAATAATAACGACATCGTGTATCGCACAGTGGGAAATACAAATATGTCCCCTGAATTATTAAATAGTCTGAAATTAAATTTTGTCACGGAAACATTTTCTTACTGGACGGGAAGTTTTGTTACTGATAAATAGGAATGTCTTATCCCCAACAACCCTTTACTCGATTATATTTCAGATAACAACATAACCAACAAGTTTTGGCACGATAACATACGGTAAAGTCTGTTGAATTTGTAGACGTATTTATATTACAAGAAACACATTCATTATATTTCCTGTGTGTGCATCAGTCTATTTGTTTTATATACAGTTGGCGACAGCTTGTAGTTCACAAGCTATCTCTTCAAAAGGGACGGCTACTACATAAGAAAGACTACCTTTTGCAATGATTACAATCCTAGCGAAGTTTTTTTTTAAAGGAGATCTGTAGAACAAAAGAATGTAAATACTATGGTCCGGAAGCCTCAATCAATACTGTCTTAACTAAAATGTTTTGCCAGCTTTTTTCTTTCTTAAACTGATATAAGAATATGTAGGTAAACTAAAAAGAATGATTGAAGAGTATGAATATACTAGAGTTCCAGAAATAGATTGTATACAATCTTATCTTAATAATGGAGTCAAGATGTTTGTTATTACTTTGTGTTTTATACTACTACTACTGCTACTGCTACTACTATTACTACTCTTTCTGCAGCTACTACTACTACGTCTACTATTTCTACTACTATTGCTACATCTATTACTACAAACACAACAACAACAACTACTACTACTTCTGCTTCTTTTACAGCAACAGTAACAACTGATACTACTACTACTACTGCTGTTGCATCTTCACCACCACCAACTACAACTACTACTTCTTCTCTACTAATACTTCTACAAGTACTAATACTACTGCTGCTGCTTCTGTTGCTGCTGCTACAAGTACTACTGTTTCTTCTACTACTACTACTACTATTACTTCTCCTTCTTCTACAACAACAATAACTGCTACTATTACTGCTGCTTCACAACAATAACAACAACTACTGCTACTACCACTGATGTTACTTTTGTTACTGCTGATAGTACTACTGCTTCTGCTACTACTACTTCTTCTTCTACTACTACTTCTACTACTACTACTACTACTACTACTCCTCCTCCTCCTCCTACTACTACTACTACTACTACTACTACTACTACTACTACTACTACTTCTACTATAACTATTTTTACTTCTATTGCTGCTGTTTTACTACTAATACTACTTCTACTTCTACTACTACTTTTATTAATGATTAAATTGTTTTGTTTATCACTTTCTTAAAAGTCGAGTTCAACATATGAAATTTTAATAAAGTTCCATTTTTGATTCTTATTCTTCTAGGTCAGGGTATGTGTATTGTCCGAGTAGGAAATGTAAAAGGACAGTTTCCCAACCCTATCAATATACCGTTAGAGGAAATGTCCGAGAGGTTTTGTATACAATTGTTATTTTAAATCTCTTCATAACTAAATATAATGAAGGCAAGCCTTACTACACTGACATTTCATTTTACTAGCAGAAACGCTAGTATTCCATCTTGCCGCGAAGTGACTCCATTGTTTTGGACAACACGAAGTCACATTTTTCTGTTCTGGCCTCACTTCGCGTTTTAGGACGTTCTTCCTGAGCAGTACTGTATATTATATTTTATAGCAGATGCACAACAATATGTTTAAGCAGGAAACATGAGGAAGACAAGAGGTCGAACCAGAAGAGATGCCTTCTTTACCTGTATCGAGCTGTGGTGGCGGAGTGGTTAAGGCGTTTGTATATAGTTATATATATATATATATATATATATATATATATATATATATATATATATATATATATATATATATATATATATATATATATATATACATATATATATATATATATATATATATATATATATATATATATATATATATATATATATATATATATATGTGTGTGTGTGTGTATATAATCACTTGCTGGTCATTAGATATTAGGTATGATTATCATGTTGTTAGAGTATTTTGAAAAGCCGAGTTTTTAATGGCAATAAATATATTAAGATCCACTGCCTATTGAAATGTAATGTGTTAATCTATTTCAAGCTATTTTGCAGATCAAGGGTTTGTGATTTATGCGACACAATCAGTAAAACATCATCGTGGAAAAAACCCATATTGATAACGTCACTCATGGAATTTAATGATTCTGGTGAAAATGCCTGTTTTGTTCCTGAATACCTCTTGTTCTGCAAATTATTTATTCTGAAAAGTTTTTTGTTCAAATTCTGATAATAAAGCGAATTTGCTATTGAATTACAACTAATTTTTCTATTCTGACATTCCTTTTTATTATGGACAGCGAGATTATTGTGAAATGTATATCGAGCTTTAACCGGACAGAACTAGGAATGCATGTTGGCATTTCTCCCATTTGTCTCACTCAGCAAAAGAGTAGCTTCTTGATGCTGTCTGTATAAGAGACAATGATTCTACCAGCTGGAACATTGGAAAATTATCTCCTAGTACGTTAAGTTTGGCAATGAAGAGGTTTACATAAACACGCCTTACATTGGTATTGAGCCCAATATTATAAAAATCACAATTAAATTGCCAAATGTATTATTTGCTTAAATATGACACTTTTAACTGGAAAAGACATTATATTATTTTATTGGGGACTACAAACTCACACCAAATGAGATTTTACACCGTTTGTCTGAGAAAATGTTAATCCACTGTAATGCCAAGAGTTAACAATCATGAATGCAGCGAAATATGTTCTGGTACGAAGAACCTGCTTGTTATAATTAATTAACTTTATTATATGAATTCATCTTTATCGAAACATTCAAATCAAATGTATTACTATCTCTTTCGAAATTTGGAATGTCATTTGTTGAAAATAATTAAAGCTTGATAAATGACATGACGCAAATTAAAGAGAATTACCGTATCTTTTGTAAAATTTTAGATTTTTAAAGTATGTGTCACAATTAATAAAAAAATATACGATTCAGACGATTAACAGTGTTCACAAGATCTCGATGTGATGGTAAATATTTATCTTTAGTAGCAATCTGAGCTCTTAAGTGGGTAAAATAAAAATGAGAGAACACTTTATTAGGATTTCTCAATTATGAAATACAGACAATTCGGAATTTTAAATAATGATAAACCATTGTCTGACAAGTGGTTTTATTCAATTTGCTAAACGACCTGCTTTTCTTATAGTCTAGACAATTTTTTTTTCAATTTTTTTAACAGGCGTCAATAAAGGTTTCCGTTGTTGGAAAACTAACTACAGTCTGTACAGTGCATTGTCTTGAGGTTGATGATTTAGATTGTATAATCGAAGCTTAATAAAGTTCAAGAATAAACAAGAGTAATATTGCATCAGGTCATTATTAAATTGGTATACTTTGTTGTATTTACTATCTAAACGTTTTTATGTTATATACCATTTGATTTCAACTAAATACTTTTGTTCCTTTTGATTGTGTACTTTTTATTTCCTTTAACCTATACATGTGTATGTCATGATTAAACTTTATTAAACTTCGATTATGCAATCTAATTCATCAACCTCAAAAAGGACATGTAATGATAGACAACGCACAAAATTTCCTTACATCTTTCATGTGTCTGTTTACTTTATACTCTTGATTAGTATTCCCCTCCATGCATCAGAAAAATAACTAACATATACGTGTATTTCTTCTTAGTACAATTGAGTCTTAATTATGCGTAAGCTGGAAAAAATAAGAGGACTTAGTGTACATGAATTTGTTCAAACAGCTTATTGTGAACAATAATATACGAGTATAGATATAGGCAAGAGCTTGTATTGGCAAGTCAACTGTTAACAGAAGCCTAAATGTACCTTCTCTTGTTTAGCTGTAATGGCCGAGTGGTTAAGACGTTGGACTTGAAATCCAATGGGCATTGCTCGCGCAGGTTCGAACCCTGCTCGCAGCGATCAAGTTTTACGACCTTTATTGCGCGTTCGTGGAGATTATTTGATCGATTATGAAGGGATGCATTTAGTTGCATTCTATGACCAATGATAGATATGTAAATATAAAAGATATGCATGAAACAAAATAAACAAAAACGTTACTAAAAAAATGGGCCTATTAATGCTATTGCTTTAAAATACGAATGTAACAAAGAAGAATTAAAGCAACAATTCCAGTGAAATAGAAAATAATACAACCTTCAAGAATGTTGCGTTAATTTCAAGAACAAGCTGTCGTGAGAGCAAAGTTAAACGGAAAATGACAGGTCACAGGGAGTATCACCAGAAAACAAAGAACACTAACTGAATCAAGAAGCTGTTGAAACTCCATGAGAAATAACACGTATTTTAAGAACAACATGTAGTTAAATGGTTCACAGAAGATATTATTCATACACCGATGTGACTAAGAAAATGTAAGAAAATTCCTAATGCAGAAATGTCGATTATGATTATGTTGTTGTTATATGGTGATGGTAGCTTTTTTTCTTGTGCATAAAAATAAAGATCGTAATGGCCAATGATAGATGCCTTAATAGTCCGTTAAAAATTAATAGGCGGGCCCATCTGTATAAGGCTTTTTGACCTTGGCATTCGGTATTTTGCGTTTTGAGATTACAAACACCAACCATACCAAATTATATGTTGCTAGAAATTTAGTTACTACAGTATATGGAAATGACCGGTTCCTTTCAGGAACAGTTGCTATCTACCATAAACATATATGTTACTTTGTATATGTTTATGTTTTTGTTTTATCCTCAACACTTTAAAGCGGCGACAACAAAAGGCCACATGTGGTAAATAACACCATATAAATATAGACAACAGCTTGATATTTGTTGGATAAAAAGTGGTAATTAGGAGAAGCCTACCATTTCCCGTATCGAGCTGTGATGGCCGAGTGGTTAAGGCGTTGGACTTGAAATCCAATGGGCAATGCCCGCGCAGGTTCGAACCCTGCTCGCAGCGACAAACTTTTATTTATGTTTTTTTTGAAACGCCACCTCCTGATTCTTTTTAAAAAATATAAATGCCTCCTATATGCATTTCTTTTTGTTAAATAGACCACAAAATTTCTGTTACCAATGATAAGCATAAATAATTCATGAAAAACGTTATCTAAAATTTAAATGGTCATGCAACTTCTACTGGTTATTTTTATTGTGCGGTAATAAAGACCACGACGGCCAATTACAGATACAAGATCAATTCCTCATTAAAGAAGATGGCCTACCTATGGTAGGTTAAGTAGCACGGACATTTGAAATTTCGAAGAGACCAAGCATATCAAAGTATAGGTTGATACGGGGAAAGCCAAGCAAAGCGCCCGCCTATAGGTAATGCGTCGGGAGCGTGAGGTTAATGGGATATGTTCTAATTTTAAAAATGAAAATATATAAGAGTCCGACCAAAACTTCGGTTCCCACAGTATGGTGCCAGCTTGAATTTCGGTGTAATCATACAAATTACGAGCGAGTGAGGATCATAATAACAATAGTCTTGATGCAAGAAGTGTTTTGGAGCATAATTTCTTCACAAACAAATTCAATGATTTAAAACAACAATGTGTAATAAATCTTTTTTTAATTAATCGGAAAAGAATAACATACGATGATTATAAAAGCAGAAATAAAAAAGTTAGGATAAAAGTTTAGCAGCTATTTTCTCTGAATTGATGAAAGTGTCAAGAGCGGTTCTGAGCGGGCCCAGTCTGGAGTAATAATACAACTGTCACGGTTCTATATTTTTTCTCTATTTGAATACCACATCTATAACATTAGACCGTACAATGATGAAATGTTGATTTTATTGAATGATATCAATGAAGGTCATATAAAAACAAACAAAATCTTTAGTTTATTTTACGTTGATTACGAATCAATTTGAGTACAAAATTTAGTAGTTAAATTCCAACCGGTTCGCTACTTTTTTTTACAAGTGGACGCATTTTGTTTTACACTGAGAAACCAGGCAAATTCATTGACTAATCGGTTATTTCCGTATACTGCGTCGTCTGCACTTATGTAATTAACTGACATAATTTAAACATGATGTAATGGATTTTTATCATTTTGTGTTATATTTTCACAGCTAAGCTGTCTGTGAAGGAAGGTCTTCATGAATACTAACGATGGCATTTGCTATGTTAACCAGGCGACAGTGACGCTCCAAATTTAACCAAGAACAGAAGGAAAGGCTGTGGATGATAATTTGTTTTAAAACAAGTTGAAATGGACTCAATGTATAGCTTGAGATAAATAAAATCATTAATACAAAACAACCTTAACTTATATCTTAGTTGCATCAATGGGTATTTAAAGTGTTGTTTACAAAAAGAAAAGAATCCCGAGAATAATGTTATTAAACTTCTTACACATTTTGGTATAGAAATATTTCTTCAACCATAAACACAGGGCAATATTAAGCCTTCTAGAAAGTTCTAGCAATGTAGTTTATAATATTTAACTGTCGATGCCTAAGTTTTAAAAGTATATCTTCCCAGATATTAATTTATTACTATAAATGCATTATTCTTCCAGTTGAAAATATTTATTTTTATTTTCTTGTGTCACAACTTCAAAAATATTAGATTATTATTCTTCTGTTATACAGATTGTAAAAATCAATGAATTGTCTTCATTAGTACTGATTGCATCCAGATTTCAGAGGTTAACATGGTTGTCCATAGACAGAATAACAGATTGAAGACATGCCCAACTAGACCAAAGATGAAGTAACGTGATTCTAGGATGACCTGACATTCTCTTGAGAAAGTGGCTGAAGTTTGCCATAACAAATCACCCTGCAGTATGTCACGTGTTACTAAATCTGAATGATTGAACAAGAACGAAAAAGTTTATATAACACAATGTGTTCACAAGACCACACCTTTTAGTAACAATTAAACACTTAAGTAAAGTGTTTCTTTACCACATTTCTCTGAAAATAAAATTGATAGTAATGAAATAAATAAATATTTCATAACAATGATATAAAATTGTGTGCAAATGGTGTTCATTTAACAGATGGACATCAGCTCTTCTGTGGGTTGAAAATATAGTTAGCATTTTATTGTGATCATTTTGCTTTAATTAAAAGAAAATATGTGTTCAAATTAGGTTACAGCACCTTTATACCAATATTATTAGAACAGAACATTCACAAATACAATCTCATTTTCCATCAAGATGAAATGTGGTAGTCTGTGTTCTATAACTAAATGCCTTAGCTTATTTGTCTTAAAGTGTCATGTTTTTAATTGTATTTGATGTTGCTTTAGTTTAAAATGCATAGAATATTGTTAATGTGTGTGTTGTTATTAACTTATTTTTGACATTGTATAATAGCTTAATCCACTGAAGCACAATTATTCTTATTTAAATTGCTTTCTGTGACATTTTGCATCTAATCCACCTCTCTTTGAAAGATAATGGTTCTTTTCATTAAGAAAAAGGTTCAGTCTGGTAAAACGAATAGGAAAGAGTTTTTCCTGTATTTTCATTTTTTGTTTCACTTCTTTTTTGAAAAATAGTGTTAATTTAAAGACATAACACTCTTTTTGTATATTCTATTTATTTTTTGCCACATCAACAGCAGCCATTTATTAAGAAATTTTACAAAATCGAAAATATTTTACATTATCATCGATAGAAATGTGTGAATTTCCTAATCTATATAAACTAGTAGTTGTTTATATGAAAGCTAATAAAGTATATTTAAAGGTTTCCAAAAATCTGATATCTAAATGAAGAAATATGTTTTTTTTTAAAATCGTGTTTTGCTGAAAGCGCAATAGGTTTATATCTTTGAAACAACCAAAACTCAATTTTGCCCAAATATCCCCGGAAGACCCAAAATCCCATGGGGTGTCATGTTTCTATACAAAGAATGGACACAACCCTACAAATTTTGGTGAATACCTTTAATTAAATAATTATTATTTACTTCTGATCATTTAGAGGGTGAATAAAGGTTACAGAATTATTTATATAAAAATTTGTATTTATTAACAAAAGGATCATTACAGCCTTTCGCTGGACCAAACTTTTGTTTAAAGCCTGCTGAAATCAAAGGGCATACTGAGAAGGACAAATTATGGTATCAATCTCTCTTAACGAATCTGTTAAGCAAAGAAGTACTGAATCCAGAGAAAGAAACATTTATAACAAAAGACATACATTAAAAATGATGAAAAAATACACCTTCAAATAGTTTCAACTAAATACTTGAGCAAAAATGAACCTCCAACCTTCATCAGTGTTGAAATGCGTGATGTTGCCAAATAGATCTGTGATTTTAGTCTTACTGGTTTATTTACATGTAAATAAAAATAACTGTAACAATAAATAAAGCGTGAATTAAAGTTATAACATGTTTATATTATTTTAGAACTAACCTTTTGTCGCAAAGCCAGCCATTGTAATTTTAGAGAACATGTTTATATTCTTAGATACACACTGTATTGCCTGCTTTTTTAAAGCATGGTACTTATGATCACATATTTAATTTCTGTTCTATTGTTTATTTTAATGCTTTTTAGTCAGACAAAATAATTATTATCCACCAGGAGTGGAGATATAGCCCTAAAAAGCTCAGTATAAAAGAGGCCATTTCACTGGTAGCTAATTCACATCTTGTTTTTTTTTTGTTTTTAATACGTATTAACTCTTTAACAATACTACATTTATTTGTTGATTTGGGTTGTTTTCTAAAATTCGATGATTTCTTTCATATATTTTACATTTCATATTTGACACTTTTGGCATATGACGTCGTGGCATTGTATGACGTTATTATATTGTTCTTATTATATATCAGCAATTGTACTGTATTATTTTATTTGAAACTACTCTCTCATTTGGACTTCTTAGGTTTCCGAGGCTTTTATCTAATGTACATACTGTACATATGTTGATAATTTATTTTATTACTAGTTATTATGTATGTACGTAAGTTCATTGTAACTGTTTAACCTCCGATGCAGGTGCTGACTGTTTGTTGTTTCACTTCGACGGGATATTTTTATTTACACTGTTTGTTTGATAGAAAAAAGATTTGGGAAGTGCGACGTTGGAGCACTCCACAGACCAGGTTTAAGCACTCCAGTCGGCCCTTTTGCCGACTGACGGTTCCAAGGCAGTAACTGATGGTTTTTCTTTTTGTGTGTTATGTCTCGTCTCTGTATTTTGTCACATTTACATTTACCTTGTTTGCCTTTGTCTACAGGAAGATAAAATTTAAATATCTGTTGAAATTTTGATAGGAACTTTTCTTATTTACCTATTTAAACCTGAGTATGGTCACTTTTCCCTCTCTTTTACATTTGGTGCCATTTCCTAGTGCAGTATTCTATTTGTGTTTTGATATGCAACGATGCTATAGAGTAGAACAATAAATGACATTCAGGGAAATTCTCATTGTGTAAAAAGGGAGGAGTGTACCAGTTTCACAGATACAGCTATAGCTCAGTCGGTAGAATTGGGTAGGTCTGATATTCGAAATTTGGTAGATGCTCACATTTTTTCCGTGTCTGATACAAAAAGGAATAACATTAAACGATTGCTATTTTGAAACTACATTCTTATGTTTAAAATTGCTCGTAAACTATTACTTTGGAAAGTGATCAAAGGTGAGCCGGGAAGAGGCTTTAAATATGCTCATTGATATTTCATGTATCAAAAATACTCGTAAACTTTTACTTTGGAAAGTGTCCAAATGTGAGCCTTGAAGAGGTTTCAAATATGCTCATTTATATTTCATGTATCAGGGAATATAAAGTTTATTGTATTCAAACAATAATTGCGCTTTCCCCGAATTAGGTAGCATCAATATCATATTAGGTCTTTATCTATGGATCAAGATGATTTTATTTATTTTCGACGCGCATGCGCGCGGCGTCTACATGCAATTGTTCTAGGAAAAGTTCTTTGGTTGGGCGCCATGTTGTTTGACAAGTCAAGTGCGGCGCTTTCATCCACTAAATTTCAGTTTTTGTTCAACTTTGGATAATATCTCAATTTATTTTTAGATTGTAATTTAAAATGATGAAACTTTATTACCTGTCAATTGAAATTGTCGATGTTCCATTTTGTATGCATTGTGTAATTTAAATTGCATGTGTTATGCCGATTTGCTATGTTAACGCCAAATGTTATTCTCTATTCTGTTATTTGTATGCGGACCCTTTTTCCATTCTTCAAAATATAATTCTTTAGTGCATATTATATTAAGACATGAACTTGATGGCATTTTTAATATGTTTAGTAACAGCAAGATTATGCTGTTTCTTTATCGGTTTGTTGTTTTTGCAAATATGTTCCATTGCTGAACAAGACCTCGACGGCGACCTTTGATTCTTTGCATCCCCTTGTAAAAGCTTTATATGACACTTAGCTATTTGATAGATAGATTACAACACAAGATGTCCAGTCCGAATAATATTTGTTACATGTTTAAATTATGCTTCTAATAGAAGTAACACTTCTCTCTTTATTAATACCACGTGGCCATTTTTTTTTCAAATACGCCACTACTTACTGTTAACGACGTCAAATATTCAAGAAAACGTCAGCGCTTGGATACTTTTTTAAATAGATCGGTTTTCTTTGTTAATTGCCTCATCACAGATTTATACTAACTTTATTTGGCTTGCATGCGAATATCTGTGTCCTGTGCCTGGAATATTTTGCACTGCTCATTGGACTTTCTAATATTTCCTTATTCAGTGTTTGGCTTCAATATTTATATTTAGATTTCGATTAATCTCATACCATTTTGTTCGTAGATATCAATATGCCAATTATCGTTTTCATTAGTTTTTGTTTTATATTTTGTCTGTCGATTTGTGACATTGCGTCAAACATCTTACAGGTGTATGGAAAAATGACGTTAAATGTGGCTTCATGATTAACAATTAATTTCAAATAGTACATGTAGTTAAATTACTTGTTTTCCGTGCAAGTACAAAACAAGTAAAACATGAGTTCATTGAGTTTCAACAGACTTTTTGGAGAAACTACTTTCTTTATTTGAAGCTGCATTTGCACATTTTTTCATTTCATAAGGACAAAAATCTCTGATAAGACTTCTATTTTCAATTAAAACATGTTATAACAGTTTAAATGTTAACAATATAAACATTGCCTTTTATCGTTCTCGTCACTATTATTTGTTTTCCTGAATCCAACTAAACAGTTATGGATTAACACCCAACACGAGCTAGTACTGATTTATTGGCAATATATGTTCTTGATGATTCATTAAATATTTGTTTAATGTTTTTCAAGCTATAATTAGTTTTTGAAATGCATAAACAATAGTTTACGCAATTTTGGCTACATAAATGAATAACCACTTGACAGAGCTTTTGAAAACCGACGCCATACTTCTTCTGATCGGATAACATTATTCCCCACTAACACCAAATACTTAATACATGACTCTTGATTGCGTGATAAAAACGTGCATAATATTTCGATTAATCACAGACAATAACTGTTGTCTTAAGTAAACATTTAAAAAATAACCGCTTTGTAATTGAAGTGTAACAAATTCAAACTGTGTTCCTTTTACAAACTGAGAAATTAAAGGAGCTCCATACATGTAACTTTAATAATCTCTTTGGCTTTTAAAAAATATTGGATTGCTTTTCGATTTACCAGAAGCTTTTGATGTATTTTCTCGTCTTTCATTTTCCTGGATTATGGTATACGTATTTTGATAGCTACTTAAGATTCAAACAGATGTTGAAGCTGTCTTCGGACATTGTTGTATTAAGTTTTCATGAAAAGGCAAATCTGCACTTGTACTAAATAATGCAAAACCTTATTTTTATCAATTTATTTTGATATTTTAATTTAATTATTTATCTATAGCGAAGTACAATCAAAAGAATCAACAACCAGATACCCTTTTAATTAACTAACATTTTAAAATAATTTTGATGAGAAAGAGTAAAGAGTTTATCATATATCGTTTTCCTTACCAAGTGTCTAACAGCGTTTAAATGGCAGTGCCACACTTCTCGTAGTTTTGGTTTTGCTCTTACTAGTCATTAGCATAGTTTCTAAAATGGTATGATACATGTAAAACGGTGAAAATATCTTTTTAAATAAAACTGTATACATGCAAGATGGATACTAAATAATTTAACATAGAACACAGATGTAAAATTGCTTGCTCAGGGCGCAAGACGTATATAGGTCAAACCTTATGTTAAAACTTATCTGTTTCGACCTTTCCGTTCTTTTTGATCACTGAAGAATATGCTCTAGGGATTCATAGCCACGTGGTTAATAATTACATTCTGGGGTCAAGACACACATAAGGACTTGAGTCAATACTTTGCCAAATTGTTTTACGCAAAAGGCTGTCATTAAAGTGTAGCAATCAGTAGGGAATTTCATAGGAGAAAACAATCTACCAAACTTTAAATGAGGACGATAATAATGATATTGACTTCATTAACAGAATAGAACACTTCCAAGAAGATGTGGGCACTTTTTAACGTTTGTAAAATACCCAATCAAAAAGGATAAACTTTGGAGGCATTTGGTGACAAAGCTTCAAACAGAAAAATGTAGATACATGTATTGAAAAAGAAGCCTGATGCAAACAAATAAACGGACAAATTAAAATTATCTGATACGATAAAGTTTCAAAAGAGTTTGGTCTTTCATGCTAGATATGCTCCTTTATTTCCGCACAGCCTTACAGCACTGCGAGCTCTTTTCGACAAAAATCTCGAATATACATATTGACTTATGGATAATGAACCAGTGAATAAAGTTTAAATCCGAAAAGGAACATGTCAGAAAATGCGTGTTAATTCTTTGTATATAATAATTGTATTGATCTTTTTAGAATTACTTTCGACGATACTTTACCGTTTTAAATGTATTCCGTGACCAAGGAATGGTTTAATCATCATTATTTCCTTTACAGTTCTTGAAGCAATACTCAGAGCTTTAATTAATTGTTTTCCGATGCTTTATAAATTATTATATCAGTCAAATTGAAAGCAACAACTCTTATTATTATTTTATCTTAGTATATCAGATATCGTTTATATGAATACTCCGGAATGATCCGTTGAATATTCAATAGTTCGTATAATAATTGCGCATACAGTTATTTTTTTTAAATACATTCGGTACAGGTTTCATGAAAACTGTATTTTATATAAAACTTTTGATAAAGTTAAGGGTATCATGTAGGGTATCTGGTAGTTATAATATATCAGCGCTTGTACTGCTTTTTATTATTTGAAACTACTCTCTCATTTGGAATGTTTTGGTTGCCGTGGCTTTTATCTACTGTACATACTGTACATATGTTGTTAGTTAATTTTATTACTAGTTGTTATGTATGTACATAAGTTCATTATATCTGTTTTAACTACCGATTCAGGTACTTACTGTTAGTTGTTTCACTTTGACGGGATATTTTTATTTACAGTGTTTGATAGATAAACCTTCAGGAAGTGCGAGGTTGGAGCGCTCCACAAACTAGGTTTAAGCACCCCAGTCGGCCTTTATGCCGATTGACCGTTCCAAGGCGGTAACTGATGGTTTTTCTATATGTGTGCTATGTCTCGTCTCTGTGTTTTTGTTACATTTACATTTACCTTCTTTGCCTTTGTCTACTGGTAGATAAAATTTAAATATCTGTGGAAATTTTGATAGGAATTTTTCTTATTTACCTATTCTAAAATTCGATGTTTTCTTTTTTTAC
This sequence comes from Sinonovacula constricta, assembly GCA_007844125.1. NCBI lineage: Eukaryota > Metazoa > Mollusca > Bivalvia > Cardiida > Solecurtidae > Sinonovacula > Sinonovacula constricta. The sequence goes on from CM017555.1 coordinate 43,019,211, forward strand.
ATTTAACTTTTGACACTTTTGGCATGTGATGTCATGGCATGGTATGCCATATTTTAATTGATCTTATTATATAACAGCGCTTGGGCTGTTTTATTTGTTCTTATAATATATCAGCGCTTAGGCTGTTTTATTTCAAACTAATCTCTCATTTGGAATTTTTTACGTTGCCGAGGCTTTTATCTACTGTACATACGGTACATATGTTGATAGTTTATTTTATTACTAGATGTATGTATATAAGTAGATAAAATTTAAATATCTGTGGAACTTTTGATAGGACCTTTTCTTATTTACCTATATTTATCCATAAACTTGTTCGCGTGAGAACATGCACTCACGGAAGTCTATCTTAAAAGCTGAGTGCTTGAATTATAGATCACCATTGTGACGTTCAAACGGATGAGTTACATCACGCTAAAATTATAGTGAAAGCTGTATTCTAGTGTGCATATTGTAGACAAAAAATGGAAAGCAATTATAATATTCGCGCCGTTGTCACGAACTTGTTTCTGTTAGAAAAAAATCACCAATACAGACATTGAAAATATGACAGAGATGTTTAACACTGATATCATTAGCGGCATAATTGAACCTGAGAAGCTTCACAAGAACAGTGCGCTCAGAGCCAATGCTAGAAAAATACCCAACACTAATTGCTTTAATAACATGGAAGTCTCAATATCTTTTCAGCTGCCATTTATCATGGCATTAATGATATTTTGCACATGTTTAGGTATTTTGCATTATGCTACAGGTCCTGCAGTGCATACGATATATGATATAAAATGTGTTTATTATTAATTATGGAACGTCGATATTGCTTGAAGCTGATAGCAAATACCATATAAGACAACATTGGTAAAAGTTTAAAAAATATGATGTTTAGGCAATCTGTCAGAATACCTTGGCAGATCTGACGTATCTGCATAACTATGAACTAGGAGGCCAACTATAAAATAGAAAAATATATATACTACTCTAGCACTAAACTCATCCTGATATTTAATCTCAGTCAATGCAAAACAACAACAACAACAACAAAAGTAACAGCACAAAAAGAAAAACAACAACAAACAAACAAAACTACAGCAACATTATCCTCACCAATTATCAGTTTGTTTTTCTGTGAACATTTCCATAATGCTAAGAGGTCAGCTTAATTGTCATCAGCTAATATAATGCAAAAGTTCTTGCGAAAAAAAATCAAGATACTGATATTGTGAGTACATCTGTTTCCGTTCAAAAGTGTATACTTGATAAATGATAAACAGAGAGACAAAAGATACAAGCTAACGTATACGTCTAATTAATCTTTGCCAAGCTATGATGGCTGAGTGGTTAAGGCATTGGACTTGAACGGGCATTGCCCGCGCAGGTTCGAACCCTGCTCGCAGCAATTAACTTTTCTTTCTTTTTCTCTTGCTGATACATAATGGATTTTTTTTGTTTTAAAAGGTCAACGAAAACACCTCGAATAATTCACTAAGCATCCCTCGGATCTCCTCCGTCATTTACGTAAGAGGAACTTCTTTTATGATTGATGTCCGAACAAATATATAACTCGGATGGCAACACTCTGTAGTACTTGCCGTGAGCTTAATCTGCTTGTTACAAAGCAATGCTAATTAAGTCATTTAGAAATGATATTCAAGAACTGTATGCATGTCGGGCATCTAACATTTTTTGTAAGAACTTCTTATTGGCGTATTTCCTTCTATCAAACAGAAAGTCCCGAATCTGTAAATGTCACTGCACCAGATAAAGCTGAAAACACGTTTAACTGTCTGTCAGTTTGTTTAAACATGTATAATAGAACATTAAAAATTGCCAACAAGTCTTTGTTATGGTATTTATATGCATTTCCTTTAGCGTACAACCTTCAAAACAAAGACCTGGCTATGCTAGCAAAAACAGAAAGGAACAGAAAGGAACGCGTTGTCTTTAATTTTACTGTAACATGAATATAGTTCAATTTGTAAATGTCATTCAAGTACTAATATTCGAAGCGCGGCTTTATAAACCGCCTTTTCTCTTTAAATAAAGTAGGGAGAATTTGGTAAGCCATATATAAATGAACCAAATTTGGTGATATTTGTGGTAACAAAGGATGTGAGATTTTCGTAGCCCATGGATAAGTCTGACATAATGTTTAAAGGAACCTTTCAAAACCTGTACAAATAAACCAATGTCGGCTGCGTCAAAGTTTGTCGCCAGTAATTTAATATTCTATAGCCGTATTTAAATAAAAATGTAACATTCTACTTGAATTGCTCTGAAATGTTGTAAAGTGTTTTGAATAAAAAAGAAATGAGCTAAACATATACCACAAAGAGCAGTACAGGCCACATTCATGGGTGTTTTGTTATAATTAAAATGGTTCTTACTAAAATATATATGTTGCATGTACACACACATATATATTTTACTAAGAACCATTTTAATTATATGTACATGCAATATATATATATTTTACTAAGAACCATTTTAATTATATGTACATGCAATATATATATATATTGCATGTACACACACATGTTGCATGTACACACACATGTTGCATGTACACACATATATATCCAAATAATGATAATTTATTAATATTCAACTAACCAGGTAATAATATATTATCGTGAAGATTCTCTGTGTGGTAAAATCACTGTCTGTGTAGACAATATTAGTTATTGCATTACATCTTAAAACTTTCTGCATTACACAGAGTCCTAAGTGTCATTAATTTCGATTGCTGTTTTATCACCTCATGCATATGCATACATTTTCAATTTATTTTCCAAATTCAAACATGTATTTATATGTTTTTATTATAAATCAACGGACATTCTTGCTTTCGCCAATCTTGTATCTTGCAATGAGACGAACCTTCTTTTGTAACTAAAACCACCTTTTCACAAGTGTGTGCTATCAATAAGAATGCGAGTCTAGGCTGTCTGAGCGCGTATATCATTTTATATCAGTTTATCATTAAATTCTTCTTATATGAAAACATGATGATTGAAACCAAAGGCAGACAGATGCGAAGAATTTTGATAAATGTAGAAATGGTTATATTATACCAATTGTCTCCGACAAATGGCTGAAGTGAGCTTGTGTTGAAGAATACATACAATAAAATAAAGATTATATCGTGGAACAACAACACTGTAGGCGTTATGACGATATCAACAAACGGCTGATAGAATACGAAGCAAAATATATTATATAAAATAATTCTAATAATTTACAACGATAACTTATTGCAATTGGGAAATATGTTTTTGATGAACTGCTTTTCCAAGTTGTAGACATTTAGACATTCCATTGCTAAAATCACTTCTATATGATAAATGGGACGACGTCTACAATGGACACACAATCAGTGCTGTGATGCTATCATCTGTTTTTCAGGAAGACGTTCACGTCTAGACCGGCCAAAACATTGCAATAATTGATTTGTGTTTCTGTACAACTAAGCCCTCCATGGCGATGAGACTCGTTACACTTGTGGTAATAACGGACCATATAGCCTCTACAAAGGCACTCATTTACATTTCTTTAGCAATATCAATCCATCAAAGTCAATATTCTGTTTGTAAATGCTTTTTTAAAATTTTACTTTTTACCAAGTCATCGTGTCCCAGACAGACTGATTTGCCGCTCAAAATTGTGAGCTAGAGACGTAGGTCAGAAAACTATGAAGAACATATTTTGCGTTCTTTTACATAAACTTAGAAACAACTGAATCGCCTGTTCATGATCACTCGCCAAGCACAATATTGGATATCATAAATATTAACAGTGCTTTATTGAATTCAGATGCCGATTCCAAAAACAGCCTTGGGCTTGAATAATCTTCTGAATCTTCAAGAAATAAGAAGTTGCTGGAAGCACAGGACAAATGTTGTTTTGAAAAAGCTCCGCTTTCATAGTAAACGATTCAATATTTTTGGCAGCGTGTCTCGAACAATGTGACATAAAATATGTCTTTGAAATAAACAAGACGAGACAAGACCAGTCAATTAACGATGTTTTTTAGTAATAACGATTTGAATAAAAATGTATTTAAAGCTGGTAAAATATGATTCTATAGATAACAACACATAAAAATACTAATTAAAATTCCAACGACCTTTCTGAGCTGTTAATTTTTCAAAATATTTAAATCTATATATCGTACAGAAACTTGCACTAACAAATTAACATGTATAATTATATGTTTGAGTATGTGTTTTGCCACTCAAATGCTAACATATCTCTTTCAACGAATACAATTTTATATTTGTTGCCAATCTCTTATTTTGAAAGTATTTGAAAGTTGGTTCATATAGTAAATGTACTTCTCAAATCTCAAATTGTGTGTGAATTGCTTTAATTAAGTATGTCTTCACTCCCCACCCCCCTCTCCCACAATTTTTGGACATTATCATTAGCCACTGTGGGAAAAGTGTTCAGCATGCCAACATTAAAAATGGCTTTTTACTTATTTAACTAAGTTTTCTTGTTGACACTACTATGAATGACGACATACAACCAAACGGCAAATGGTGTAGAAAACTCCTCTCAATTTGCCGCTGGTATTTTATTTTCTTGAATGTTTTTGTTATGCTAGTTCATAACAACGTTTACTTATTTTAATCATAAAATCATAAAATGGCTATGCAAAGAAAATGCGCTTGGTCGATTATTGCAAGCTCAATCAGTGTTATGTGCCATTTATAGTACCAGAACAAGAAAATATTTTATAGGGGAAAACAAATAAATGACTTTTAGATAGTCGTCACTCTAACCTTACTTAAACTGGGAAATATCATTTTGTGATCCAATTCATTAGGACATTTATTTTCTCTAAGAATTAGTCCATAATTGAAAGCTTTTAAGCTTCTTTAATGTTAACTATAAAGTTACTGCCCAAAACTTATTATATTTTTACAATTTGGGTCGTGCATTTGAAGGAACAACAGGTTGTTGAAGGCGTATGGATTTTGCTGTATTTATTACACATAAAACACATTTGTTAGATTCGGTGCATAAAAAATCTGAAAAAAAAAAACAACCCCTCTAGGATAGCAGATTTTTAGAATACACGTGTTTTCAAATTTGCCTAATTACTAGGCTTATTATAACATAACATTAGGATATCATGACCTATAATCACTTTACAATTCTGTTATATTAGTGTATATTGCTTTCTTAAATTCGACACGTTTTGTGTTATATATTCGTCATCATCTAGGATGTATTAATTTAAGCTACGCTCTCGTTTGGAACTGTTATGTTGTCGAGGCTTTTATCTCCTGTAGTTCATTATAATTAGTGTTGTTTTGTTTGTATATTCTATTCTTTTATCAGACCCACCATTCCAAGGCGGTAACTGTTGGCTTTCTTTTTGTGTGTAATGCTTGTGTGTTTTTGTCACTTTTGGATTTACTCTGCACGCCTTTGTCTAGTGGAAGGTAAGATGTTAATATGTTTGGTAATTCTCATATGACTTTTTATTTCCCCATTGAAGATCATAAGTCAAAAAGAAGACATTGGTAATAAATCTCTATTGGATATGAATATATTTATCCTACCTTTTACGTACATAAATTGGAAGCTAATTTGAATTATATATTTGTCAGCAACATTGGTTGCTATTAAAATGTAAGCTGAGAATGCAGACAAGTTATCATTTGTTAAAAAAAAGCTTTTAGCAATATGAATATAAAATAAATTGGATTGTATCGGATGCTTGTACCTATTGATATTGTCGAAATAGTTATGTGAAAACAGAATAAAAATCCCTCGACGAATCGCTAAAACTAAATGCTTATCTAAATAAATTAGCCACACATCACTACGTTTGTAAATACTGCTGTTAATGTTTATTTGTGTTATGTATAGCGCCCCAATCGATATGCACACTGTGCCAGACCCACAGGTCTACTCCTTTTTTGTATAGTACCTCTCTTATACTTCATTTCTCTCATTTTAGCATTTAGATTATTGGAACTATTATTGGAAATAATTCTTTGGGTTTTAACCAGTAACACTCATTATAATTGAAATAGTATCGTAAGAAAATAACAGGTCTGTATCTGAGATCGTTCAGCAATAAATAGGGAAATATAAGTCTGTATTCTATAAATAAGTCGAGATGGCCCTTTTTAAAAGGGAAGTTGGGAGAAACGGTGTTAAACCAATGAAGTAGTAAAATATCATTCCATGAGAAGGATTGGCTGCATCCATCTCTGCTAAGAACCTTTCACTCCATAGATACTGACTTATTAACTTAAGCCCAAATCTCACCGGCCGCAATAGCTCAATTGGTAGGGCGTCAGCTTGTGGATCGGGAGGTCGCGGGTTCAAAACCCGGCCGGGTCAAACCAAAGACTTTAAACTTGGTAGTAGTGGCTTCCCTCCTAACGCTCGGGGCTAAGGGGACAGCATTACGCCTGACTCGTCGGTGTCAGTATAATGGACCGGCCGGGTTCAGTCCCTGGGCAACTCATAAACGCCCCTGTGCTATAATGATAGAAATGTCGCTGCACAGTATCGGCAAAAATGCAGGCAAATCCCAATCCCTAAGCCCAAGTCATGGCAAGTATTAATTTTAAAACTAAAATACATTTTGTAAAAAAACCCATCTGCGAACGGCCTGGCTCTTTGCCCATTTTAAATATAGTTTAAGCGTACTTTGAAATCGAACGTTAACCATAATGTTGCATTGAATATACATATTCTTAACACCGAAAACCGATCAAATTGTCATTCGGAAATTTCATGTCACCAGGATTAGGGTGCAAATCAGTAAATTAAAAGGCGAATACTAGGTGTATATCATATCATATTCACACAGAGTGTGCAGAAATTAACTTCAGATATCATGGGTGAACACAATGTGCTTTGACGATGACCACCCAAAGGTTGACACCATGACAGAGGGTAATCAACAAAGTGAAACATCAGGATACACAGGATGAATGGAAGATTGTAGTCACGGTTGTATTGATGCCATACATTATATATAATTTATAATATTAATATATAGCAGTGCTTTGAAAACTGTGTATATCGCTAAGCAGAATAATTGGGTTACGCTTTGATTCCTTTGTTGCAATGTGACACCATTGACCTAAGAGGTTGAACCGTCAACGATGCTTGTAAGTTCCTTTTTTGTTTGCTTTCATTTATTCTTAACTCTTTAACTCAATTTCACATATCTGATTAAAGCAAGACTAGTAGTGTTGTCGTTCGTCATGTATTATATTTCTACACCTACTGACATAACAGACCTGTGACTTTTCTACCACCATTTATCTGATCATCAATAGGAAAAGTGACTGTTTCCTACTTGCAGAATATTTCTCTGTTTAGATTTTGCTTATTTTCAAATAATACATAGACATATGTTACGATGTTTTAATTCATATATTCAATTTGGTTATCGTATGAAGATGCTAAATTGAAGTGTTTTAGATACAATAAATAAATATTGTACATTTAAATATGCGAGCTTGCGCAAAATCTGAGAAATGTTTTTGGGAAAATAGGAGATGATGAAACAGGCATATTGTTATGCAAAGATAGGGTGTTACTACAGCGTCTTTTCTAGTCATAATGATGAATAACCCTTCTTTATTTGAAATCTTATTTTTTACTTTTCCGTTTAACCATTAATAGGGTAGAAAATGCGTTCCATGAATCGATTTGTTTCCACAACAAACACTAAATAGATCGCTTTACCACCTGCTCTTACCGGTATCTAATAAAACACTTGTCAGAGCACATTATCTTCTCACATCTTTTTGATAAATGGCCATTTACAGACCAATTAAGATACAAATAGATGTACACAGAGGTATAATATTCTCAAATGCATTGCTTTATTACTCTGATCACGTCATTGACTAATTAGGAATGCAATAAAGCTAAAATATAACTGTATGTAGTTCTGGAACTACCATGTTATTTATTGATTTACAAAGAAGGTAAACTGGGTACTTTATCTATATGTGTATTCCTAATTAGATACGATAATGTCACTTTATAAACAACGCAATTTTTGACAGAAAATGTAATGTCGGATTAAGCAGCACTGATTAATTTCCCATGATTTAGATAATATAATGTTGGACTTTATCACTTAAAAATATATAAATATTCTATTTAGTAAATAGCAGTATAATGTTTCATGATTTGATGCCACGTTTGCCCAGTCTAGACTTCAAAGGATTACTTTTCTTATTGTTTAAATGTTTTTTTTGTCTCTGTTCATAGACATTAATTATTTTAAATGATGGGGAACTATTTTACCTCTTGTCCTCGCTTTCGTCGGTCACTATGCTCTTCTTTTAAATTTCACCACAGTCTCATACAATTAATCTTTATTTATCTTTATTAAAACCTTGAAATTTCCTTGACTTGTTAGTTGCTGTTTAAGTATACGTTTTTTTTTTATGCCAGTATATGGTCGATTTTACTGTATATACTGTTTAAACGGCTGCTATATTGCATACTAATGTAGAAAAAAAATGTATTTTTCTCTAAAAAAAAATTTTTCCCTTAAGATTCGAGTTCAAATAAGTGTTTTTTGATTTTCTTTTAAATTTTCTTTCAAAGACATCAAAAAGTTACTTTATGCTTTAATTAATAATTGTCAGCCAGTTTTATTTTCTATTATTTTATTGTATTACTTATAATGAATCACTTTTATTTAATTTCATCTTAAATAACTTAATTATATAAAATATTTTATGTGCCGAGTGCATATATGCATTATGCGGATATCTTAATCAAACGATATTTCGCACCTTTCTTAGAAAGAACAAAAATGAAAAAGAAAATAGTGTGATTCAAATCGACAGTCCACGGATTGCTAACAACACTAAACCAATGCGCCATACATATGTATTTAAATGTAACCTCGGCCAATAATGTGCAATGAAAAACGGAACAGTGTATTGTTGTCAAGCTAAACATGATGAAATTTATGTCAAATGATGTTTATACCACGATCGAGGGAGATACAGACAATTGTTACATGAGTTATATACGTTATTACTGCTTTAAACTAAGATCTTTGAATAAAAACAACAACAAGCGACCGGACATGATTAGATAAATTGAACTTCCTGCTCACGTGCGTAATAAAGATAAATGTGCAAAAACATAATAATAATGAGTATATCCGAAATATGAACCTGGATGCATGCTAAAAAGGCAGTCGGTGGAATAATAGTCTCTGTCTATTCAGTTGCAGATAACATAATAAAATCATGGACAGCGGCTTGGCCAGACATAATACAACACATAGATTATTGATAAACGCTTACAACCACTAGGAGACGCCTTGACTTACCCGCAAACTGTGATGGCCAAGTGGTTAAGGCGTTGGTCATGAAATCCATAGCTCGCGCAGGTTCGAGCCCTGATCGCAGCGATTAATTCTTTACATTTACTGCGGTTACATTTGGTCCATTCAAACAATGTTTTAGTTTTGTTATCATATATTTATTGTACTATCCAATGCCGAATATTATTATGCACGCGTAAAAATGTTACACTTACATAATGGTCGGTTAATGATATTTGTTTTATGGGATATATAATTCTAATGTTGAGATAATGATAGATATTTTATAGGATAAATAATTCTATATACGTAAACATAGTTTGAATGCAAATACATTTTAGGCAATTAAATTACGCTTTATAACCAGAACTGGGAGTTAAATGGGAAACCGAAGTTGTAATTGTTGCACCAATTATATAAGTTAATAACAACCTAGGTAGAGGGTTAATAATATGAATAACAGAATTTCCTTATTTTTTATTAGACGCAATACAATAGTATTTATAATAGTCCTTGCAGGGGCCTCCGGCTATTTTTGGCAGAGAAAATACCCCAGATATATGTCTGGGCAGAACAATCGGCGCACTGAAAGGCAGCTGAAAAACATCCCTACGTGAACTTTCTTGACCTAACCGGAACTTTAACCCTACAGGCTAGGGATTTAAAGGCGTATAATATTCTATTTTTGTCAATGACAAGTTGCTGAAGCAATTCTACGCCATCATAACCGGGCCTTACGGCATTTAAAAATTCAAGTAAATTTTCATACAGCTAGTCAAACATACCTAAGTTTCAAGGTATTATTAACTACACTGCAAAGCACACACTTTCATTTTTTGCTAGGACTTTTTTTTCAATTGGTATGGTTAAGATTTTGTACAGCACTTATGTGTGTTTTTAACGATACAAAATACACTGTTACCAATAGACGTTCATCGTTTATTATTGCGGGTGTCCGCATCTAGAAAAAATCAAATACCATTTTTCTCAAAACATAAAGGTTTGTTGAACAGTACTTCTTCTTCTTCTTCTTCTTCTTCTTCTTCTTCTTTATCTTCTTTTTCTTCTTCTTTGTTGCTTTTTCTGTATTTTTTCTTCTTTTTCTTTTTCTTCTTGTTCTTGTTCTTCTATAAGTTCTGCATCAACTTTGCATACATTTTCAGGAATTGTTGTTAATTTCATGTGTGCACTTTTTCATTTTCTTAAATACCGATTCAGATGTTAATTGTTAGTTATCTTACTTTGATGTGATAATTTTATTAACCCTGTTTGTCTTTGAGACAATCCTTCAGGAAGTGCGAGGTTGGAGCGCCTATTAAATCAGGTTTAAGCACCCCAGTCGGTTCTCTTTCCGACTGACCGTTCCAGGGCGGTAACTGCTGTTTTTTTCTCTATGTGTGTAAAGTCTTGTCTCAATGCCACTTTTACAATAACTCTTGTATATGCCTGGTGTGACAGTAGTTGAAATTCTGACATTTGTGGTAATTATCATGTGATATTTTCACTTGGTGTGCTATTGTTTGTCCGTGACCTGTTAATCTTCTTGGTGTAGAATAGTTTTCACTACTGATCTTTAATGTGCAAGATGGGGATTGGAAGAAACAATTAAATTGATTAGTGTGGTTACGCTAATTACCATATGTTGCCCTTGTTGATCTGTCTTACTCAACATGACACTATGCGTCTAAAATTGTATCTTTCCCTGTTTTTTTTACTTTCTGTGCTAAACTTGATGTGTTCATTGATTGAATTCAGATGGTTAGTGAATTATTCAATGTCATTTTCATGTAATTTCTTTATAGTTTTATCAACATACCTAAACACGAGAGAAAGCGAATTCCAGACAGTATCTGTTTGGCAATAAATGGCGAGAGTTGTGAACCCCATTGCAGCTTCTTGCTTTTGCATGTAATAGTGACCTTTGTAAAAGATATATAAACTTTTAAGCACACTTATAATGATATACACATACAGTTTACTAGGGGCTCTGTTCCTGTGGCTAGAGTGGTGTTGTGTAAAAACTGTCCTTGCTTTTGTCACTGAAACAATCATTCGAAACTTATTTTGCTCGTAGTGGTACTTCCAATCCATAAATTTTGTAAAAGACATCCACACTGTTACCAATACAATGCTTTGTCTTTCCGGCAATCAGGCCAAACTCTCGTTTAGAAATTTATTAAGGAAACACAACATTCCGATACTTAAAACAGTAGATTTGGTCTTCATTAATGTATTTATTTTTGATATCAAACTGGTTAAGCTCATGTCGTCGGATCAATTTTTAATGTCGCGTAAATTGCCTTTTCAGATACTAGTTCATTCTATTTTTATTTTCTGAACAGCCGTGGTTCTCTACTTGTCTACTGGAAGTCGTCCTTGCCTTATCGGTTCAAAATGTATTCATTTTAGAAATACTATTTCTTATACGAGGTTTACTAATTTCAAGTATCATAATATTCGATTTATCGGTCATTTAGTTGCAAGCTACAAATTTAATTTCGTTAGTGGGAATGATGGGTGGGCTAATACACCGAGTGCTTGTCTGGGTCTTATTTTTTATCAGACAGGTTAATAACCAATTTTGTCTAGTTTATTGTCTATTTACCATCATCTTCTGCTTTGCTAGAAGCATCCCTTGAGCTCAAAAGATCGCTATACTTCATAAAATGCCGTTATTTAAATGTTTGAAAATTAGTGTTGCTGGCGCGGGAGAAATCGACATTTGCCTTTTCCCACAGTTTTCAGTTTAAAATTTAATTCACATTCAATTTCGGTGATTTCTTTTTTCTGAGTTCAGCGTGAATTATGTTTGATTTAATCTAGTCAGCACGAGTTGTTTTATGTGCTTTCTTGATTATCTTTTCAGCAGTATAGTCATACACGGATGCTTTCAATTTAACTTTGGATGTTATCATGTCATGGCGATGATAAATAAACTTTAAAATGAAGAGTGAGCCACTTAAGAAGGTATTTTCTCTCCTTTTCTGAACGTTTTGATGACATCGCGTCCATGTTGACACAAGTAAATAAAAAGTGTAAGTTGATGTCTTGTTTTGAATTGTGCATGTTTTAATGATAAAACAGATAACTGAAAGAGTGTGTGTGTGTGTGTGTGAAGTTCTGAATCAACTACGAGAGAGACTTGGATAATGCTTAACAAAATGCACACTTGTTTACTATTGTATTTTTGTTCGGAAAAATGTATGTCCATCACGTAAGGGTGCAATGCGGAATTCAGGGGTACCGAGGTTAAGAAATAGTTTTGATATATAAACCATTACATTCACGTATACACTTATAACTTAAAGTGGAAAGCTTGCACTCTGTATCTTCCCTATTTTTCTGCATCTTCCCCAGTCAACCTTGATGTATGTATTTATAAAATAAATAAATAAATGTTGTTTTGTTCCCTGATGCATGTCTCAGTAATAAACAAATACGTTAAATTGTTTTGTAGCCGTCTTTCGCATCAATTCATCCACTGATTAGGACTAATTACAGACACCTAACGTCCGTTTCGCGGCATTTTGACTAGCCATTTAACCCATTTGTTAAGTTTACTTAACAAGCTAATTATGCTGTCATGAGTTCTATTTCAAAATGGAGGATTGTATTCGGTCACCTTTATGTCTGTTCTCGCCTCTTTTTTGCATGATTAAATAATAATTTACAGTGTGCTAAAAAGACACATATAGCTACTTCAACCTTTATTAATAGCAATCAATTAAATGCCAATATAAAAAAAAACATGTTAATTAGATATTATTATTAATACTCGAACAAATAATGCATCCATAATTTAAAAAAAGCCTTTAATTGTTGTTTGATGCTTTGAAGAGCAAACTTCAAAAGAACACTATTTTTGCCTTATTGGATAGGAATATCATTAGTTTATCTTTTACAACATATTCGAAGCTTATGTAAATATACGTAGAAGAAATGTTTTGGTAAGTACACTGCCTGAAAGTTAATATTTATCATAAATGTTTGTACGAGATGATGTATAAATCTACTAAATTGGATTATGTGAGATATTTAATGTAATGACTTATAGATTTTATGTTTAAAGTATCGAATGTTTTATTGTACCACTGTCTGCTGGAAGAAATAAATGACATAATATTCTTGTGCAATTATTCCATCCTCTGTCATATTTTTTCTTATTAAAATATACTTTGAGATTTTATCGAAAGACTCATAATGCTTTTGTCACATCGCCCCTTCGTATTACAATTAGTATTAAACTGAGCAAAAGTAGGAAATAATAGTTCGGTAACCGCTTTGCCCCTAGTTTAACCGGAAATGGGGACAATAAAATGTGTCCAACATTTAATATAAAACTTTTGCTCCGCAACTATTTCTCCATGAGAAGAATAAAATACAGCCCCCGCCCCCACCCCCACCAGCTTCATACTTATTAATTGATTGATATGTTATATCAACTGAAATTTAAATTCAAGTCTTCACGAGTCTTGCTTTCATTTCAAAATTAAACTGAGAACGGAGCTCTTCGATAGAGAGCCGCTTCTCAAAGGCGCCACGTAAGATGAGCTCACTTGTTAACTTAAGGAAAAAATTTCTTGCAGATAGGAAATAATACAACGCATTTTTGTATATTCATAATCTTTGAATAGTATAAAGATATCAAAATGAAGAGCTTGGTATAAAGATATCAAAATGAAGAGCTTAATACACATGTTATTAAAAATATACATTCAAATTTAAGCATGAGCAAAATCTCACATGAGAAGTATTCTGCAAGTGGTCCATAATAAACGTGACATCGGCTATGAAAAAAAAAATGAATTACTTCATTAACTTTTTCTGGTCATTAACATAGAGAACCATTTTCTATTTTAGACAAAATAAATCTTCAACAAATGACAAGGTGAAAGACATGTTATTGCAAAAAAGATGTGCCCCTACAACACAGCACAAATAAACGACAACAATATGCCCTTATCGCTATTTTATAAAACTCTTGTGAGAACATTGTCATTATCTCTCCACGTTTTCCTTGCTAATTGGCCACTTTCAGGACAATTAAGATAGAAAAAGATGTTGACAGTGGCGTAATTAGCTCGCCTAGATTGCTATAATACATTGATGGCGTAAATGCTTTATTCAACATGCACCTTACTGCAAATATATAACTATCCTAATTGTAAATTCATTATCGAGTGAAGTAGTAAATCTAGATGTCAACATATGTGTTTTTTTATAAAGTTGGGGATTCTTAACTTATAATAAGTCAGTTTATGATAATAAGATTATACTACTACTGCTGCTACTACTACTACTACTACTACTACTACTACTACTACTACTACTACTACTACTACTACTACTACTACTACTACTACTACTACTACTACTACTACTACTACTACTACTACTACTACTTATTGCTTTTTTCGACACTACGATGAATGAGTACATTCAGACAATCATAAATGAAGTAGATAACCAAATGCGCTTTTTGGGTGGTACATATTAGAATGGAATTGTTATGATAGTCTCAGACTATGGTCACAATCAAGAAATATTGCGTAGGAGAAGGCAATAAGCTTGACTTATTTAATCTTTCGTAATTAACGGCCATATTTGCATCATATAAAAATACAATAACTAGATAATCTCTTATAAGTAAAACGTTTCATATAACGTCGTCACATCCACTTAACTGCGTCGGATTAAACTGCAAAATTTTGATCAGTACAAGACATTAATGTTATCTCTACAACATTTACATTTTGTGTTTAAAAAACAGTTTTCAGTTTTCTTCAAGCCTAACCCTTAAAATGTGTCTTACAAAATACACAATAATCATACGTTGTTTCCGGTACATGAAAAATCTGAGAAAAAAAAACGTTCACGGGATTTCCCTTTTTTTCATTGCCAGTTTTCAGTTAAAGAATCATTTTACCGCTTACTTACTGACACCCCATTGCATTACTGTTTAGTATGGTATCTTATCCGGCAAATACACAAATAAGATTCTGCTTATAAAATTGTCTAGAGTTTTGCTAAATGCTGTGCTATACAATTGTATTGTAATTTGTATTGTATTGATATTGTAATTTAAATGAATAACCAACGTGTGCGGTCCCAGGATGTTTTTAATGGAACGAATTTTTCGAACTTTTCTGTACAGTTAAATGCAACTTTCAGACAACACCACATTCGTTGGATACGGCAACAATTAGGTGTTTGAATCATAATAAATCTGTGTTAGACACATTTGTTAACAAAATTGCTCTAAGGGTACCATACGACGATCGTACGTATGCCATATCGAGCGATTTACAGCGACCATTGAAAGTATACAGTCGCCGCGCAGTGGCCAAACAGTAATCCATCAGACAAATTCCTTTAATTTATAGGTTAATTTATCGGTTGTATGGTTCGACGGTACGCAGTTTAAAAAGGTAGGATTGGTAGAAAAGCTTTTCCATCTCTTGGTTCTAATCCACAGTGATAAGCTTGTTTCGTGTACATTGAATAAAATAATATTAAGAGACATGGACAGAACCAACCCTTCCATAACTTATTTACTGTTCCCTGTGCTCACAAGCTATCTTTTAATGAAAATTGCAATCCACACCGGTACACAACGGCCGGGGATAGTGTGTGTAGTTTTTCTTTATATGGAAAGAATTTTAACCATAATACACCATAAGAAATCCTTTTAACAGCATTTGATTTTACATTAACCGCATGGATATTTATAACTTTTGCTTCATGTTTGCACATGTTCAGAACCGCATGCACGCACGCATAAACACATTTAAACATGGATTTAGGAAGAAAAATCCCAGGAAAAACATATTCAATTCATTTATATGCTACAAGTATATTCAATTGTAGATAAAAAAAATTGTACCAAGGGCAGCAGCTGGGGTAGATAGAATACAAAATGAATTTGTTGCCCCTATCAGTTGTGATGGCCGAGTGGTTAAGGCGTTGGACTTGAAATCCAATGGGCATTGCCAGCGCAGGTTCGAACCCTGCTCGCAGCGATAAATTTTAAATTTTATTTACATTTACATTTTGTCCATACATGAGGAGAATGTTTGAGGTATGTTATCAAATACAATAATATTTAATGCCAAATGATTTTTGTAATGCAAGTAACTACATGCACCATGGAATAAATAAACGTAACATGGATTATAAAAATATGTAATTATTTACAAATTACTTGTAAAACAGAAAATCGTTACTTATTGTTTTCCAATACTACATAGATCCGATTGAGATTTCCGCTTACTTATTTATATATTAACATAAAACTTAACTATAGCAAATTAACTGTTGTTAGGTACATGTACATAATACTATCAAAACAACATTATATCCTAAGATAGTTTGAAAGAATTAAATTAGATAAACAAGTATACAATGTAGACACAAAGATGCTTGTTTGTTTTGTTTGTTGTTTTTGAAATACATTGCAGCGACCATTTATGATTATTATAGCAACGTCCATGTTTTTGGTTGAGGAAGACTCCAGGCACATGCCCGGGTAGAGCCACCGGTGCAACACAAGTCAGCTGGAAGACCTTCCCACATTAAATCCTTCGTCCTGAACGGGACTCGAACCAGCGGAGGGAGGCTAAGCAGTCAGATGATTTACATATCGGCGACTCTATCACTAAGCCACGAGTGCCCCCCTCGAGATGCATTTAGATAGATATTTAGAAATTCTGTTAACTCGGTACATTTTAACAAGGAAACGGATTAGCATTACAAAAGCTTTTCACATGAAACCATGCTGTTTGCATCATATGCGTCATTGCTATTTTTCTTCTGAGATAAGAACACAAACCCTTACGCAAAAAATCTTAAGCCTATCATTATATTCATTTACGCAAGCTGAGTGCACATTAAGGTATCTGTATGTATCCATTATACCACTAAACATTGAGAACGAACTGAGAGCAAAGTGATAATTAACAAACGAGTCGATAATTGAAAGCAATTAAATTGCGGTTCATTACCAGAACGGAGATTTACATTGCCTTGATCATGATACTCATCAATGTTCTAAATAACAAATTACTTCCAGCTTTTTTCATAAAAGATCTTGCATTTTAATTTGTTTTTCGCCGAAATTATAGTTAAAGTTGAAGACGCGATAGTACAGATCTAGAAAATTACATTCTTATGTTTTATTATTACCTAAATAGGAAGGCTGGTTCTCTGTCTCCATTAGCACTTAAAATTAATCGTGTTTTATGCTCGCTACAACTTTAAAAAGACTTGTTCTATTTATTATTGCATTTATCATTGGTAATTGTGCAAGCTTAATATTTTGTACCACTTTTTCAGTTAATCCACTAGTTATTTTTAAAATCTAATTTAGGTGCCATGTGTTTTAGGTTTAAAAATCGTCGCTGATGATTTAATGAGGAATCTCATCTTATTAAAACATACACGTTGCGTCTATTTGGCGTCCGTCTGACAAGCCATTTAACTCTCTCATTAGGCTTTTTTCTTACAAACTTTTTTAGGTGCCATGAGTTCTGTTGCAACAAAGAGGTTTTTATTTGGTCGCCTCTCTGTCTGTGCTCTCTATTTTGCTTGCCTAGATAATTATGAGCAACAATCTGCATAAAAGACTCTGATAGCTACGACAATCTTTTTAAATGGCAATTATTAAGAAAACATTGTAATCGGAAGTTACAATTAGTACAAATAAAAATAATTCATCCTAAGTTAAGCTAAGAATTGCTCATTGCTGTTTGTTGCTTTAAAAAGTAAACATCAGAGAAAATACTTTACTATTTTGACCTTTATGCAGATAAATATCATTTATCTTATCTGTCATTTCATCAAATATGAAGCTAGTATGAATTATATAGACCTCAGGAAATCTTTAGTTTTGATAAAGATTAACAATGCACAGTTGCGGGAATGTTTATGTTTATCTCTATGCTAACATATGTTGAGAATAGTTGTATCTTAACGTCAGCTGGATATTCCTTACTGAGATTGAAATCTTAAACGTGACCGCCGACTTACTTGCAATACCGTGATTTTCATGCATATAGTGCGTTTTTAATGAGTAAACAGGGTTAATTACTAAACAAATTATGAACTTTCTCACAAAATTATGGGTTTACGTTTAAACAAGTTTACTGGAATTTTTGAATGCTTAGTTATAATATTGCCGATGTCACTTTTCTTAAAATAACTATTGTTCCTGTTCAAAGAATAATTTTTATGTAACGAGCGAGGATGTTAGTTTTGTTACAATATTTCGAAATATAAAGATCGTTCAAATTTTAAATTGACAAAGCATCGCATTAACTCTACTTCAGATATGTAAATTATTTCGAATAGGCTTCTGCGATTTGCCTTTTAACGCAGAAAAATGGTTCAGAAGTACAGTTTTTATGTCGAAAGATTAGAGCTCAAGCCCCTGAAGTTATCTTCTAAATTTCTATTTAAAGATTTAAAAATTGCATAACGTAGTGTTCAATTAAAGCTATGTTAATATTATTTTCTCTTAATTCCGATACAGCTATGCCGCAATTTACAAAACTTAAATTAATTTACCTGCACCTGAAAGTCTAGCTTACTTATAATTTTTTTTATTACAATTTTTGAGCTCAGTAATTTCTTTTTATAAATACGAAAAAATGCAGCGATAAAATGAATTTAGACAAGTAAGGTAATTATAAACGGCTTAAAACCGTTGGCAATACTCAATAACGTTAATTAACGTCCTCCATTAAAAGTGGTACATGCATATATATAAGGAACAAATAAGTAAAATGTTAATTCATCAAATTGCAGTATATACATGTACACATGGATTAAGGAGGAAGAAAAACACAGGAAAATAAAATCGATGCCATTTTGGCCACATGTGTATTTTATTGACCGATGGATGACTACGCCCGAAATAACTATTGGAGCGCAATTTGTGTGCACATGCCTACTTGTTTTACATTTTACAACTCCGAGAAATAGTAGAATGAATGTATTTTGGGTTTTACGGCACACCGACTCTTGATAGGTGCCGAAAACGATAAAGTTTAACATAAATTGGCTATAACAGTGGAATGATAATAGAGTGTTTGTGATCAGCCGAAGGTATCTATGCTTGGAAATTGTGTTTATACTAGGTAAAGCATCATTTGACGCATAGGTTAATGTGCAGATCCAACTTTGATAGTGTTGTAGATCACGTTGATGGTTTGGTAAAGTCCAACAAACGTATTTCGGGATGGGTATGTGATTTGCCAGCGACACTTCTATCATTATAGCACAAGGGCACTTATGAGGTGCCCAAGGACTGAACACGGCCTGCCCATAATACTGACACCAACGAGTCAGGCGTAATGCTGCCCCCTTAGTCCCGAGCGTTAGGAGGGAAGCAAAAACTATCAACTCTAAAGTCTTTAGTTGGACCCGACCGAAGTTTGAACATACCACATTCCGATCCGCAAGCCGACGTTCTACCAATTGAGTTATTGCTCAATTTATTGCTTTCATTATTATCTATATATAATATTATTTCAGACTCACCATCAACAAAAGTGCACTTAATTATGGATCAAAATGGGTGCACTGACAGTTTATTGTATGTCGGAATGAACGCCTGACCTGTCGGGTCGTTGTTGAACTGGCTTTGTCGATTCGTCAGTTGTATACACCACTATATTAACTAAGGCAACAGCTTGGCCATGTTGAATAAAACAGGTAGACTATAGGTAAACCCTTATGGGAGAAACCTACATTCATCATCATCAAGCTGGGATGGCCGAGTGATTAAGGCGTTAGAATTGAAATTCAACGGGCAGCGATTATGATTCAACATTTTATGTGGTTATATTTTACTTCGAACATGCATATATAACGAATGAATAAAAATCAGTTACACGTAAATGTAGTTTATGGAAGTATAAATAATATAACGTTAACACTTGTAACAGAACAGCGTTGCTATTTACGTTAAAACCGTACAATGATGGACCGTTCTGGGATACAAACACAAAATTATCATTTCTTTAAATAAGGTTATTAAATTTTTCTTTTTATATGTTGTTATTATAATTAAGTGCTGCAAGTGTAAAAGAGAAAGAACTGTAGCAAAAACAACAGTGCCGACTTTTTTGTGTGTCTAGCAAGTTGTTTGCAAAGCTGATATTAATACATTATTTTTATCTATCAACGCGATGAGATTCATCGCCATCGCACAATATAGTGTACCGAATATTCGCATAAGTAGTACGTTATTTGTTTCTTTCTTTTAAAAAATAGCACATTTTTTAATATGTACAACTGAAAGCATTTCCCCCTGAGATTTATTGTATCTCGTTCTTGCAATTGCTTCGGAATAATACAGTTTTTCATTAAGTTCATGTATATTGTTTTAATATATCGAGTTATTAGATGTCTCTATGTTTTTTTCTAGATACTTCTGTTTACCATTTAGGATCAAGAGTATATCTTGCACTGCATAGAAATATATACACATCGTGGTTAATATATTGAAAAAAGTGTCAGTTGTACGTAAACTGTTCATTAATGTTCACTGAATCCATGCAACATATAACATTTTTCACAATAATTACGAAAATATAACAAGGCCTATAAACAGTGTAACATACAGTAAAACAAACACCCAACACGCTATGCATATGAACGAACGAACGAACGAATAGTTTATTTCAGATTTGTACAACTAAGGTACATCATCTTACAAAACACGTAATTACATCAAAATACATGTGTGATCACTGGTATAGACAAAACACGACATTAAAAGTAAAGAGACAATGTCTGATAAGATATTTTTGTCTATATAGCAATAAACATAAAATATTTAAACAACAATACTGTTTCTAACTAACAAAGCTGACTTAATGTATTTGGTTAATTTAAATAAAATGTTTTCGTCCTGGGAGGACATTAACTGATTATATTTAAATACTGAAGGTCTTGTGTAATAAACACGATCCAAAAAACTTTTACGTAAGTTAGTGTAGCATGGACAAATGCAGATAAAATGGTAAACATCCTCTACGTCTTGCGATCCACAATATAAGCAAAAACGTTCATTTCTAGGAATGTTTGGTCTACCATAACGTCCTGTGTGAACCCGCAAAGAGTGACCAACAATTCTAAATTTGGTAACAATACATCGAAACTCAATAGGCAGTGCGTTTAAATAACGTTCGTAGGTAAATTCTGATTTGAAATGTCTATATTCGTACAAAATGGGACTTCTTTCCACTGATGCTCTCCATTCTTGTATAAAACAGTCAATTACACGTTGTTTAAAAATTTGTGGAAATGTATTTTGTAATACAGATTCTGGGTTTAAGAATACGTCAGAGAAACCAAAATCATTTAACAATTTTTGAACTTTAGAGACCCAGTTTATTTTTCCCTCTACACACTCCTTGAGGTTTAATACGTATAACTTATGTAATATTATGTTATCTGTATTTAACAGTTTTATCCAGTATTTTATTATTTTAACATAGCGACTTATATAAAGCGAGTATGTTGACAATTCACCATAGACCCCAGCTGAACATGTGTTAAGACGAATTTTTAAAATACGCTTACAGAACTTTAAGTGATTTCTTTCTAGGCTTTTTGCTTTCATAAAACCCCAAGATTCAGCAGAATAATTTAAAATAGAACCAACAAAGGCATCAAACAACTGACACATTATATTAGGTTTTAATGGGTATTTTCTACAGCTGGACAATAGTGTATTTAGAGCTTTAAGCCCTCTACCTCCAATATGTTCTTCATGCAAAACAAAACTTCCGTTATATTTTATAACTGTACCAAGGTAATTAAAACTGTCTACAACGTCTATGGGCAGACCATTATATGTCCATAATTCATCTGGTTGTAATGTTCCCCTTTTTCTAAAAACCATTATTTTTGTTTTTGCTTCATTAACTTCTAGTCCCCACTTAGTACAATAATTAAACAATAAATTTAAGCTGTTTTGCAGATCATTGGGCGAATTTCCTAGAACAGCCATGTCATCAGCAAATAACAATAGTGACAAGGTTATGTCATCTAAGTTTAAACCAGAGTTGCTACCCTGCTTTAGAAATGATTCTAAGTCGTCTAAAAATAATGAGACTAGGACGGGAGACATTATCTCCCCTTGTTTCAAGCCTAAAGAGTACTCAAAAAACTCTGAGTAGCTGTTACAGTGCTTGATACACGATTTGACATGAATATACATACTTTTAATAACATTTAATACTTTCCCACCTATGCCGCATTTATACAGTTTATACCAAAGCGCATTTCTGTATATACTATCAAAACATTTTTTCATATCAATATATGCTACATACAAACGTTTTTTGTTATTAAGGTAATGCTCAACAATTGACATAAGTGCAAATATTGCATCAGTTGTTGATCGTCCCTTTCTAAAGCCAAACTGCGCGTCCGATAATGTATTATATTTGTCGCAATAAGACAAAATACGATGGTTCAAAATTGTTGTGAATAGTTTTGAGAGACAACTTAATAGAGTAATTCCACGATAATTTCCCACGTCATTCTGATCCCCTTTCTTAAACAACGGTATGATAATCCCCTTCGCCCATTCATCTGGAAAACAACCAGAATCTAGTATTGCATTAAACAATTTACTCAATGACGGTGTTAAGACATCACTACACTCAATGAAATACTTATTTAATAAACGATCAATACCGCAGGCCTTATTCCTTTTCAGTTTTTTTATTGCTTGTAATATTTCATCATTTGAAATAGTATAATCTAATTCGTCATTTAAATCCTGGGAAAAGTTATGATCGCGACAAAACGATTCGGCTTCGGTATTTTTCGTTTTGTATAGATCGTTTTCTAAATTAGCAAAATATTCCCGAAATTGTTCAAGTGATAAGGATTCGCCACGTGATTTTTGATTTGGGTTTTTAAAATACTTCCAAAATTCTCGCGGTTTACTTTTCCTTAAACTTTCTATCTCGTTAATTTGTTTTATTTCAAACAATTTTCGTTTCTTATTTAACAAATTTTTATATTGCTTTTTACAGTCACAGAAATATTCGCGGCTAAGGTTTGTATTACGAGTATGAAAAATACGCAATGCAGCTAGATATCGCGTCCTGTATGTTTCACATTCATCATCATACCATGCAGCTTGCTTAGCACACGAGCCTGAATTAAAGCCTGGTCTATTAGATGGTGATGTTTTAACTTGAAACAGTGGATCAGCCGCCTTTCTTATAAACGATGTAAAATTGCCGACCGCTAGATTTATACTCTCTTTCGATTTTACATCAATATTTAACATAGCGGCATCCAACTGATCTATATTACGCTGCAATTCGAAGCGAAAAGCTGATCTGTTTTCTGCATTCCAACGATACTTAAAATCTGAATATGTTTTGGTCTCTATGACTATATTATTGCAAAATATACAAAAATATAACGGTGCATGATCGCTCCACACATTTATACTATCGACTGAGAAATCGGCTAAACTTGAAAAACTGTGTTCGTGTGTCAACAGGTAGTCAATAACTGATGCCCCATTAGATGTTACATAAGTATATCGCCCTATGTTATAATCACTGTGTAATCTACCATTTACTATGCGTAATCCTAAGGATTTACACAGGTCAATCAATCTACTGCCAAAGCTATTACATTTGGTGTCCTGTGAGGCCCGTCGGAGGTGATTATCTGGCATATAATGTGCATCATCAAAAATATTAATACTATCATGAGATATGTAATCGTTTTTACAACCAACACGACTATTAAAATCCCCTGCAATATACACAGTTCCTAATCGTGACAATTCATTTACATCATTTTCTAAATTGTCAAAAAAATCAATATCTACAACATTATACGCTGGTGAGTCTTCGGGCCAAATATAAACCCCGCATATGTATATATCTGTTTCAACTTTAAAGAACTCACGGTTAAGCTTAATCCAAATTATAGAGTTTGCAGAATTACGTTCGACAGTTATGCCATCATCTAACGACTCCTTGTATAACAACGCAACACCACCGCTACACCTCCTTGCGTTAATATGTTTAAAATTCCTAAATAAATGATAAGATTTAAAACCATTAAACTCGATGTCACTGGAGGCATTTGCCCATGTCTCATATAGAAAAACAATATCAAATTTTGATAAATAGTCAACAAAAGCCGGATCGTCCTTTTTAGCACTGGAAAGTCCATTAACGTTCCAAGATAGCACTTTTATGTCACCCCCATCGTACCCCTACTCCCGTACCGCCCGGCCGTCCACATACAGCGTATGCATATGCCATGCAAACGTTAATCATCACAAAGGCACTGAGACATTTCTATACAAATAGAACAAACCCAGCAGACAAAGACACAACTAAAAGATCGTACTGTGGTGCTCGAACTGGTTAATAGAGTTTGAGCATCGCCGTCATTGATGGCCTTCTCGAAGACAAACTTTAATAAAAATGAAACAGAAAATTTTAAACAATGCACCCTAACAAATGACGAATACATGCGATCTCATATATCCCGAGCAACCCCTTTTATATCTCAGTAATGACGTCATAAAATGAAAGTAGTGACGTCATTTAAACAAATATCCAGTTTGTAATCTGGAAAAGGACTTTCTTCTTCTTCCGATTAAGGAACTGGGCTCTTAATTAGAGCGTAATTAGTTCCTTTTTTGGTTGTGTGTGCGCTAATGATGCAAGGAAAAACAACAACCCACACACACTTAAAATAGTCAAATAGCCTGTTCATGTTTTGAGGAAATTAAAGGATTAAAGTGCAATGTAAGTCAGGGATGGATTAAGTGAGAGCAGAAGAGAATTACGTTACAATACAGCGAATCTTGAAAATGTAAATATGAAAAAATAAAAATAAAAATAAGAATTAGATCGAAAATTTCCTTATTTTGATAAGCATCAGGTATTATGGTGTCATTCAAACAACATCTTTAAAAAGGGAAATTCCGGTTAATCCATTGTTTATTCATTCACTCTTTATCTGGTCTGTCCAAACATAACGACTGGTTCAACAGACATAGGACGTGAAGAAACACTTTCTAATTATAAACATTTATAACCCTTCTCTATTGGGAACTGCATATTCATTTTTTCTTTTAATGTATTTTATTTCTTATTATTTTTTAAACTTTATCCTACATTGTTTTTATATTACACCTGCTTACAAGTAATAAACGTATAAATTTAATACACTTTATGCGAAATATATCGACACAAGTTTAATGACTTATTCATTATTTTCTAGGCACCAAAAGTGTAAAAGATGGATATATATTCGTCGCACGTGCTGGTCACGGTAACGGACAACCAAAAGAAAAAGAAATAGACACGTCATTTTTTTCAGGCAAGGACCGTCTGCTGCGTACAGATTCTTATAATATATACTGTTCGCCCAAACTGCCCTTATCAGTACGAGGTGCATGTGCCTTTTGGGGTTTGATTCCTCACAGATTCAAATAGCTAATAATATCAAAGATACAAAGCTGTTGTGTGAACTGAAATCAGATCAAATAGAAGCGTTGATACATTCGTTTCGCACAACGATCCCTATGTGTGTGGATCATTATGTAAATTAATAACCTTGTTTTTTCACATTCGTTCTAGCAGAAATACTCTTCTTTGACAAAAATAAATTACGGGGCAATTAAAATCCAAATGAAGGTGAAGCTGCTGCATTGCTACATTGCTTTATCCACGTTTAAATTAAGTATGCAATTAACTGCAGATAAAGGTATTTATCGAAGTAAATGTGTTTATTGACTTAAATTGTAAATGTGAATGTCAACGTATTTGTATATTTAAAAAAAACCCTAAATATTCTCAATTTATATATGTATGTCATTTATAAGGGAGAAGACTATTAGATAACTTATGATTGTACTTAACATTATATCATAACTTACCATGCTGCAGACGTCGTTGTGATAATATTACTTCAAAACCTAAAAGCAAACATATTGATTGATAGGAAATAAGTACACTTTCTGCAATGATTTACTACAATAACTTAATGAAAACTGCGTTTTGCATAGACGTCTTTTCCCAGTTGAAGACTTTCAGTCGTTCCATTGCTTAAATCACTTTTATGTGATAAATGGGTCTACGTCTACCAATAGATATACAATAATGCTATCATCTGTTTATTTTCGGAATGAGGCCCATGTCCAAGCCAGCCAACACAGTAATGGCCTGTTTTTGTTTTAGTTCAGTTAGGTTCTATAAATAATTGTGAGATGCGACAGTCTGTAATAACTAAAGTACCGATACCCTAGACATAGGCAATTATCAAACAATATATTGGTTATACCAATCCAAAGATGTAAATGATCCGGATATCATTGCATGTAAACATTGGAAGCCGTTGACCACTTAGTGTCCTTAACAAATAACCTCTTCGCCCTTCAATGTTTTAATGTTCTGCAAACCCCCAAAAGGCTTTTTATTAACAAACTATACAGAAATTGTGACTTATAACAGCAATGAACTAGACAACTGAAGTTCATTCACCAAATTTATTGATAGCATAAATATCCTTTATTGATATTCCGATGCAGGAGTCTAACTTAAAGCCGTTGGCATGCATCATCTTACGATTTATTCCATATATAGTTTGCTGCTGCACAGGACAGATATTATTTTGTAAAATATTCATTGTCACAACAAACGTGTGAGAGTAATCGGCAGCGTGTCTCACAGAATGGGGAATATAAATATGTCTAGTAGACAAGAGAACGTTGATTCAAAGCATCCAATATCACATTAGAGAGTCTGTTAAACAATGGAAAATGTTTGCCTATCAACAAAGACCAATTTAGAGCATAACATTTCACTTGTACATAGTACATCGTCTAACAAATGCAATTTAAACAAATCATACATACATATATGAAATATATTATTAATTTCTAGTGACAGCTAATGATGAAGCAACATTTTTAACAACATTTTTTTTTAATTTTGAAAATCAAGTTTTAATAATAACCGAAATTCAGTGCACGAGGGCACATTGGCTCATAACCACATTTTTTATTTTTTCTAGAAAGTAATGATTGAAAAAAATGATGTCTATAATAGGTAAATAAGAAAAGGTCCTATCAAAATTTTTACAGATATTTAAATTGTATCTACCTGTAGACAAAGGCAAACAAGGTAAATGTAAGTTAAATATGTTATAAAGATAGAGCCTACACATATACAGCGCTCAAATATATCAATCAAAACTAATCAAAATTCCCAAATGACATTTTTTAACTGTTTTATTAGATTCTCTATGTTTAATCGCAGAAAAACTTGCTTCAAAATACTTTACTTTACCTGTATGTTTATAAAAGCAATCGTTGTTGTAACTCCAATGCCACATTACCATAGATGCCCTCCGAATTGTCCAATTTTCAGTACATATCACAAATGTATAAATTCGAAAGTGAGTTAATTTGATAAGTATAGATTAATAATTTAAAATTGCAATATATATATATATATATATATATATATATATATATATATATATATATATATATATATATATATATATATATATATATATATATATATATATATATATATATATATATATAATACCCATATATGGCTATACATGTAACATTGTCGATCTTTGATTTTAAGGTTTCTTTTGACACTACGACGAGTGACGGCATGCAATCAAACGGTAAATGGTGTAAAAAAACCCTCCTCGTTATACTTTATCGATGAAATATACTTAATTGGCATTTTTAAAATAGTCTCTTAATCATGTAAAATGTCAAGGCTTAAGCAAATCGACTAGGTTGAGTGTTCGCCATTAAGGAGAGTAGTCAAAAGATTATCTCCTAAAGGGAAACAACTTAGATAATTTTAATCTGACAGTTTTCGATAAAACTGGGAAAATTCATTTCCTGTACTGATCAACTCTAAAAGAATAATGCATTTCTTCAGCATTCGGATTCTTCTGTTTAAAATGGTTCAGTTTTCTGAACGATCAACCCTAAAAGCATGGATAATGATTTATAATCATACATGTTTAAATGCGAATTTAAATAAACAGCAGCTTGTAAGTTATATTTGTGACAAACCATGTCAAACAAATCATATACTTTTTTGATGCATGAACAATCTGGCATATTCTTTTGGACTGGCCAATATAAAAACTCGCGTTCGCCATTAAACGCCACCTATAAGGTATGTCACCTATAAGGAATGTCTAGCTTAACATTTATTTAAATTTATTATAATTTTCAGCTTAGAAAAAAACAAGTGATGAAATGACGTTAGTCAATGAAAGCCAATTTACTGCTACACTTTTTTTACTTTTGTAAACGTTTACTAATGGAAAAGACAAAAAGATAAATTAAAGTCCATTCATTACATAGTTTAAATTAAAAGAAATGAAAGTTAAAGATAAACATGTAGTGGAATTTCATCTTAAAAATACATAAAAATAATATTTCTTATATATTTACTGACAAACTTAATGATTTTTTATCCACATTTGTTAATATTATTTAAAATGTGCAAGAAATATTCATTTAACTAAACATATAATTTAGCACCTAAGTAGTACACTGAGACTTTGAATGAAGAAAACCAGTCAGTTCAGATTTAGGCTAAATTTTTATTCAATTGTCAATAACACTATATTTACATTAGCAACAGCTTGATTAGGTAGAATACTTAGGGAAAATGATAGATTTATAAAAGACGAGCTGTGATGGCCGAGTGGTTAAGGCGTTGGACTTGAAATCCAATGGGCATTGCCCGCGCAGGTTCGAACCCTGCTCGCAGCGATTATTTTTAATACATTTTATTGCACGTACAGGTATAGTCAACGCATAAAGACAATGTTAAAAATTTCGTTATCAAATGTCATGTTATTTAAAACCAAATCGTTTTTATCACACATGTAAGCGTATGTCACTCAGGATTAGTAAAGTAGTTTATGGAACAAATGTAGGAAGACATAGCATATGGAAACATTACTGTTATCGCAAAATCAAATGTATTGACATAACATTTATATTTTAATTCCAATCTTACAGAGCTCAAATTTATATTAAATCCATTACATTAAACTTTTTTTCTCCCCTATCCATGTGTCAACTTTAACGTAGGGAGATCTTCCAGCTGACCTGCGGATACGAGGGTGGTTCTACCCAGTCTTCCTGTACCATTAATTAGCTTGATGTCGCCAGTATGGTCACAGGTTTATCAGTGCGATATAACATAAAATACAGCCATAAAACCAATTATGCATGTACAAGGAATTGCTGTACTTATAAAATGTGGACATGGTTAAGTTCCTTAACTTTGTCTCTGCTCCGTCATTCATGAAGCATAACATATGTTTTTATGTTATCATGTTTATGTATCAATACGTATTTGTCTTATGGTCTTAGATGCACTATGGATCTAGTCAAACGACTATATCGTAATTACACAAACCAGACTAGATTGTGTTAATGTCACAAAGCGAATTCCAATGGTTTTTGTTTCTACATTTCACATTGTTAGAAAATACTAATGAATCACTCTTTTATATCATTCCTATCTCCAATAAAAACTCTGATTCGGTTTCTGAAAGCAACTAAATGATGTGTTATTTGTTCTGCTAAGGCTAACAAACTGGGACTGATGATTTAATGAAAAATCATAAACTAATAAAAAAGAGAACGCTACGTCCATTATCTGGCCATTTAACCAACTGATAAAGTTTATTTCGAAAATCTTTTTAGGTGCCATTAGTTCTGTTTCAACAATTGGAAGTTTTCATTCGGTCGCCTCAGTGTCTGTTTACATTGTTTTCGCAAGTCTAAACTAAATTTGTATAACAATTTACTTTAATTAGCTACCACAATCTTTCTTAATTGAATCGCATCGAATTTGTTAAAATACCATTATTTATGACATTTCATAGAAATATATGATTTAATCGCAAACCATAATTTGCCAAAGTGGCAAGCAAGTGCACCCTTTCCATTTATAAATTAATTGATTAATTTAAGTTCAATAGAATTGATATTTTTGTGTTTTTTTCTCTTCTTTTGAGCGGCTCGAGATTCTGGTTTTTAATAGAAATTATTATTGATAATGATTTAGTCCTATCGTTTTATGTATTTGTCTATTTAACATATTTGAAAGTAATGAAGTATAAATAGAAATAATATGTATGTTGCCAATATTGCCCTAGTTAATCCAGCAAGTGGAGAGACATTATTGTGTCGAGCTTTTGGCTAAATAAAGATACGAGAAACAATTATTATACTATAAACTAAATTAAAATACTAGAGAATAGTTACTAACAACACGATGAAACCTGAAAAATACAACATTAAAATATACTAACTTTGATGAAGATCAATTACATTGTTTATTCAACAACTAAATAAAAACACAACGATATATGACTGAACACTAGAACTTTTCGTGACAAATAAGGAATATGCTGTGGGAAAATATGTATCATTAGATAGAAAGCTCTGGCCAAAACCATTAACAATCCTTCTCGAAAGAATAAAACATAAACTTTTAATTTTCTCTTTAAATAACAAACCTAGTCAAAAACCTATCCAGGAAAAGATTATCACACTAACACAACACACATAGGCCTTTCGTCACCGCCCTTACCGGTATATAATAAAAAACCTATCAGCACCGATTATCTTCACACACCTGCTCAGAGAACTGACCATTTACAGGACAACAAGACAATCCAAACCCAAATAGATGCACACAGTGGTGTTATACCATTTCCTGAGTTGCCAAATTACATTGATGACGTTATTGATCAATTAAGAAATTTAACTGCGAATGCAACTATTTCTGGAATTATAAAGTCATTTATGTCATTAATGTTAATAGTTAATCCGGAGCTCAACAAGCTTGCATGCGTTCTTTTATGAAGTTAAATATTCTCAAGATTTTAGTCATACACAGTTGTGAGATAAAACTCCATAAACATATGTTTGTTTGACACAATCTATTAATGCACCATGATCAAATACTATTATGAAGTGTATTAATATGAGTATACGTATATTTAACATTTTTTTTAAATAACCAAGTTTCAATGGCAAAGTTTATTCTGGACTTTATTGTGTTCATGGTCTCCAGTTAAAAGTTTGATTTAATTTTGACAGCCACACGGTTTAATATATAAAGTTTAAATTAAAATCGTCCATGTGAATACTTTGTGAGATTCCACCACTGTCATGACGTGCTATTTTAGGTATGAAATATTTACAATTGTTACCATAGTTACCACAAGAGGATGCCCAACGCTTGAAATAATTGATATATTTTCTTGACATAAACTGAAATTTAATGAAAACCAGCTAAAATTTGACAAAGTGCAATGTATACTTGTGTATGTAATACTAGTACACTGCAACTGCATATACAGACTTGTGTATGTAATACTAGTACACTAAAACTGCATAAACAGACTTGTGTATGTAATACTAGTACACTATAACTGCATATACAGACTTGTGTATGTAATACTAGTACACTGCAACTGCATATACAGACTTGTGTATGTAATACTAGTACACTAAAACTGCATAAACAGACTTGTGTATGTAATACTAGTATACTATAACTGCACATACAGACTTGTGTATGTAATACTGGTACACTATAACTGCATATACAGACTTGTGTATGTAATACTAGTACACTATAACTGCATATACAGACTTGTGTATGTAATACTAGTACACTACAACTGCATATACAGACTTGTGTATGTAATACTAGTACACTATAACTGCATATACAGACTTGTGTATGTAATACTAGTACACTATAACTGCATTTACAGACTTGTGTATGTAATACTAGTACACTATAACTGCATTTACAGACTTGTGTATGTAATACTAGTACACTATAACTGCATATACAGACTTGTGTATGTAATACTAGTACACTACAACTGCATATACAGACGTGTGTATGTAATACTAGTACACTACAACTGCATATACAGACGTGTGTATGTAATACTAGTATACTATAACTGCATATACAGACTTGTGTATGTAATACTAGTACACTATAACTGCATATACAGACTTGTGTATGTAATACTAGTACACTACAACTGCATATACAGACTTGTGTATGTAATACTAGTACACTACAACTGCATATACAGACTTGTGTATGTAATACTAGTAAACTACAACTGCATATACAGACGTGTGTATGTAATACTAGTATACTATAACTGCACATACAGACTTGTGTATGTAATACTGGTACACTATAACTGCATATACAGACTTGTGTATGTAATACTAGTACACTATAACTGCATATACAGACTTGTGTATGTAATACTAGTACACTATAACTGCATTTACAGACTTGTGTATGTAATACTAGTACACTACAACTGCATATACAGACTTGTGTATGTAATACTAGTAAACTACAACTGCATATACAGACTTGTGTATGTAATACTGGTACACTATAACTGCATATACAGACTTGTGTATGTAATACTAGTACACTATAACTGCATATACAGACTTGTGTATGTAATACTAGTACACTATAACTGCATTTACAGACTTGTGTATGTAATACTAGTACACTACAACTGCATATACAGACTTGGGTATGTAATACTAGTAAACTACAACTGCATATACAGACGTGTGTATGTAATACTAGTATACTATAACTGCATATACAGACTTGTGTATGTAATACTAGTACACTATAACTGCATTTACAGACTTGTGTATGTAATACTAGTACACTATAACTGCATATACAGACTTGTGTATGTAATACTAGTACACTACAACTGCATATACAGACTTGTGTATGTAATACTAGTACACTACAACTGCATATACAGACTTGGGTATGTAATACTAGTAAACTACAACTGCATATACAGACGTGTGTATGTAATACTAGTATACTATAACTGCATATACAGACTTGTGTATGTAATACTAGTACACTATAACTGCATTTACAGACTTGTGTATGTAATACTAGTACACTACAACTGCATATACAGACTTGTGTATGTAATACTAGTACACTATAACTGCATTTACAGACTTGTGTATGTAATACTAGTACACTACAACTGCATATACAGACTTGTGTATGTAATACTAGTACACTATAACTGCATTTACAGACTTGTGTATGTAATACTAGTACACTACAACTGCATATACAGACTTGTGTATGTAATACTAGTACACTATAACTGCATTTACAGACTTGTGTTCGTAATACTGGTACACTACAACTGCATATACAGACTTGTGTATGTAATACTAGTACATTACAACTGCATATACAGACTTGTTGATGTAATACTAGTACACTACAAATGCATACACAGAGTTGTGTATGTAATACTGGTTTACTTCAAATGCATACACAGACTCATGTATGCAATACCTAGGATAATTTTACGGACACATACACTTTTTATACGATTAACTTTGAAATTCACATAAGATAATATACATAAAGCAATTTATCTGCGTCATTTACATACCTGTACCGGTTTCTTTTCTCTGGCACTAACAAAACACTCCAGCCTGTCAGTTGATTGCTTTATTTGCATTAAAATATACTGAGGGTTTGTATATATCAATACAATATATTCCAATATAGGAAAAAAACACATCAACAATTGAGTGCATATTAACAAATAGCACAGCAAACCATTTTTTGCCGTTCGCAGTCAACTGATGTATGTTCAGTTTTAAAATATACGTTAGTTGAATGGAAACACAAAATGCTACTCAAGTATTGTACGCAAAATCAGCAAAACTCACAAAGTTAAGAATGTTAATTGCACAGAACAATAAAACTAAAATATGCAAGAATAGAGAGGCATTTTACGACAGTGTTTATAGTTTTTATAATATATTATAATTTAGAAACTTATATTTTACTTATCTTTTATGGACGTTTAATGCGCCGGATCTATCGGACCTAGAAGATGAATTACATTAAGGATTGGAGACATATACTCGCTTAAACACGCGTATTGTCGCAGTTTTTTCCTACCAAAATCTTCATGCTATTCATTTTAGGGCATTTAATTGCTAAAACACCATGCCAATTCTTACGCCAATTGTATCCTGGTCAAACTGTATTGTGACCGGATTTCGATCGTTTACAAATCACTACATTTATACAAAAGTTGTGGTAAAGTTTGTTTACAGTGATTGTAGAGAAAATTCATAGGTTGGTTGCACTTGCAAGCCATTCCACTGCGATTTCTTTGGATCGTAGAAAGCTTGTTGTGAGATCATATAATATGGTAAGCAACAGGCTGCCGATTGCTTGCCGATCGACCGCAGTCAATTGTGATTGAGAAAGAACAAACATACATGCCACCCGACGCAATTACAATTTGAGGGCTTAAGTAAGAAATCCTGCTTAAACATTAAACTATTTTATATTAAAGGAGATGAAAAGAGATGGACCTCAGACAAAATAACAGACAATTCAAGATAAACAGAATGGAGAAGAAATATTTCCTATGATGCTCTCTTTAACTACAATGTAATCTTTATAATCAAAATCGTGGGCATCAAGGAAGAAAAGCAATGATTACAGATGGTTACAAATATTTGGTTTTGTGAATTGGTTCTCAAAATTAATGTCTTAAAATTTGTTGAAACATGTTTTGCGATTGTAGGTACAGTCTTTAGAGAATTTTCTTTATTGTCTTCAAGATCAAATTTCTAAAGTGTCTGTTTGATTCACTAGTTTGACATCTGAAAAGTATATATATATATATATATATATATATATATATATATATATATATATATATATATATATATATATATATATATATATATATATATATATATATTCCCAAAGAAATACACAACAAAGAGACAAATTTACGGTTAAACATTTAAAAAAGAAGACTATTTTTTCACAATAACCAAAATGAGCCTCAGGCCACCTGCTCCTATTGGCAACAGTTGTTAAAGCACATTAACCGCCCTCGACGGCTTTAATTAATGACCATTAAAATGGCAACAAGGGCCAATAAAGGATCCTATAATTGTGTAATATCCTCTTTCAAATTGCAATGTCACCTTTGTGTTATTATTCATTAATTAAGCATACAAGTCTGTGACAAGTGCAATCGTATCTCAAGTTTATAAACAAACAAAAAACAACAACATCAACAAAAAACACAACAAAACACAAAAACAGAACTAATAGACAAATAGAAATAAACATTTTAAATAACCTCCTCTGAAAGATATATTGCCATCATTATGTGGTGTACAAACAATACAATAAGAAAGATAACATCATTAATTTGAATTGTGGTTTTGCTGGTGTGCCTGACCCTATTTAATAGATATTTGTATATGTTTCCTTTATAAAATAACGCTTTTGAGTATAATATTAATAGAAGTAGCTATTGCAAATAATTAATAAATTAATATGCAGTACTAATGAACTTTATCATCGGCAACGATCCATCGATTGTTAACAACACACAGAAATAAGAAAATTGTCTATTCAGTGGAAACTATAATCTTTTCCATAGAAAAGAGAAAACACCCATATTTATTGAATACTCGGCCAATGATGAAATATATGCGTATTTTTTTCACTGACAATTCAAAGGGGCATTTGCTTATACAAGCTAATTACATAGCCTATCAGTCGTGCCTAAAAATCTCAATATATTTATCATTTTAATATTATGAATAAGTTTTGCTGTTTGTGGTGCTGGATTAAACTTTGCATTCATTGTCACATTTTAAGACTTTTTAGGAAAAAGAATAATTTTCCCTACCTACCTACGTCTTACTTAAATACACAGTGCATTATTGTTTCAGATTAAGCCATTATATTTTCTAAGAAAACTTAAAGTAGTTCTCACTGTTTGTTTTTGAGACCCCCGCAGACCTTTGCCGGCTGACTCTTCCTTTTTGTGTTTATTGTACGAACTCAGTATATTATTACTGTTTTTTTATGTCTGGCGTGTTTAAATTTTAATATTAAAAAGCATTATTCATAGAACCTTGTCATATTTATACATTCATAATTACATCAATGTAACGCGTGCAGTATGACGGTAGCAAATGCTATTCATGTTTACGTAATCTATGTTATTAAATTCATCTGGATTATTAAGTGTATTTTCTCGGCCGTACACTATACTTCTTTTCTGGTGTTTTGTCCTTGATTCGAATCAAATATAAATTTCTGACAATATATAATTTTGTGTAGTTGTTCTTATACTTAAACTTATACTTTCTTTTCGTCTAAATACTATGTGGATATTATCAGTTCACTTCTTGTTTACTTTTATGCCGTCATTACATAGATCTAGGTATACGTCATCACTGGGATAATTTTGTTGTACAGATCTGTTTTTACACTGCTTGTACATGTTAACACCACAGGAAGTGCGAGATTTGAGCTTTGTCCACCGGAATCAGCTTCTCAGGTCACTTCGCCAACTAACCCTACGTATGCGGGAACTGTTGGGGTTGCTGTACTAAACACAATGTCTCGTTTCCTTTTGCATTTTTACAATTAACTGGCTTACGAAATTTTTAACTAGGTTGCGCTTAGCACCTCAGACTGATTTATCTTTAAGACCAAACATAGATCTACATATTCTACAAAATATAACAAAAAAGTAAATCGATTGTTTTATATTTTCCTTGTAAAAACGTAACCATCTGTTAAATTTAATAGAGTTTAGGACAAAAACATTTTTGTTTGCTAAGTAACAAAAAGTCTGCTTTGACAAATATATGCTCCCCAATTATAACTGCAGCAGCAACAACAACAACAACAACAATGACATGTGTCAACAATGCACCGAAATTTAAATACACGTTCCAGATGTGTTCAACATTACTTCATTGCATAGGTGCATTACATCCATACAAATATAATGAAGTTACTTCTCAATTTCACGCCGTTACAATGACTCTCCTCCCTTTAGCAAGAATGTTTTTTATAATCTTATAGAAATGTTCGTGTCAGACGTAATGGGTGAAAAGCTGTACCCTCATTACAACTGCTGTAGATGTTAGTTTTATTAGAAGATACTTCCGGTCATTTCCAGCGGAGACATGGTTATATTGATTCATGAATCTTTTTCGTGTGTGATGTCAATATTCTGTCTATGCAATTAAGAGGCGTTCCTATAAAGTAGGTTGTCACAATAAAAGGAAAAGAAAACACGATTCAGCGGAGAAAAAAACTATTCTGAAGACTTTATTCTCAAAGACACACTATGAGGCATTGAAATTAAATGTGTTGTGAGCACACACAAGTTTTAATCACATAGCAAGGTCACCAATCGATAGTAAATATATGAGACATTTTCAAACATATTTTGTCATTTAGGCGAACAAACCTTGCAAGCCTATACAGCCTTCTTATTAATAGGAGGGATTAAATGTCTAAGAAAATATTTAATTTAGTTTGATGAAGATTGATGATAAGAAAATAATCGACAACTTTTGATAATTACGGTACATATATATCTAAAAATCATTCTTCTCTTATCAGCTATATTACCTTTTGACAAGATCCTCACAAAAACATGTTACAAAATTTTGAGATCAAATGCCTTTAATTGAATAACAACCGAGATTTCTATTTCGTATTTGATTTTGGTTGCCATAATGTTTTCATGCGCGACATATATACAATAATGAACAACAAAATGTCTATTATGTATGTATGTCTATTACAATTACTCTTTGAGGAATGGAACACTTTGCAGATCATAAATTATTTTACTTATCTAAATAATGAAATGTCAAGTGTGTCGTCAATTTTGATAATATTTAAACATGATATGTGTCGCTTTGTTGTTGCTTTAAACTCATCACGTACATACAGCACTGCAGTGAATTGTCGACAGTAGTTCGACCGAAATCGATCCGTCAAGTGTCTTTTCAATGCAAAAAGTAATTACGGAATTCTATTCTGTCATATTTTGTTGTATACAAATATGATGATTGTCATTTATCTGATTTAGTTTAGACTATTATGTGCAAAAGATACCTGAAAAATGGAAATGTTTGACATCAAATCTTAAAAATGATATGCTCTTATTCTGTGACCGCTTATCGAGCCATTTACCTTTTGAGCATATTCATATTGGACAGTGATATTCTTGCATTTACTGTCTCGCATATTCTTTTTCATATATCTACATCTGATGCTTCTTTTGCAATTGTCTAACTTTGACGGGTTAGCTTTATATACACTGTTTGTATTCTGGAAAAAATAACCCCTTCGGGATATTCAAGTTTGGAGATAAAGGGAAGACAAAAAGGAAAAGGTTCTCTGAGAATTATCATACTTATTAAAATTTGAACTGCCGCTAGACAAAGGAAGAGACAGTTAATGTCAAAGTGACATAAACACTGAGGCGAGACATTACATACAAAGGGAAAAGACAACAGTTACCGCCTTGGAACGGATGTTAAAAGAGTGTTCCAAAGTGGTCCCTGTGAAGCTCTTCTGCCCCTGGTCCGATTGTATTAAACGTTTTGTACTAAAGAGAAACTCCAACAAATAAAAATGTTAATGATTAATGTCTTCAAGGCATGATTTTTAATATCCTACTCCAAATTTATCAATTTAACTATGTATTTTATCTTAATATAACAAAACTTCATATCATTGTATTCAGAAGAATATAATGTCAGCAAGATATGAACGTTGACAATCTGAATAGGCGATCATGAATTTAGCTTTACTGATCTGGGAAATAAATGAATCAAGATAACGAAAGCAAGGATGTGTTTACATTTTACTTTTACTGAATATTACTAATTCTGTCCGCTGAAACTAAAATTGAGTTTTCTTTTATATATATACTGTACTTATTCGTAATTAATCGCAAATACCCAAATCAAAATAATAATATAGACAATTTTTTATCGTTTTTTCGTCTTGAGAGTTTTAAGAAACACGTCAACAATTTATTTAATACTCCGAAATAATTAGTATTATAAATACAGAAAATTGATCGGATATTCTTGACATGTTAAATTCTTTGACTCAAATAAAGAAACGTGTGTGTGTGCAGTGAATGCTCACTCAATAAGCAATGAGTCGACGCCGGCTTCTTAGCTGCAGTTATGTTTCCACATTTGGAAATAGTTTAAAGTTTAATTAAATCAAATGAGCTATAAAGAGCGCTCTTTTATGTTAGCATACTTTGAACATGTTTCATTAATTTTATCTCAGATTCCTACTAATACATTATAGTCAAAACACCATTTTTATCTTTAATTAACTGTGAGAAAACGGCTAAATAAGTCTTTTTAGCCTTTATTAATTAATATGTTAATCATTCAACCCCAAAACATGAAACGTTAAACATTCATAATCTGAATTTATTAAATTATACGTGATCATTATTGACGTCATTTGGGATCATTCGCGATGAAAACAAATAAGGTTATTAATGCAAAAATCATTCAATTAATGCAAAAAGGAACAACATGAATAGAAATTATTTGATATTATATATTCATATACTGGTGTTGTCACTAAAACAGCATGTGAATAAGTATCACGTGCTATTCCGAAACTGATTTTATTTCATACATTGGTTTAACAATTATTTTACAATTTATAACAAAATATTCCAAGCTTTATCAAAGCATAATTACTTAAGGTTGTTGACATAATCAAGATTGTTATCTAATACACCTTAATAAATGGTAGTATAAATGATATGAATCAAGTGTGCACTTGTTCAATGTCTTGATCTTCGGTTGAGTAAAAAGGACTTGCATGATATATTCGCTTTGGTTAGCTCCTCTTATTTACATGAATGAAAGAAAAAACAAACAAACAACAAAACAAAATAAAACAAACAAACATTCGGTTTGCAGTTAACTCCATGTTCTTGTGATGACATCGACAACATTTGTTATGGGTATTGCATATGCTATGCTCAGTATAACATTTTAGTTACTGTCCATGCTTGTTATTATACGTGTCTGTGTGCGCGGGTCCGTGCATTTATATGTTTACGATGTCATGCAGGCGAAAATACGTTTTATGGCTGTCCTTGACCTTGACATACTTAGCATTTTCGTCAGCCGTGTGAACATCAACTACCTTCATACACTTCTCGTAACAGTAAGATTAGTAACAACGGGAGATAAAGCTATATTCATCCGCTTTCATTGAAAAGCTCTATGGTAATATTACATATAGTATCAAATTCTGTCGGTACACTTCAGCTTTTGGTCTGATGGTTAGTCTTGATGGACTGATTGCATAAATAACGCTTAATTGATCGTATTATTTGGGTTTCATGTTTAGATTTAATTTATTAACAATAAAAACTTACAATTTTAGATATTGTTTAATTAATTTGATTAATCCTGGATTGTTCTTCATTTAAGGAACTCGTATCCTTGTCTGCTGGTTTAATCCTCCCACCCCCATTATTTCAGGTTTGAAACGGTGTCTACTTGAAGCGGACAAAATACTACATGTAGTTTCACCGTGTACTGCATGCCATATACACAATCATTATACCACATACAGTCACATTATCCTGGCACCGCGTCGATCAGTTGTGGAGCTGCCCGCATTTTAGCAGGGCTGATAAATTGCTAGCATTTAACTACTTTGGTTTGCCGCGGCTAGACATCGAACACGGACGTGCCGTACTTGGAACCCTCTGTCTTCTAATTGCGCCGGGTAACTGTATACATAACCACTTAGGAAGTATGTATCTGGCAGAGCTCAAGATCAAGGATTTTAAATGAATTTATAGTCCTCTCAAGGACTTTGAGCCAGTAATCTCACAGAAGAAAATACATACAACGTGTAAATAACATGAAATGTCTTGTTAAATGCCGCTTTGTGATCGCGTGCTTTTCCAAGTGCGCGGCACTTGCCTTGTTACTACTATACAAACATAAATTCTGGGGGTGAATTCTGTTTCTGCATACACATCATAGTTATCTTTATTAGATCCAGTCTCTATGGGTTTAGTATCGCATGACAAAACACATAGAAAAGGTAATTTCATATCTAGGTTTTATATGAAATCTAAGTGTTGAGAAACATAATTTAGTGGCCAAAGTCTGTCAGTTCAAAATTATTTTCCAGTTTGAAGAGTTTTTCTTTATTTGTGGACTTCATCACTGCGTCTTAAATTGATTCGAAAATACAAAACACAGATTGAGAGTTTTACAACTTTACACGATCTCATTATTTCAGCAGTAATAAATCGTATACATAAAAACAACACCCTGTCAAAGACAATGGATTACTATCGTTACATGCGAACTATGTAGGCGAAATAAATACATATTTTTGTAACGCTCGTTCTTAATAACACCTGAACTCGTTCGGACACTTCACTAAATTTTCTGTTATTGATCTGTCTCTAATAAGGCTTATGAGTTGATTTCCGATAGAGTATATATATATTTTGTTTTTTCTG
This sequence comes from Sinonovacula constricta, assembly GCA_007844125.1. Classification (NCBI taxonomy): domain Eukaryota; kingdom Metazoa; phylum Mollusca; class Bivalvia; order Cardiida; family Solecurtidae; genus Sinonovacula; species Sinonovacula constricta. The sequence goes on from CM017555.1 coordinate 43,061,038, forward strand.
AAACATTTCAATAAACAAGTATTATTGTCTAGTACCTAACTGCATCTCTGAAAGTGTAATTACTTTGTAAGCAGACAGCAATCACTCCACTGACCGGTTCATCAATGTAGAAGGAATTCCCTTTAACAAAACAAATCCTCGAAAGTTGAAGAATTAGAGAACGCTTTTCTTCTACACACATGTTTACAAATTCCACAAAAAAAAACGAAGTCTGCAAATCTTTATCTATTGTTTAAATGCCCACAAAAATACGAGCTTTGCAGAGTTTTTTGCATGGTTTATATCGCTTTATTTAGTCTTTATACATTTAACCTACAGAAAACAACGCACTAACAGAATGACTACTTATTGGGCGCATTCATTATGCATGCAATTGACACTTAATGTTTGTTTTGCATAGAGTTGACGATAAACTGGTCGTGGTTAACGTGATTATATTGATTGTTAAATTAAACCCACGAAGTAATATCTAAATTAACAGTAAAAATCTGTCTACGACAGAGACGTACTTGTTCCTTGCTTCAGATTCCCGCAATGCGGCTTGTACAGCTTAATTGTACAGAGAATGTCCATTTTGCGTTGTTTCTTTATCTTCAGGCGCGACTTCCGACTGCATTAATGAGAGACCCACACTTTCTCTCAACCTTTACCAATAGTTGTTTACTGATGAATATTGTAAAGTTATGAGAAGACATAATGAACGTTTGATTACATTTGATTACCTCGACTATGATGGAATTTTACTAATGGGATTTCGTTTTGTTACTTGTATCATTTTTTTCTTGTAACGTACGAATGTATTGTCTGTCTGCTCATTGTATATGACATTTTGCTGATAAATATTAAGATGACGAACTCCCACAGTTTATACATGTGACATTTGACATTTTGCATATGCTTTTTATATGCAAACTCAATTGCGTTTCTGCAAACTTTATTGAGTTCTGAAAGTATTGTTATTGAAAAGGAAATGTCGATGTTTAAAAGTATTTTGTTTCGGTCAAATTATTTTTTTATTTGTCAATCACTCTTCAAAAAGAAGAACTTGTAAGCTATTGAGCAGAAATCGTACTAGCTATAACCAGTCAAAGCTAGTGAAGCAGATTCCTAAAAAGTCGACAACAGCTAATAATCACTTATATATATTTGTCATAAAGGCGTTGGAAATTGTCTTCTTTAGAGTTCCCCGAAAGATTATTACTCCTGGTCACTTTGTTATACACAGAAATGCCACAAGCAGGATGCTGTTAACAATAAATCACATTTGATGCGCATGAGCTTAGTGTCATTGGTAAGAAACACTTTGATTCCTACCCTATCCCATTCCTGATACCACTGCATCTCGAAGCTGTGTCGGGCCGGACAGATCCCCCCTTTCTACCTTCCCCGAACCCACTAACCTTCCCCGTACATTCGAATCTTGTTTATATCGATTTTAATGGACTGATTTTCATTAAGTTATGAATATAAGCGACTTGTGAATTGCTAATTCTGTACCATGTGCATAAGAAAATTTTGGGGTGGGTGAATAAGGTAAATACGATGTTTGTAACGAGAAAACGATGAAACATAACAATTACACTAGCATAATATCCAAATAGTCAAGCTCGCGTTTTACATTTTATCTTCTTGCGTTTTTCACAAATCAGTCCTAAATAGTTCCCTGGACATGGTGGAAAAACGACAAAATCACTGGCGGCGTTGTTTATAAACATGACTTTCGCTTACTTTAATCACTCGGGTCAGCGGAAACGAGAAGCCGCCATTGTTGTCAGTTGACAGTTTGCTCAAACACGTGGTTACTTTAATCGGTTTCACAGTTTTCATCGAGAGCAAAAGGTTTCACGCCTCTGCAATCAAGAGCCAATCAAGGCAGGTCGACTTAAACCTTGTATAATTAAGTTGTTTATGGACTTTGGGACTAGTAAAATTAATCGACTCGTGATTTGTATTTATATATTTTGCATCGACTTATTAACTTTTATTTATATTAAATGTATAAGGATTAAAGTCAGGACCGCTCGTTTTCATTGACAATATGCGTAAGTGTTGACTTAGTAAGGTACGAGTTAATGATTTTAATTGAGTGTTTTAACTGAACACAATAAGGACGAATTGACACCAATACTGTAGTCAATCACGGTGACACTATTTATGCCGAATTTCAAATCTTTACAGACAACCATACGCTCTCCGTCCTTTATGTAACGTGTAATGCTTGTTGGTGGGTGACAACTATAACCAGAGATGTACATCTCTTGAAAAACCTTAATTAAAGTACTACGAATCGTTAAAGAAAACACAACTGTACTTACTTAAAACTGTTTTCTCTTGATGTATATTTAATTAAAAATAGCCAGCTAGTCTGACCTTGTTTATGCATGGAGAAAAATGTTCAACAATGTCATTCGATATTCTAAAACATTTTATTTTCCCAATACGTAGCTAATTAGATCATAAAACCATCTGTTTCAAAGGAAGGACGGGCGTTTTCGTGTCAAGTACGTTCAGTAAGGTTTCCGTTTATTACTTCTCAAGAAGGTCACTCAATAGGCAAATGGGATGATACCGACATCAGTTATACCATTAATTAGGAATGCTTTAATTATTTAATAAATCAGATTATAAACGGACACTCGAAAGGTTGCTTTAGTCGATAAGGCTATGTATTTAAATCGCCTGAGTACGTTGTATGCACGATTTTACATGGACCAAGTTTATTGTCACATATTCTAATACAAAATAGTTATATTTGCTTAATTTGCTATAAAAACCCCCATAGCTTAATATTTTTTAAAGTTCTTGTCAAGTTCTTTATATCAATATAATTTCTATCAGTCATACTTATTCAAACCAATCACATAAACGATTAATCAGTCTTACTTGTTACTAGGTGGTTTCGACACTCTGCCTATATCAAACACATGAAACAATATCTTACAAATTTTTAGCGGGATTTTTGGCATAACAGAGTTCATTGTATCTGTTTTAACTCCCGATGCAGGTGCTTACTGTTAGTTGTTTCACTTTGACGGGATATTGTTATTTACACTGTTTGTTTGCTAGAAAAACCTTCAGGAAGTGCGAGGTTGGAGCGCTCCACAAACCAGGTTTAAGCACCCCAGTCGGCCCTTTTGCCGATTGACCGTTCCAAGGCGGTAACTGATGGTTTTTCTTTATGTGTGTTATGTCTCGTCTCTGTGTTTTTGTCACATTTACATTTACCTTGTTTGCCTTTGTCAACTGGTAAATAAAATTTAAATATCTGTGGAAATTTTGATAGGACCTTTTCTTATTTACCTATTCATACTTTACCCAAAGTAAGATCGAATACTACCTAAATTGTCAATATAAAATGGCTAAAAATAAAATTTAATTATTTCCAACTCTATAAATAAGCACAATCAAGTTCTCTGCTAAAATAGATATCGACGTCAGAGCAGTGTAAAGGGATGACGATATAACGTGATATTAAAAACAAGTTGAAAAAGTAAGTTAAAATAGCTATCACTACATCGTAACTCGGATGGGAAATACCTGTTTGTAATTTCGATTGATGGTTAATGCTTCACTGTTCACACAGATCTAGGGCTTGAATGAACAGTATTTTACATTACCTTTCTATGTAACAATGAATTACTTGGTTATTTGAAGAAAGATAATTTGGTAAAAACCGTAGAACACTACATTTAAGGACATTCATTTATAGTGTGAATATATGGCGTCATTGGAAACCACTCCTGTTGGAGACCAAACACTTAATTCTGACTAGAAAGTAACATATCGAGAGAAACATAACGACATATGTACAACACATTTGAAAGTACAAATCTGTATATTATTTTGTATATTGATGTCATCCTTCAAACACGTCTATAGTTTTATGTGATTTTTCGAAACAAATTTAACTTAATATTTTTCTGAATAATTATATCACGTTCTATATCAAAACAGTGCAATTTTCTTCGAAAAAATACATACACTTTAAGAGTGTTGCCGTTGTAAAAATCGTATCTTTTATTCTTCGGCAATCAGTCAATTCTATGACTTGAAATGAATCATGAACCTGCCTATATTTTTTGCCATCTTTTTTTACGGACAAGATGGAACAAATGAGATAACGTGAGATATAACAGTGTTTGGGTCACTTTTGCTTTTAAGTGGTATACCAGTGTCTAGTGCTGTCCAAAATATATGCTGTAGTATTTATAAGGCCGTATCATATTTTCACATTAATGATCACAATAATGTATTATGAACGTGTTGGCAAATCATACCATGCATATAATCTTAGTTATTATTTTAATTCATCCTTCCAGAATTGTTACACATAATTTTGATATGTGCATCAGGCTTGGTAGTTCTATTCCATCTAAGAATGGAAAGGCTACTACCATCGATAACAAGTTTTGTACCTTTTCCATTCCAGTAAAAAAAATCTTCGACATTCCAGTATTTCGAATACGTTTGCTAAAAACAGTAATTCTACCCCCTCTCCCTCCCCCCAAAGTGGACACTTATACTTTAAACAGCTGCTTGTTACCTTTACGGCGTCATTACTTAGCAGTCAGAATACATAATCGCTTGGACTGATTCAGTTCCTTAAGTTTGCTTTTACTCTTTTGCATTTAGAAACCCATCAGAAAGGAAAATATGAAAATATCCGTTAAAATTACCTCAGATATGTAAATATGAACTATCTCCAGGCTAAGACAACACACACACCCACCCACGCACGCATACACACAACACATACACAACATCTACCCGATAGAAGCGGTCAGTCGGTAAAAAAACCGACTGAGGTGCTTAAACCTGGTTTTTGGAACGGTCCAACCTCACACTTTCTGAAGTGTTTTCTCACAAACCATGTAAATAAAAATATCCCATCACAGTGAGACAACTTACAGCAAGCACTTGCATTGGGAGTTAAAACTGATCGAAGGATATTATTTACAAAATGGCTCATATTATAATCAACTTTCAACATATGCACAATATGAAGAGTAGATAAAAGCCTCTGCTACCTAAAGTTACCAAAACGTGAGTTGTTTTAAATAAAACAGCCAAAGCGATGACGTTTCGTATAAGAACAATTTTAATGACGTCATAAAATAAAAATGCAGTGACGACATCTGTCAGAATTAAAATGCAAAATTTACAAAACACGCAGGAAACCCTCTGATTTTAGAGAAAATCCAACCCAACAAAATAACTTGTAGTATTGTGAAGAGATAATAGCCAATGAAATCCAAGTATTTTCTTATAATATGCCTAGGATTTATCCGCAAGTGCAATCTTGAGAATATTAACACCACTTTTAAGGGTGATCCATGTTTATACGCTTTCCATTAAATGCGTAGGCGTGTTTACCAGGAATGTGTATGTCGATGACTTGCATTTGCGGATGTGTAATTGGATTTAATCAAGTTTCCCAATTCCTTATTCAATTGTACTGTTTTGTCCTCTTTTAATACATGAAGGTAATATTCTGGTCCTGAATTTTCTGCTTAAATACTTGCACTAAATGAAACAATAGGTTAATACGCAACATCGGACTATCAGGAGGATGGTAATTCAAAGAAAAACTGGAAACTGGTTCATTTGATTAAACATATTCAATGGCGCTGTACATATAGTTACATGAAAAATTAGTAAGTAAAATACCTCTTTGGCCCATACAATGACAAGTACCTTATCAAAATGAAAATTTCATAAAATATAACATGACAAGCTATTCAATAACACTCATGGCTTTTATTGCCGCTTTAAAAATCATAATTAGAAATTGTGTAAAAGAAAGAGCCGAGACTGTATACTTAGTAGTACAAAATAGTTTATCATTTATTTTTTGATATTTTAATCTTATATGCTGCTGTTCATTCACAAGTTTTCTTCAAACAGCAAAAGATAATATCTGGATAAATAAGTCTTCCAATTGTTTTTAAAACCGTCAACGGACTCTGTATAAATGTGAAGTGGAAGTACAATTCACATTTTTGGACCACTGAATGTTTTTCGTGTTTTTAAAGGAACGATGTAACATCCAGAGGAAGTAATAGATGATATGAAACAAAAGTTTAATTATACATGTATGCGTTTTTCAAATAGAGTCATTGTACATTGTACATAGAAGTAAAGAAATGAATGAAAGTCTGGCCTTGATGGGCAACCAGTGCAATTCTTAAAACGCGTGTTTAGAGCAATTAAACTTAGTACAGTTCAATACAAGATTTGCGCACATGTTTTGTATCCGTGCATTTCATTCAATGCGGCCTAAGAAATATTATATTAAATAGCATTGCAATAGTCCAAGTGAGAAATTACAATAGAAAGAACCGATGTTTCAGTTACAGCTTTAGACAGATATTTGCTTTTTATTATCGTTGTTTAACATTTTTTCTTCACATGTTCTTTAAAATTTTCAAGCATCACCTACAATGCCTTGTTTTGTGCTACAGTAACATAGCTGTCCAGCACTTCCAAACATTTAGACGTGTTTATTTTAAGTCTGTTTACGGCCATCCATGTGTTTATTGTTAAGGCACATTGTTCAAATTCAAGCCCATGTGTGACTTAGTTATCGAGATATGAATTTTAGGAATAATAATACTGCAAGAGGAAAGTTTCTTAAAATGCGTTTAATAAATATTGAAGTGCTTTTAACGTAAGCATACTCGCATAATATCCGATAAGCTTTGTTATGTACAGTAGTACACTAGCGTTTAAGGTTACGCTAGTCAGGTTAAGGAGTTGTTTACCGTTGCAGTATTAGTGACGTAGCATTCGCATAACTGCTAGAAAGAAAGGATCACGCTAGAAAGTTCAGTTGTTTATTTTTTACTGGGTTTCGAGAGTGTTCTGGGTTTCGCGAATGTTCTGGAGACGTCTGCGTTCTATAAATTCTTTGGGTCTATATAAGGGCGTGTTGGCCGATTTAAAGGAAGTTTGGATAAAAGTTTTGACATAGAGTTTGGACAGATAGTTTGGAAATACTTGAAGCTTCTATATTAAACCTTTCCTTGTTGGAACTTACGTGGACTTACTATATTCTACAGTGATATAAATATTAAAGTATCGGATTTGGAACTATATTAATTACATTCGTGTATTGTTCTACCTTTGGATTATTTCAACTGTGCTTATCTACGAGGATATTCTTTCGAAAACTCTTTAGGATTTTTCGACGTTGGATTATTAATTGGACTGTTAAAGGAACACCTCCTAAAGGGACAAACATTTATTTTTCATTCTCAAGTTTTGTCCGATATATTTGTTATTATTTTGTTACGCTATAGATTTAATTGATAATTACAATACAACTTTATTGTACTAGTTTGTTGCTGGCTTGTTCTTTCTGTTACACCATTTCGTCGTTTAGTAAACGTGCCATTTTATAAATAAATCTTATATAGCGACACCGGTCGTAACACTATGGTCGATAAATAACCACCACCTTCGGAAAAGTGTACTTTGTTGTTACGGAGAAATAAATATGTTGATATTGAAACAATACATATTAAATTGTTAAAGCAAATATTAGGTGTGGGACCTAAAACTACAAATTTGACTGTATTTGGTGAAGCTGGTCGCATGCCATTACATGTATTTAGAAGTATTAGAATTATCAATTATTAGTCCAAACTTAAGTCTGATCCTGGCTCACTCCATAAAACGAATTATAGATCTTTATCAGATTCTTTAGCTAACGTTGAGATAAGAAGTTGAGAGCACAGATCAATTTAGATAAACATTACTGCGTATTGTTCATGTACACTTAATGCCGAATCGCGACCAATACATGAATATGTCTTGGTAAACCATACCTGATCCTTTCTGTATGGAATATACTAATTCTAAACTGGCAATCATCTTCCACCAATATTTGTAAACAAATCAGGGGCATATTCATCGGTGATGTATACTTTTCACACGCTGGCTCATATCAATGTTATTAATACTTTTCTGATATATTTTTTGATAATCTTGTAATTTATTCATATGTATCATGTATGTTTTTTTTGTACACTGTCATCTACAATCTTTGTAGACTTGGCAATATCTATTTGTAGCTTGTGTCAATAAACGCATTGACTTGACTTGAATTTGTTAAAATTTCGGTGCTAATTTGTTTTAAACATGGAGCTTCTTTGCCTATACCATTATCTGGCTTTACCGATGGAAGAACACATTGCTTGTCTTAATCGATCAAAGTGTTTATAGTTATTTATTTAAAAAAATAGCAAAGAAGGCTAATTAGCCATTATAAAAATGTCGTTTTATATTCTAGATCGGTAAAGCATAAAACAAAATTTAAAATTTATTATCCCTTGATAATCGACAATTGAATATACAAAACATTACACACATATTTTATCCGTCGCATATGTTAATATTACCATATTATTTATTATGCCACTTGATCTATAAGAACTTGTTCATATTTTAAAAGAAATAGATACCGAATATTGAGATGAACGATTATATGTCCTTCTTAAACTGACATATATTTAAAATCATGAAAATATGTAAATAATAAAGAGAAAAAAATGATTTCCTATCTTTTCTGTATCTACGTTGTTGTCTTTTTTGTCTTTGATTTTATTCTTGACGTTTAATAGAGAGGTACAAAATAAACGTCTCCCTAACTCAGAGAACTTCGTGACCCGTACGCTCGCCTGTAAATCGCCGGCAAAAAAGTGTGAAAACTAGGAGTGTTTACAAACGGTATATAGAAACTAAAAAACAAAACAAAACAAAACCAAAAACAACAACAACAAAAAAACAAAAACAAACCAAAAACAAAACAGTATGATTATTATAAATTAGAAGGTTTGACAATGAAGCCAACTCACCTTATTTGTTAAAGGTTATTTATTGATATTGAAGCAAGGTATATCGCTTTTCTATTGTCCTTTTCTTGAAACATAATACAGCAATATATTGCAATATCGGCAAAACGCAATAGTGACTGTAATAATTTTGCATTTATTTGACAGCTGTTACGTAAAAGAACTTCTAGATTATTACTTTTGAAGGTCTAAATTTAGAGGACACGCTGGTTAGAGCAGTCAGGTCTTTTTCGATCACCCGTTCATTGCTTATGATACATGCCAAGAGGGATTGCTAGTATGTCCTGGAAGATTTTATTGTGAGATTTAACGAAGATTTTGTTTTGAGATGTAACTTTTACATTCTTGAACATTCCATGTCACTTTGAATGTGTTGATTTTTCATATTTCATAAAGTCGTATATATAATTTAGATCTTCAAAGCAAATAATACAATAACTGGTATATATAACTACAATAATGTGAGAGTCTTCAAACTGATGATTATTTTTGTGTCGGATTTAGGATTAAAGTATCACCATCTTTGATCTAAACATAAAAGTTACCTCTTCAAGGAGTTACCATAACAGCTGTACTTTTAAATTACTAAATTACCAGGTAAATGTTTTCATTACTTCTTAAACTTTCTATCTAATTGTCCATAAGTACAAAACGAGCCAGCTAGTTCATTTGGTATAATCCAAACACATGTTTGCTTCTTCAGTTGTCTTAAACAATAATACGACAAATTTATCAGACAATTCAGATACAAATAAGTAAAAATACTGATTAATATTGTTCTCTATTGATTTTTTGCCTTTATACTTGGCAAATATACTATGATTAACATATCTTAAGATAAGTATTAGCATAATATTGAGCATTATAGCAACAATGCATTTTGCTCAATGTTTTTGTAGGCAATAACTTCAATTAACCTTTACTTTTTAACTACGAACGTTTAGTTGACATTGTTGGACAATTATTATTTTCTGTTAACTGACAAATAAAAACTGAAAGGACACATGTATTCAATGGACCGGTGATTGTAGGGGGGCTTCGAAATCTGTATTGAATTACCAAGGAAGACATAAGAGACGTACAACATCCCTATTTATCCGGAAAATAAGTGGTGAAATGTGTGAAAATAGTATCAACGTTATCACATATATGTCCATACAAATTGATGCCAACCCACCCAGTAACTCCAATTTCGGGCTATGTCTGGATTTGCCTGTTCTATTTTCACAACTTGTCCACACCTAACAGACATCACCCGTTAATGTGCAATCAATTTGACATTGACAAGTCCTTATTTGTAATGTTAGCAAGTGAAATAGCATTTTATACTGTCACGTGGGTCTAAAAATATACAAATCTGTGTCGGTAAGCGTTTATTAAAAATGAGCTGAAATGCGTGACTCTGAACGCTAAAAGTATTACCGATCATATTAACCCCAACAAAAATATTTGCATTTTAACTTATTCGTGCTGTTGAAAAATAGACATTTGGTACCGAACACGAATGTCAATCTGGCCAAGTTGTTGTTAAATATATGCTCCAACTACCGTACTGATTTGGTTTTGTTCGATATAATAGAATAAAAATCCCAGTACATGTATGAGCGATAAAAAGAACTATTTACCCTTTGATATTTATACTATATGAAGGATTTATGTCCAATTTATTTACATCTGTCCAATATTTTACATATAATTCTATTACTAAACTATCTTATTGCAATTTCCTTTTTAATCTATTAAGGTTTCAAAGGACATATACAAAAATAAAATTAAACTGTTTAATCGGGTGGTATTAGATATATATTGACATGTTGAAAAATAAACCGCCTGCACGTCTTTACTTAGATTTGTGTGTGTGTGTGTGTGTGTGTGTGTGTGTGTGTGTGTGTGTGTGTGTATGGAAATTTAACAACTTAAATTCTACCTACTTTTATAACATTGGTAAGATCATTTCTTAAATACTAAAAGTAAGTTTGTTTTCTACGTAATGCAGAGTTAAATTTTATATACAAATACACGCCTTTTCATATAGTCTAGTATTCTTATATTTCCAACTTAATGTCTGAAAGCCCATAATTGCAACACAACTGCTGTAGCTGTTCATTGTATTTGGAGATACTTCTGATCATTCCCAGAGGAGACATGGTTATATTTATTCATCATCTGGTTGAAAACTATGTTAAGCGCATTCAAACTTGATCAAAAAAGCATTTCCCATAACATTGATAAACTCAACTGAATGCGCAATGTTTCGTAATATGGAGGACATATTTATTTAAAGAATCGAGTGCAAAATTCTGAAGTCGTTAATACATGTGATGAAAATAGTAATCAACAGTGTATTTGAACACGTGTACATTGTATGCAAAAAAGAATCATAGATACAACATATGTAAAGAATGTTCATACGAAAATACTTGCCGTACAGTTATTCAATGTGCTTTTAAGAGAGCAAAATAATCTTATGTCTATATACTTTTGATTCCATTTAACGTCGGTGTAACTTTCAAATTAGATAAGACAAAGTAAAACATTTTCTGCAAAAAAGGCATTTACTGCCTATTTCCTTTCGCATTTTCAGCATTAATCGCTAAACATTCGAATTACGCCATTTTTGATGTGTATTATCAACAGCACACATATTTTAGCGTTTGCATATACATTTGCCAAAAATGTTAATTGGCAAGCACGAGTCTGTCGCAATATAAAAATGTACAGCGACGAAACATTTTCTTTTTCTATCACTGATGTTATAAATTATTATAGAATGCGTGCCTTACAAACAGTGGACAGAAACATGCACCATCAGCGTGTGGTATACACATGCTTGAGACCAATGCACTGGTTAAATGTATCGGATAGTCAGATAAGTTCAATTTTTGAAACACTAATACAGTCCAAACATGAATGACCTTTGCATTGCAAAGCAAAAGCAGCCAGTTAGCAAACTTCCTTGATTACTGTGCGACAATATTTTATCGTTCATTGCCAATTAACTAACTGGTAAACGTAATTGTTTTACTTATGAATAATAGTAAACATATAATCATGGATGTACTCTAACTTGTATTAATATCTTTCTTCAATGCAGTTAAAGTAATGATGCCACAATATAGGATAAGTACCTGTTATGAATTTGCAAACATTTTATTGTAAAAGTGCAAACTCCTATACCCATATGATAACCAATGAATGGCAATGTCAACATTTCCTCTTTGATAAATTACATGGCTTGATTTGTTACATTAAGATGACAAAAGTTCTTTTGTATTACCAAATGGTATTGCCAATTTTCTAAATCCATCGCTGTCATGGTCCTAATTCGTCCAAATTCTGTAAATAAGCAACAGTATCAACTATGACCGTTCCATCACCGTAAATAGATTCTCGATAACAAGATACCAGGTCAGCTGGATGAATGACCTTTAGGAATCGGAATTTGGGAGATCACTGACGAACGCAGATGTGCAAACGAACACACACGAGATGTGAATATTCATGTAATCGGTAAATATAAAGATATTGATAAGACGATGTACCTTTCATATTTTTGTCTATAATCATTGGTCAGCCTTTAAACCACATGCCAATATCGATGTTCCTTTCTTTAATAAGATTAATAAGAAAATAAGACCTAAGTTCTATGAGCATTGCAACATATTCCAAAACTTGAAAAAGCACAGGCCAAAGGTATCACATGCAAGCCAAATGTAACAGTAAGAGAAAATCCGTGAAAAGTCATTAAACAATAAGTTTAAACCCAACAATTACCACCTTACGGCCTTTCGTCACAAGGGCCCTACTGGGGAGCTTAAACCAGTTTTACAGATCTCTAACCTCGCACTTACTGAGGTTTGTTAAATGCATGCAATGAGACCAAAACCGATCTATTTGAATAAAAATATAAAAGAAAGGAGTGAAGTAATAGAAAAATGTTCATTTAAAACATGCAAAGAGAGGCGTATAATAATAATAAAACAACACAAACACAAACACAATCAACACAATATATAATCGACTTCATCAAATGAAAGTAAAAGAATTACTATTATAAACCTAATGGAAGTTACATAATAGAAAAACAATTGCTCTTTCAATATCTATTGAGAATGGTAGTGAAACAGTTTTACAGTGCCTGACCTTCTGTGATAAGCAAACTACATTACTTTTTTATTTTCTCATTTAGCATCTTAACTTAATTCTTATTACTAAGAAGGTTTAAACGAACAAATTGAAGGATATAACTCACACAAGTATTTTATTAGTTTAATATTGATTTGACGATGGTTACGATGCACAAAAAAGGTTGTTCAGAAGAATGAAGACTTGGCAAACATGCCTATCTTGAAAACCTCAAAATTTTCATATAGAGCTTTATACAATTAACACAATGCGTTAGTTTTTGTTTGTCTCTGTCAGCTACATGTGTTTCCGGAAAACTTTTACATGCAATTATGAAACAAGAAACTACAATCCACAACATATGACTTTATTTGACTCTTGAGGATGAAACCTTTTCCTTTTTAAATAGAGAATGTTTTTAACCAGGTTCCATCTGCTTCAAGAGACTACATTGTTAACGCATTAGGTTAAATTTCAAATGTTTGACTTGAACTTTCAACAAGTTTAATATACTTTACCTGTTTTTTATCGGAGGTCAAAATTACCAAACAGTTCCTTTGAAGTGTGTCATTTAACTACTACAAACAGTAATAAGAATTAAAATATATTTCAAACAAATCATTTTTCAAATAAGTGCAGTTAAAGATGTTAATTAAAATTCCTGAAGTTAAGAAAACAAAAAACCTTTGTCATAATTCTACTGGTGTATAATATTAATACTTGATATTTTTTAAATGTCAAGATATTTGACACACAGTTTCTAGTCTATCTTTGGTGATAACGTCATTTTATATTATAATTTATAATTTTGAAATGTGGCGTGTTGACATCGTGTCATTAGTCGGCTTTATTAACCATACACAAAACATCCTCGAAAAAAGCAAATAGTTGTTAAGAGCAGAACTGTCTGTCCTCGTTACTTTAGATTCTCGTATCCTAATGGCGATGTGTTTAACTCAATTACACAAGAAAGACAATAATGTTGCTCCGTTTTCTTCGGACATTAATCTTGTCTGCACTTCTGGTAGATGCAATCTATCGTCAAGCGTTAACCAACAACCCTTTATAGGTGAATATTGAATTAAAAGGAGAAATGAGAGGTTAATTTTAGTTTGATCATAATGTAAAGCATGAATTCAGTGTTGTTGGCCACTTTTAAAATTAAAAAGGCATTATTTCAAGATTTACAGATTATTAAAACTGATCTGGTTTAGAACCTCTCTTGGAAGTGTTTACCGTAACAATGGCGTCTATAATGGCGTCATAGATGATATTACGCACTTCAATGACCAGACGACAAGTTATTTCAAAATAATTTGTACAGAACAAATTGAAAAAAGCAATTTCGGGATTTTTTTGCGTCACTTGCCACAGTCATACGACTGTAAAATGTGCTTTTTTTATAACAATTTTGCAATAACAATTATGAAATTCATCTATATGGTGTTTCTTTTAACCTCCTGGGTACATCTTTAAGACTTATTTTAAAATGAAGAAAACATTCTTTCTTGTTTTCATATTATTTCCTTATTCGAAGAAACTTTTATTACCTGACAAAGTAGTAAAATAAACATTTGTAAAACTCCTTTACTTTTTTGTATATTTTTCTTTTAAGATACTCAAATTGAAAAGCTATTATCTTGAAAGACAGAGGATCTGACATGAGTTGTTATTTAATACAAACATTTGTTAAACGAGTTCAGGTAAAATGATATTAAACGAGCCTCTGGCGAGTTTAATATCATTTTTTTCAGGACTAGTTTAATAAATGTTTGTATTAAATAGCAACGAGTGTCAGATTCTTTTTATCACATGAATTTCGTCTTTCTTTTACTAGAAGCAAATACCTGTGTAGATCTACATGTATGCCGGTTCAAAATTAGAACGATATTGTGACTTCATTTAACCAAACAACGCATCAAAGACCCTTTGAGTTCATTGTTGCGCCATACGAAATAGTTCCATTTTATTGTCTTTTATTGAGAATAAAAACAACCTTTTGACAAACTTTTAATGCGTATTTAACAATAATACACAATAAAAATAACATATCATTGCCATATGTTTTATTGACTATTTCAGTTAATAACTTAAAGCAATAAACTGTAAACACGTGAAAGTGCGTGACCCAGACAAGTTTATAACGCGGTTAGTGTGGAGGTCACCATTCGACTATGGAGATAATTCTTTTTCGTTTCTTATGTGGTGGACTTGCAGACTAGCCAGTAGAATTTACAGTTGATTGTGTCATAAGTGGCTGGATGTTGATATTGAAAGTTCCACCAAAACGTTTCCTGCGAAGATGCTATTAAAGCCATCGTGGACGGTTATGTTTGAGTTCTTTGTGGCGGAATCCATCGCGTTGTGTCTTGAGCACTTGAGGATTCATGCTGGTGAGAACAGCTAGACTTTGTGAGGATGTTCGATATCACTTTGTGTTGATTATCGCTAATGTGGGGGTGGTTATTAATTGGTTGAATGTTGTGGTGTCCTGTGATCTGCATAATCTGATTTGCCTAGATGTTATTTTCGGATTCGGACAATATTTAAACTAAATGTTTCCGGGCGCTGTTGTTAGTCAGACGTCTTTCGTGTGCAAGTCAAGCATCCTTAGCCATATGATTCATGATATTGTTAAGTTTATTTATACCAATAATCAATTGTGAAATTTGAACCGAATAAAAAAGAGCTGCACTTGTCTTCTATTTTGTTTACAAATACGGCGGATGAATACCAAATAGTCACGCGAAGCTGCTTGCCAATCAAATTGCAAGAAAAGCTGTATTACACTAATGTATTACAAAACAATATTACATGGGTATATTAAATGGAAAACAAGGTGAATCATGTGATTAATAAATATATGAAATTGCAATTTTCGACTATTACTACCAAATTAAGAACACATTTCTATCTCCATTGTCAGAATTCATTCCAGCCAATCAGAGAGAACATTTGATTGCCTATTAACTAGTGAGATGTAATGACAAATATAATGACTTGCATAGAACATAAAATTATTATGTTTGCACAAGTATATGTTATTGCTATGCTAGAGGTTTTATATTCCGTTTGGGGTTATCATCACTTAACAAAGATGCAACCTTTTTAGCACTTTTAAAAATATAAACGCTTATCGTCTTGCTATAAGACTGAATAACTAATGTTGTTTTATACGTGTGTCTCTGTTAAACATACACATGCGTTAACAATGTTTAACTTACTGTTGATTTCAACTTTTATTTTCACTGTCTAGAACAGCCATTCAAGTCAACTGCAACTAAGATAATATACATCTAAAACCATAAATTGGGATTATAAGTATGAAAGTCAATTATAACATCTAATGAGAGCTACATAATATGATAGGAATATATTTTATCTGCAATAATATTGATTCGCCAATATTTTTAATCCAAACACATTCATTCTCATATCTTCTCATTGCTTTTCTGACATGTGCAATTCTGTGAACATAAGTTCATGAGGATTCGATAGGGTCATTTCAATTAACATCAAGCCATTTTGGTCAACATCATATGTATACTTTGGGAACAACGGAAAATCTGTATGCACCCGTGTTCATGGGTTTGTGTGGCATGTGAAGAGACTCAAAATATTTTACAAGCAGATCCACACACAATCAATTACATCGTTTAGTATTTGAGAATAACACATATTCCTATTGTTTGTCGGTAGTTCAATGATGCGAGAAAAAACTGATTTGGAATTTAATAATCACTTTACTTCTCTACTTCTTGTTTTTTTGTAAAGAAAACTGAAATAATCTTAAAAATAATGATATGTTTCAAAAACACTTGAATTCGCAGGCACAGAACTATTCAAGTTTGATTAAGTTTTCCTTTATACGAGTATGTGTAGAGAGAGAAGGAGAGTATCTTGAGGGACTGTAAAAAGAAAAACAAAACTGGACAATAAACACCAGGTATATTAATGTATTTTATTATTTATTGAACAGTCCCGTAGCAAGATAACATTATGACATATTTATCCGTGTATTCATCCGTATTTATTTTAAAACATTTTGACTATTGGCAACTTGTTCTCTTAGATAGAGGCACGTGTTAAACCTATTTTAAAACTTAAAAAATAACTGGAATACATTTTCTCGCATATAGAATTCTGTCGGTTGTTTGTGTTATTTTAAGCAAACCAGTTGTCATTCCACATTGTCATGTTTAACAAACTGTTATACATTCTTGAAATGTTAGCATTCCTGTCACATTTTATCAATCAAGCCATAAACTACTCCTTAAATGTTTCGTTAGGTTAGTCGACTTCAAATAACAAACATGCAACGTTTGAAGGAAACTTCCTGACATTATACATAACCTATCGTTTAATAATGCCCTGTCAACTATTTAATTTTACCATAATCTAAGACATTTGACCTAATAAAAATAAGACAAAATTGCTATTTTAAATACTTTAATATTGTTTATTATCACTGAAATACATACTTAAGTTAATGATGTATGTTCATGCCAGTTACAACGATGCCATATCATATGCGATATCATATACTATATTATATGCTCAAATATAATGGCAGTAAAGTTTAGCCCATAAATATGTTACCACTCAAGCATAACGCATCAGTCCTCAGAATATGTATGTAATTTTAATTCAGAATCGGAATGGTGACTAAAATATATTACGTTCTGATGCTTTGATGTATGGCTTCGATTCATACAACCATCTCCGTATACCACAAAGTCTAAAATGAATGGTTTATGATGGTATAATTCATTCAGATAATGTGACCGAACATTGGAAAACTACATATTAACGTGTAAATAATTGCTTTACTTTATTAACAAAACTCTGTTGCATATATAGATAAAAATGCATTTGCAAACATAAAAGTGATGTTGTCTCCAATTGCAAATTAAAAAGCTTTTGCAGTCACTTCTTTTTATATTTCCTGAATTTATTAGACAACATTCTTTATTATAAAAGAAAAGCATTCTTCACTCGAAACGAACCGCAACCAGACGTCTTCTATAGCTTCCATTTGAGACATTTTCTACAAAAAACGATTGTGGCACCTTACACTTACATAATGATTCAGAAGTGTCAACGATAAATGCATTACCTTAACAGCTATAGGAAAATGACACGGATTATTTTATCAAAAGATAAATCAATACACTGCAACATGTTTAATAAATTTGAGATTACCTTTCATCAATAAAAAGTGCTGACACGTTAAAGCCAGTAATGTTTAGGCCATAAAATAAATACTGTTCTTTAGAACGTGATCAACGTTTCAGTACATCTTCGCGTTGTAAAATTAATGTATCAATAATAACAAAGGACGACGTAGAGAGCTGACACTTTTGACAGCTATTATAACTATGACACCAACACCAAAAAATCAGTAATTCACAATTCAATTTTAAGATACATGTACATCTTAAAAACGGGAAAATATACTTGCATGACAACAATGAAAGTTTATTTTATTTATAAATGTAGGGGTGGTTACTTTCAAAACGATTAAATAAACAATACAATCCATTTAAGAATGTCTTTCAATGCATTCAGCCTTTATTTCATTGTTTTAATGAATGAACATTATACAAGAAACGGTTATAAAACAATCAAGATATAGATATATTAAGATATTTAAGATACATCTAAATGGTTCAAGATTTTTTATCAGTATCTTGTCATTGCATAGAACTTGTGTTGTATTCATTTGTAAAAATTCGCGCTAATTCCCAGTGTATATAACCAATTAACTAAAGTGCCTCTGTCGGGCCCCCTTTGTCCAACAAAGGACGGAAACACTCCTGACAGCTCTATTGCCGTAATAAAACCTACCGATAACAAGACCTTTGAGCCGATGGTCAAATGAGAAATGACCTTTGGTAATTGGGTTTTTGGCGATGGTTGAAAGTAGCTAATAAGATTGAAGGCTACTCTATGGATCCAGATGATGCTTAAATTATAAGGATTGAATTACTCTTCTGTTTACGCAATAGTGTAATTTAATCGGCTTTCTTATCGTATTTTTTAGGAATCAGACACCTTACAGACTTTGAACAACATGCTACTGTTACTTATATTTGAAATTTGCGTAAGAATGTTGCATTTACAGTTCAAACCTTTGTATAAAACACATACTAAATCTGCGAAATATGTTTTCATTCAAACAACATATCATGACAAGGTAATATTAATTGATAAAACAAATATTTAAAGACATGATTAACATTCCTAACATTGACATTTTTCTGATTTTTCTCTTAAAATAAATGTTATTTACAAGATGTGCTTCTCACTCAAATCGCCAGATATTTTAATCTTATAAGACACAAGACCATTAGGAAATGCAATTTAAACATTTTCCGCATCACTTAATACAGTTATATTGAATCCCGAATATGATGTTATTCTTAATATGGAATTTATCACTCTTTCTCCACATTTACTTACCTTGCCGTTTTCTTAAAGACTTGCATATTATGTTAGTTTATTGTTAGCAACATTACATTCTACTTTTGCGTTAACTGTTTCAACGGAGGAAATCTATTTTTTTTAAAATACTTTCTTCAATGTTTTACTCCGTTATTAATAGTTGTTAAAACTATATAGAAGAAAAATGTACATGTACGTCTATTTGGCCAACACTTCTTTGATAGTTCTAATTAACAATTCATCTTTAAATAATAATAATAAATCAAGAACACGCAGATATTTCCACATCTATCAAAATTAATTTTACTACATTGTCGAAGATAACATTAGATCAACAGTCCACTAAGAGGAATAATGACAAAACTGACCACGTGAATAGAAATATGTAGTGTTTAAGTCGGTTAACGTCTATTCGTGGTTTTAACTATTAGTCCCCATCATTTCCAACTGTATTATGTTAAATTCATTAAAATTACAATGCCAATGTTTATGACTTGATAGATCCTCAAAATCGTTTTGCTGTTACTTTTACTAACAAAATAACTTACGAACACTCAACATTTGACTTTTGTATTGGATATATGTGACCATTGAAGGCAAAGTATATTCTACTCATCTAGCACAGTCATTCCACCTAATCAAGTCCAAGGTCAAACAGTCACGTTCTGAATTAATTCAGTTATAAGATGGCATATTGACGTCAATGGAGATCATAAAGATGGAGACACATCAGTTAATAGAACCTTACCATGAGAACTTAATGAAGGAATTAACTGTTTATTACATTTCCATTCTTAAACCTACACGTATCGTTTAATCATTTTAAGAGTGTTAACAGAGTTCTTTCGAAACGAATTGTTATATATATATGTATATGGTTGCAGATGGTTGCATAGAAGCAAACATTTTCTCGTTGCAGGTGCTCCGACGTGATCTGATTAGGGCGGTGAAGACGAAGAGACCAGAGAAAGACGGCAAATTCTTCCTGCATCACGACAACGCCACGCCCCATACACCATCTGTCACAAGGATTGTGCCTGCTGGGAGAGGAATTGGTACCATAGCCCACCCACCGTACTACCCTGACCTAGCGCCTTGTGACTTTTGGCTATCTCCTACAATTAAGCGTGACTTGCGTGGCCACCGCTTCGACGACGTCGAGGACCTACCCGCTGTTGTCAGGGAGTGCGTTCGAAGAATTCCGTCAGGGGACTTTAAAAACTTCTTCAACTCATGGGTACACAGACTTCAGAAGTGTATAAAGTACGTGGGGGAGTATTTTGAAAAGAATTGAACATTTCAGACTGTTTCAAATGTGAACCATTCGTTCAGTTCACCTAGGTGCCCCGCTGACGTCGACCTAGCGTTACTATGGCGACAACAAATTCTATGCAGCTGACAATTATATCAAAAGCATATGTTTAATCAATGCAATATACCTACATCTATATTCATGGAGAAAATCATAGAAAAAAATCAATAAACAAAAAAAATACGGCACTTGTCCCGAAACCTTTCGAACATCCCTCGTAATTACTATGTTATTCAAAGTTATTCAAATAAATACATAAATCTCTCTCTCTCTCTCTCTCTCTCTCTCTCTCTCTCTCTCTCTCTCTCTCTCTCTCTCTCTCTCTCTCTCTCTCTCTCTCTCTCTCTCTCTCTCTCTCTCTCTCTCTCTCTCTCTCTCTCTCTCTATATATATATATATATATATATATATATATATATACATAAAAAGTCTACACCCACCACGCTGAAAGAGGGCAATATATATTAAATACATAACACGTGACTTTGTTTATAAATGTTATAAATGTTATAAATAGGTTTTTGTTATTTTTAACAACAGGTAACAGCATCCAATGTTAAGCTAGTTTTAATCTTCCATGCCAATGACTTCTGTGACATCTTTTAAATTACATTATGGATTTGATAGTGTCATCATCAACATATTATCAAGGAATGGCAATTGACACAGTTATTCAATTAAAAAGATTCATCACATTACAATATTGCAATAAGTTGTGTTAATTAAGATACCCAGTTATGCCATTGCAAACTGTGAATGTCAGCAATGTTTCTAACTATTAATTGTAAGATATTCTTTAGGACGCGTCACAACGTTTTAAATACAATGAATCAATCTTCGCTTTAATTAAAATGTATTTTAATACTAATTGCACATTTAACTTTTGTTAAAGCACATTAAGCTGTTGATTAGCATTTTATTCTTGTAAAGATGTAATGATTAAAAGAAACAATTGCAAACTTAAAGTTGGAGTTATTTCAGTTAGTACGTACACGTGACACATGCCCTTTCTTTGTTTGGTACATGTATAACTGTGTGTTTCTTTTTTTCTCCTCTTCTTAAAATCTGGGACTAAACACTTTTGTGCACTGCCTTATATTTCGTCTTGTTTCTGTATATTTGTTTAATTAGTACCTTTATTGATTTTACTGTTATTGAAGATGATATATAAAGTATATATTCTTATAGTAAATTTTCATGGAAAAAGACCTCTTATCAATGTCCATTTATGCATCTGACCTTAGCTCGTAATTCATGCTATGTCTGTTATATGTCCTAGTAACAGAGTATCAATGTTCAGTCATGGATAAATACGGCATAGACTTAGAAAAATGATTGTTCATATGACAATTAGCGTGTGACTCCATCATTTGCATCTGTCCCCAAAATATGAAGAAGCATATTTCTAGCCGGACATTCACTAAGCTTGTGTCCTCATGTTACCAATCGTGCAATTAGTATTCTGTTGTTACAGAAGATAAACATTCAGTAATTGGTTAATAAGTAGCTCAGTTTAGATGACTGGTTGGCCACAAGATAATAAACATCATTTGCATTTGTTGTTGAAAAATAATGCAGCAAAGCCAATACAAAGTGGTAAGCAATTCATTACGTTCATATTACTAGATTGACATTACTATACATTAGTATCCGGCACTTAAAGCGGCTGAACGATCAAACGGTGTTTATTCTGATGTTCACCTTTGATAACTGGTTGGTCACATTGTATTTAGCAATCAAAGATGACGTGTCCTTTGCATCTGTACTTGAAATATAAAGCAACATTGGAGTAAATTTGTTATCAGTCATTTATTTTTACTTCATTTCATGTTCTGTGGCCATTGTAAAAATAAATTTGTCAGCGATATTTTCGATTGTATTTTTCATTCGGCTCTTATATAGCAACAGTCAAGAGGATTAGGTGGCACAGAAACATTGACAAAGTCAATGAGAATTCGTATCATCTTAAGCTAAAGTTTAGTATAATATGTTGAATTAGTATATGCCATTTGCGCTAGAAATATAGATTTATATGTGTTCCATAAACCAAAAAAACTACAGTAGAAAAAAGATCGGCGAGTCGGTTTGTTAGATGAGACGTAAAAGTAGTAAAATGGCTATATCAAAGAAAAAACCCAGCAAACATGAAGTCAAATAATAACGCGTTGAATGTTAGAACATTTTAACATCTTAACAATTAAAGTGGATTTGACTAAATGAATTTCAGTAAACATACGAAATAACCATAACTAAATATAATTAATACATTTAGGTGCAAGTAACAACATACTCAATTTCGTCATTATTCCATCCGACGAAAAGGCCATTTTTGAAATGTGATTTTTATTTTCCAGAATTAAGTCTTAATAGCGAGCTGCTGTTTTATTTATTCCAAATGTAACAAAGAACATTCTGCCTCTACAGCTTTCATTTTCTAATTATTATTTTTTACAATTTGAAGAAAGACATTTAAGTCGATTTTGCAATTTAACTGTTGCTGAAACGGACTTTTACTTACGCTGAATTATTTTGCTAGGAGACATTTTGTCAATTCAGTAAGTCGACAGCTGACGTGAATACGACGTACCGCTTTTTTGAAAGGAAACAATGCCAAAACTCAAGGTCGCTGTTCTGTATAATGGTTCATGTCTGCAAATTAAACCCACGTTTCAATAACACACTGCTTCAAACCAGTTCTTTCTCGTGCAATTAATTGATCCCATCAAATTTTTTTACAATCGAATGACGGAGAAGGCTTAATGCAATCTGTTGTAATCTGTAGGGCTTGGAATGAGCAGAAACAACTCTACACATTCCTCAGAACATGACTACGAGTATAAATACAGGGTATATAATATTGGTTTGCCTAAATAGGATTTTGGGAGTATATATTTATATGTCGGTAAAAATTAAATACTTGTTCTACTGTTTATGTCTGTAGAAAAAATGGAACAACGCAAAGTTTGCACTTGTCTTCGGCCGTTCTCTGGACAAAATGATAACAAAATCAGTCACGGATATTTCCCCTGCCGGAACATCTGTAACGCTGCAAACGGTCCAAGCTTAGTATCCAATACTTAGCTCTTAGACATATATCACATATATCACATATATATTTTCATAACAATAACATATCTCTGTTTGTCGATAGTTATGAATGAGTTCTGACGCATATTTACTTTAGGACATTGTATCACAACTTCATTTGTTAGACAATGCAAACCATTAACAATTGCCCTTTTCTTACTTATTCCAAATCTCTTTGTAAGCGATATGGTTTTCGTTATGTCAAATCCGATGTAGATCTTTGTTTTCTCTTCATGCTAGATCTTGGTGACAAATTTAACGTTATTATATACTATAATAATAAAACATTTTAGAAAAATTATATTGTCAACACATTTTTTGTCTTGTGATGCCAATATTGGGTCGGCAGATTCTAATAATAGCTACATATGATTTGTTTTGGTTCAGCAAACATCGCAAAAAAGGGGCTTCAATAAACAAATCCTCTGCAAACTCATGATATCAACTTGAGTCTTTAAACAGGAGCATCAGAGAAAAATACATATACATGGTATTTTAATATATTTTCTGTCACAACATGCAGAATACAATCCGAATTTTGTACGTGTACGAGATTAAGATAAAGTATAATAATAATCTTCTATATTATTATCTTGTTAATAAAGATAATCTTTGGATGGTTTCCGGTTGCTATGTTACGAATGCAAGCTTCATCGACTTGTGTTCAGCTACCCTACTGTTGCCATATTATGAAACCTTTCACGGAATGAATAATAAGCATAACTGATAAGATTATTCAAATAAATTATTGTTTCATTTCTGCACAAAAGTATAACCAAAAGTAATAAATAAAGCATATTCTGTTTCTTTTTACATATATAAATAATATATATACAAATATAAAAAGGTCAATGCTTTTATTTTACAGAGTAATAATTTCCCACTTATCTCAACCCTAGTTGCTAAAAAAAACATATCAGGGTGATAAACATAGTAATTCAAGACAGAAATATGCTGCAATAAGAACACGAACTAACATGTGTTTAATTTCCACAATTTTTTTTTCATCATAACTAGAAATGTTTCGTATTAAGAAACTAGTATTGTTTCGAGTCAACAATTAAGATCTTAAATGTTAAATTTAATTGCTTCTTGTAAACCATATTTAAACTCTTTTGAATGTAAAAACTTCTTCCTTAGCCCAAAATACAATATTCAAAATATAGATACTAAAGGCAATAGCATTTTATACCAAAAACACTGACCATTTATACGTAACACACACACGCGCACGCACACGCACACACGCTCGCACACACACATAGCAACAGAATATATCCTGGCCTTTTTAATGAGAAATCTAAATGAGGTTCCATGTTTACGAGAGAACGGCGTAACGAGAAGGCAACGAAATAAATATATGTTTTGTATTTGCCGCTTTTATCTTTACTTTGTGACATGTAGCCACTATGCACTGATTTGTTGTCATTTAACACGACATGAAGTTGTGTACCCTTATTGTCACATTTGGTGTGGCTTCATCCTGAGCGTGACTGTAAAACAGACCCAAATCTTTCTTCTTACTATCAGCAATCTGTTCCAGAGTTGTAGAATGTCGGACTTCCTCAATAGCCTCTGTGTGGAGTCTGTTAAAATGTATATTACCAGAAAAAATATATCATAAAACTAAGCATATTTAACAAAGAAGCATGTATAACTACTTCATTTGTTTCTTTGGAATAACAAATTTTAACAGTGTGAAAGACACTTTTTATTTAAGGGTACGAAGTCGTCATCGTTCGCGCAAATAGCTTACAGCACGCAAGAAAAACATTGAATTTACAATACCTTTTTATTTCTTCGCAATATGTCGCCAAAAGAAATATTCCTTGAAACAAAAAGGTAAACCATCAAATTTAAATCCTCACAAACCTGGAATACCGACCAAATATTACACATATATCTATTAAAATATTAATGCAGATATGTTAAAATATTGGCCTAGCTTTCGTTGCGCGATTCACCACATAAGCTTTTTTCTTGTGTAGTAAAAATACAAAAACTGCGATACCCGATTAAAATAAAGAAAACAATACATCTTTCATACGGAAACAATTTAATCATGAATATAGCACTGAACAAATTGCGTTCGAATAATTGCAGTCGAAAGGTTGAAAATGTTTATTGTTACTTTTCATAGGTCTCAATTTCATTCTTATTGTATATTTAGGAGTTACTAAGAAGACACAAAAGAAACTGGACACTTCAATATAAATTTAACAATGTCTTAAACAACCAAAGTAGAAGGATAACTGACGTTTAAAAAATACGATCCCTTCATAAAGCTGTGACGTCTAGGCATTTCCTAATTAAATTATAGATATAGGGTCGCCGTTCCCGGCTACATAATATGCTCGTACTATATATATACTTGCTTGCCTTTCTCTGTCTAGTATGAGACTGCAGAACATAAATAAACAATCATTCTCACTTATTTGAATAAAACCGTCTCAAAATGTTACTAAAAAGCCTTTGTGGAAAAAGAAAATTTCACGTAATAAAGCGAGTGAATATTGTATATTGCAATAATGCTCGCTTAGGTAACTGCTTAGGTAAGTGTGCATGTTATGATTGAAATCGAATAGGTCTTAAATATCTTAGAATGCTCGCTCACTAAAGCATTTTCTTAACGCATTTAATTAATAATATATAACATCAGTAATCTCAAAACAATATAACAGCATCCAAATGACTCAAAGTTACGTGAAATTTATACATTTCTGGAGTTTCATAGATTTCATGTTACTAGGCAGAATGTGAGTAAGGGCGGCCATTAGTCAAATCTTGGTGCCGATAGCGGAGCTCAGGAGCCCATTGACATAGATCATGCCCGGCCAACGCGTCGATGTTCCAGCTGCGAACGTAAGAATCATATCACCCAAGACTGTAGAACCTGCGTTCGCGAGGTTACACAAAGGCGGACACTAGTTATACCCGATCAATATAGGAAAGAACATTCAGGTTACAAAAATTGGTGCTGGGAGTGTGGATCCGCAGGTCACTTTAGGAAGGATTGCCCAAATGCGCGTTTTAACTAGATCCGCCCCCATCATCCCACACACACAATGTAAGGCCATTGGTAGACACTGGGGAAGGTGTGTCATTATTAAGTAATCGCATATTTGACCAGATAAATCAGAAACCCAAACTTAATGAATCCCAAGTAGCATTGCAATCAGTTAGCGGAAGCACATTGAATGCACAAGATGTAGCTTTGTTTGAAATAACTATTGACAAAAGTAAACTTAAACACGATTTTGTAGTAGTTAAAAACATTAATAGAACCTTTATTTATGGGCGAAACTTTCTTTGAAAATGTGACACTAGGATTTTTTATGATCTAAAACGAATCGGTATGAGACAAGGATACATCCGTTTACAGAGCGACATTGCCTCTTTAGCACATCCATGCAATAACGTGGTACCAATAACCATACACAGCTGTCACGACAATAGGCAAGGTAAAATTAAACGACTTTCTACCGCCAGGTGATTATCAGTTAAGACTATTGGGAGAATACATGAACAATGAACCAGGGCTTACCCTTACTGGTAGTTTTATTAAAATAAAACAGGACCGCATTCTTCCCATCGTATTGGTCAATGACACGGGAAAAACTGTTAAGGTTAAAAGAACACTGTAATAGCTAAAGTAACAGACACAAACGAAATAAATTTGGTTACCTCGCGTGAAGACATAAATATGTATCTTAACACGGACCCAGTCTCAGAAAAGGACTACGAATTTAATTATAACAAATTTAAACATCTGCTTGGACAGCTGTTGTCTAAATACAAAGATGACTTTAAAAAGATTTTCGGATTTAATAGAAGTGACACGGACAAGAACAGTTCCTTTCTTAATCGACACCGGCGACCACCCACCAATTAAACAACGACTTTACCCACTTTGGTTAGGCTTTGGAGGGGACAGATTAAGGGCCGTTTTTTCAGGACGGCTAAACAGTCCGACATTGAAAGGATTCAGAGGGTGCTGGCTGCCCTACTTGAGAGACAATTAAGGCTAATGGACGCTAGCAACGAGGTCGTATAAGTTTTACTCGTTCTACTATCAATGAGAACAGGAACATTATAATCGAGGTGTCGGACACGTAATCTTGCCTAAATGTCAAGGTTAGCAACGTAGAAACAGACATAGGGGTTAAAATTGCGGAAACAATTTCATGCAAGCTTACCTTCATTAAGACTTGATGATATAAGACATACGCGATCTAATCGCAACAATCTTATACGAGCAATTAGACACTCTATTAGCCGCTATGACGTTGGGACACTTATCACCTAATCTGAAACCTCCACATGTGTTCAAAAATATTCTCCTAGACATACAAGATAAGCTACACCATTGGTCACCATATCGTTTGACATATCAAATAACCTGCTTGACTGCTATAAACACCTACAGTCGAAAATAACCATGTTATTATGCTCGTGAAAGTTCCCTTAAAAGAGCGATGTGAAGCACACAGTATAATTTAGAGGCAGCTGGAAAATCAATGAATAAAGAAAATACTAAATATGTAATACTCGATGACGAAGAGATTCAGTCTTGCTCACAAACCTTTTTGCCATATATATCGAATACTCTGTTCGTTGCGTGTATAGTACAATTTTTATTTACATCAAGACTAAGATTCATGTACAAACTAGCTGACCGGACCTGGTATCGGAATCGGTAGAGCGCCGGCTCAAGGTACGGGAGGCCCCGGGTTCGATCCCGGGCCGCGACATACCAAAGTCGTTAAAATGGTAGTGGTATAAATCCCTTGCTAACGCTCAAGCAAATATAAGGGTAGTTCCACGACTGGTTGGCCTTTGTCAGGATAATGTGACTGGGTGTTGTATCATGCCAGGTGTTCACGGCATGCTATACACAGTGAAGGCAGCACTATATCTGCTTCAAGTGGACACCGTCTCCAGATAACTAAAATACTGTTAGTGGGACGATAAATCCAATTAAACAAAACAAACTAGCTGTAACAAAATTGTCACAACAAAATTTAAGCTTACTACCGACAGCTGTCAAGATCTCCATAAACATTTTTAAGCTGCTTTATTATGTAGATCATGAACTATAACCAGACCCTTATCCCGCGTCTAAACCAATTATATGGGTTAATTGGATAGCCTCCACGTAACATTGTTGCAAGATTGTTTTATTTTGAGGCTACCTCCCTGAATACACAATTATAAACCCAGACTGGCCTGGGAGTATCCTAAAAGCATTTAGTTCAACTATAGACATATAATAACGGGACCCCCAACTCCGCAAGGTGCGCGAATATCTTCAATTTCGCAGCGCCATCGCCGGGAGTCAAGAAAAAATCCCATTCGGGGTTTTGCATGCAAATAGCATAAAGCTGACAAATAAAACAGGGATTTAAAGAAAAACGGCCACGGAAAATGAATCAACTTGACAGTGGATTGAAGGTAAATATCTTCTTTGCATGTGTATTCATTGCCTGCTTTAAGTTTTCCATGAATCGGCAGTAAACATATCGTTACTGTGTTTAAACCAATAATCTGAATTCTGAATGAATCATAGACATAGTCCCATTTAGGCCTTATTTTTGCTGCCCCTTTTCCACACATACGTAATAGCTAATACTGTGTATGTGGTGGTATTTATTCCGGCGAGTATTTGCCAAAACTAAACGGAAAAAGACATAATATTTAAGTAAACCGGCCACAATAGCACAAAAAGTAGAACGTCGGCTTGGAAATCGGGAGGTCGCGGGTTCAAACTCCGGCAGGATCAAACCAAAGACTTTAAAGTTCCGGGCTAAGGGGACAGCATTACGCCTGACTCGTCGGTGTCAGCATAATGGACCGTACGGTTTCAGTCCCTGGGCTCTTCATAAGTGCCCCTGTGCTATAATGATAGAAATGTCGCAGCACAGTATTAAAATTAAATAAATAAATCTTTCCTTGGTGACACAGGAGGAAGACTGGCAGAGACGGATGGTGGAAACGATTAAGCGTGTAAAGGAACTTAAACTGGAAAGATGAAAGAGCCACAATCAACTATCGATATTTGAACACAAGTATAATTAGATTATATTGTTTCCTATAGAGTATGTACTTAATTGTCTTTTTCAACTGATTTTAGAAATAAGACAACGGTGATGAATCCCCTGACCCGGAGACGTCTCTGCCTGTGCCTGTTTCTCATACACGTTCAACAAGTACAGGGGAACTTAAACACATCTTGGAGCCAGAATTCTTTCACACAAGACAATATTAAAAATAAATATTGAGTTGTTAGATGTCAAAATATTTATTTTTATTATAACAGAACATTGCGAGAAATATATCATATAAAACAACTAACAACATCAAAAGTGTGGTCTTCTTGGTGTGTGTTCAATTTTCATATATATCCTACATTATTGACAGACACAGCTTATTACCTACTGCTGACATTTAGTGTTTCATATCAGGGGAACCCTGGTTTACCTTTTTGAGTACAAAAATTATAAATTGAGTAATTGTAGAAACTCCATTATCTGAATTGTTTATGTATGTTTGAAACAGTAATTTAAGTTTAATTTTATGGACAGAATGTTTCTTTATAGTTGTATGTTGTTTTGACAATATAAACATGTCAAAGTTCAGAGTCAACCTAGTCACAACAATACATGTGTGTTTTAGGTATTAATAAAATAATAAGTAAAAATACGTAGCTATAGTTATATATTTGCATTGACTTGGAATAAGTTTTATTTGTTTTTCTGATGCAGTGTGCATTTTTGAAACATAAAGCAATTAGCTAAAATAACAAACATGCCATTTTAACCAATGATATATGTTTAGTTGCAGTAGGGCTATTCATCAACTAATCTGGATCGGTTTAGAGCCATTGGATAGGTAACAATATAGAACCAAGGCCTAACTCAAACTCTATTTAATACTTACTGTAAGAAATAATTGGGCCCATGATTTAAAGCTTACAAGGGCCTTTATTAATTTACAACCTTTTTAAATCCCTACTTTATAAAGTATAACTGTTCTTCTTGCGGTGTGAAAACTTTCAATCTTGGCTCAAGGGTTTACAACTATTAAACCTTGCATCCAGAGATGGCACTCTTTCTTGCACGGGCTTTTAGCATTTTAATTATTTTACATTTTAATTAATGTTGTCAGAACAAACAAGAATAAATATGTGTTACTATTTATTTTAGGCCTTTTCCATTTCGTTCATGTTAAGGTGTTTAAGCAAGATAAGCTTTATAATATGCAGAAAATATTTAATGTCGAATGAAAAATGCATTTATGACAGACAAATACAAATACATATAAATTTAAATATGCAGACAATGATTATGCAACACCATTGTCTTTTTAACAGAAATAAAGGTCAAATAATTCATTAAAGTTTTTTTCTCATGAAATCTTAATAATTACATGTATAAAATAGCACATGTTTCCTTCTCCCTATACCATTTGATATAAATTGACCATGTGCAAGTACTTGATATAAATGTGCCATTAAGTGGTTCTTGTTAAGTTTTAAACACGTGATTTAATCTTAGTAAAATACTCTTTAAATAGTTGTTTTGATAGCATTAAAACATGACCCTGTCACCCATTAGATATGGAAAGTGAATTAGATTCTTCTATTATGCTGATGTTTGTTAATTGTCAAACTATTTTGTAGATTATATGGAGAAATAAACAATATTTAACATAATCATGCCTAGTGATGTGTGAAACAGTTTTATGACAAGTAAAATTCAAGAAATGGTCTACAACTATGAAAGTAATATTGAAACAGACTGAAAATTTGAAATCTTTTTACAATATTTTATCTATTACAAAGGACTGCAAATAACTAATATTTCCTCTCTGCTTACCTACAGCTGTGCTTCCGTTGGCTGGCCCGTGGCGTTGAATTTAAAGGTTAACAGTCTCTGAAGAAATGTCATGGTAACTGAAAAAATAACAGTATGCTTTACAGGTTTCGGCTTTATATGAAAGGATGCTCCCGCCTTACCTCTTTGGTTCCAGTCCTAGTCTGGACAAATACATTAATTATTCATACTAATAATAATATAAAACAAAATATCCAAAGTTAGAACAAATATATTAAAATCTCGTTATGTTCTAGATTTATGCGACAGTTATCACACACAAAATGAACTTTGCAGGGTAAATCCTACCTATAATTATTATTATGGTTTATTGTTATTAAAATTCTTTTGACTATCCAATTAATGGTTGAATCCAAAAGTTTAGACTCATTTTTTTCTTAAACAACCATATACTGTTTACTGAAAAGATTCAGCAAATGCTGTTTACGGAAGTACCCTAGTAAAATGAAAAGTAAAGCACAACACCCCACTCTTCATTCCAAACATGCATTTCCTACCTGAGAGACTGTATTTACTAGTAAGGTAGTTTCAAAATTTGTCCTTAGTTGGACTAAAGAGTGAGTTTATGCATATAGTTGTTCCAAAACAGTGGGTGAGATAT
Source organism: Sinonovacula constricta (assembly GCA_007844125.1). NCBI lineage: Eukaryota > Metazoa > Mollusca > Bivalvia > Cardiida > Solecurtidae > Sinonovacula > Sinonovacula constricta. Next base: position 43,093,351 of record CM017555.1, read on the forward strand.
TACATCTATTTTTAAGACAAAGCCGGATACCACATTTAATATATAAACATCTGATATTTATATTATTATAATAAATATAAATATAATTTCTTGAAAAAAAAAGTAATTCTGCGCCATTAGATGGCAAAGTGGTATCAAAATTTTATTAACTACTGACGAACTTTGAATACAAGTATAATTGCATAATCTGACGGTATATACATTTTTTTTAGTAAAATGTCATTTATTAACACTTAGAAATTCCCAATAGGTGTGTTAATGTTAAATATGTATCAGATCTTTACAATCAGATGATTCTTTGCATTACCTGAACCTTCTTGTAGTAGGTTTAATTAGTCAAAACAAAATGAATTTATGTGGACCAAAAGGCTCTTCCACAAGATTTGCCAAAATGTCTGCGCAAAAAGTAGAGGAGTGAGACAGAAGACTGTGAAGACTTCAACTATGATAAAAAAAAGACCAGATATGCATTCATAACATTATTTTATAAAATTTCTCTTGTTATATTTTTTACATGCCAAGATTGAAAAATAATGCTTATATTTAATGGCAAATATAAAAAAAACCCTGATAGAGACACAGCAGATGACATCAAAATACATGTACATTGTAGTGTTTTAAGTAAACCATTCTACCTCTAAAAGCACTTCAATGCATACGTTCGGGTCCTGGTCAGGACAATGACCATAAGGTGGGAAGGTTTTCCAGATAACCTACTGTGTACTGGTGGTTCTGCCTAGACATAAATCTACGGTCTCCCTTCACCAATAATAAGCTGGACGTCACCAATATAACCATTATTGTGTCGGTGTAATGTAACAACAACAACAGTTTAGTAAAATACAGATTAGCTGTCTCAAAATAAATTTAATGAATAGATTTGTCTGAATTACCTAGCATCACATTCCTTTATTGGTCTGAGTGGATAAGAATATCTCCATAAAGTCTGTTTCAGTTGTTCTAAATGCCTTGAGTGGCTTGACACCCTGTAACCATTTGTTCAAGTGTGGAAGGAATTCATTTTGCAGGAACTGTAAATAAGATTGCATATTATGTAAAACATTACATAAATAAGGCACATATACACTACAATGACAACTGAAATTGATTTTTTTGTGAGTAAGTCAGGAAAGGTTTTGCTTTATTTGTGTCCAGCACATCAACCCCAGAAAGAGAGCACTCAATATTAAAAGCTTGATACTAGGATGTGACCTTAAACAGTAGTATATACATTGGTAGTTCAATTTCTTGACAACACTCAAACTGAATGTTATACAATACTGGTCTCAGAATAAAATTATTGGGTTTCACAGAATAGGCACCACTATATGTGTTCAAATATTTCATTGATAACAAAAGTAACGAAAGTGTAGGGTTGAGTCTATGAATGGTTCTATATCATAAATGATAATAATTAATAGATTAGACCCCATCCCCCTTCAGCCCACGACAGGCTGCAAAGTTAAAAATAATAAAGCAAAACATGGAAAATAAAGACAAAATATGTATAAAAATACACTTCTTTAAATTTCAGACACGGTTTGTTGTTGATCATAATCTAATCCAGAAGTTTAAACTGAACAGTTACTTTTTATCAAAATAGAAACCGGAAGTTGAACAAGCTTATCATATATAATATGTTAAACCTAATAATCAGTTTAAAAACGACAGCGAATAAAGAAATAAAATACAACAACAGAAGACTCGAGGTGGACGGAGGAGATGTGCGTCGTGTCTGGGTTAACACTAAAATCTGAACGATTATAAACAAGAAATAGTGTCCCCGCCGCTCTTTTTTAGTTAAACACTTTGGAATTTATAATTTCACATCCTAGTTCCCCATTTATCAAAAGACTTACGCGTTTTTTCATTAATGGAAATGCAGCTTCCCATATATTGTTTGAGTTTACACCGGAAGTTTTCTATGTTCAGCGGTGATAGCGCTGCGACGGATTCAACCTATTTATATAGAGTATATAGCGTGACGTCACAAGTCAGCTGTCCCTTTACTATATGTCTATGGTTTAACTATTGAATGTATATTTACTGTAGGTCATGTTAATAGAGTAATTGTACAAAATGGTGAAAGGTTAATATTTTTTTGTAAATGTAAGTGTAGGTCGATCAATATATATTTATTGAAAAGGTACTATTAAAGTTCTATTAAAGCAGTCGTAATGGGGATATCTTGATTACTACTGGTAACACGGGTATAAGAAACTAATAAAATACGTTTCTTAAGTAATCCAATACTATATGCATACTCTGTAAAGGTATAGCCTAGAATGAATATATTTAAATAAGGACTCCAGTATTAAAACTACAACTAGTACAAACACACATTACATTCATGAATTTCACTCACCCTTAAAACAACACCCTCATACACTCAACCATACTAAGCCATATATTATGTAACATACTGGTCACAGTGGTCAATACTGATCACAGGTGCACAGTGTTATCCTGAGCAGTAAACACTAAAATATACATGTAACAGGCTTAAGTACATTTAAAACACCTGGTTACATAAATTTTACCGCCGATATATATATATATATATATATATATATATATATATATATATATATATATATATATATATATATATATATATATATATATATATATATGCCCAATTCGAATAGGCCAGGAATCAGCGTACATTTGTGTTGAGAAAGAACCAGCGATTTGCTGAGATAGAAATACTACATAAGTTATTTGTATTTTTTTACTTCCGTATTTCGATGCTCTGTTTGATATGTTTACGTGACTGTAACTGATATTAAAATCATAATTATTTTATACTCATTCTTTGTTGAGATTTAAGGCTGTCTAAATAATCCAGGTTTGTTAAGTGCCATATTTATTTATTATCACAAGTCATTGTAACTGTATCAGCTGAATGATACGTTAATAATAGATATGCAATGTATGTTTTATTATGATTTTGTTCATTGGCTTGGTATCGGTATCTAATTTGATAAGTGAATTTGAATAATGTTGGTTTGAAATATTTATCACATATTAAATGTTTACGGTAATGATATAATCATTAAAACGAATGTTGTTTTAGGTCTTTATATCTATTATCAGCAAAGTCATTCTTGTAACTGATAAGGAGTAAATATATATAAGCAGTTGTTGATACATATAAAAATAAACAAACAAAGACAACAATAGGATTCTTGATTATAGTGTGTTTCAATGTTTAAAATAATTTTAAACTCTACTGATATGCACAAACTCTATGCTACTGTGATGTTTTCTAACCTTTCTTTGTATGCTGATTAAGTGCTTCTCATACTTAGGTACTAAGACTGATATGAAGTTTTGCCACTCACATCAGGGAAAAATAAGGTATAGATAAGTCACAACAGTAGCTAGATGTCTGAATGTAACATCTAACTCCAGTCCAGGCTGAAGTGGAGCCATAACATAATACCAACAATACACGTGTGTCCAGAACGCAATGACAATGGCAATACTATCTTTTTTACAGCGGGCGTAACAGTCTCTATAATCTTTTCACACAGGCCAACCCATTTATACCTATTGCTGCTGGCAGTCTCTTCTCGCTCAGCTCATGCCGAAGAGTCTTTCTAAAGAGGGTGATGCGGGTCAGCCTAGTCTTTCGGAAAAAACAACAACCCAGCGAGCCTGACGCATTCTCTCTTTAAGTGTTGCGCCTCCTCACCTTCAAAAAACTTGATACCTTGATATGACAAATTCACCTCATATACATGTTGGCCCTTGTACTGTCAGTTGTCGAATAATGATATAACCTTCAGTAATCGTACCAACATGTGATTCGTCAGACAAAAAGTGTACGTGAATGCGGCATGTGTTCAATGTGAACAGGTATTAAAAACAATGAGTGTACACAAACATACCCCTCCGCTAACTTCCCCTGCCTGCGTTTCAATTACTTTATCTGTTTGAAATATATGTTGGCCTAGCCGAAAATAGACATAAAGCTTAGGGTATTTGTATTTACCTCCATTTTAAAAGACTACAAGGTAGTGTAGTGGCGATATAACGCTTGCCGGCATTATTCACAGAGGAAACCGAATACTGTCTGTTCAGTTATCAAGTAAGTAATCGCCTACTCCTTATAATTATAATTGTATAAACTATAATTCTTTATTTTGTGCGCATTTAATACTCTTATGAACTATTAATATTCAGTAATGTTTATTTATTCAGGTTTAAATAAATAGCAAAAAAAGAGTGCACTTTAACACTTAATTTTTTGTTCAATATACAACTGTTATTGAATAAGGACCATTCATTCTTGAGCGAGTACAATTTTGTATATGAAAAGGAATCAACAGAATTAAATTGAAAATAGTATGCATTAAATTATCAAAGTATAATAATAGTGTACTATGTGGATAATTTAAATAAATAAATATTAATGAAATATCACAGTTCCCTTTGGTGCAAATAATATGCGCATTTCAAATTTAGGAACGATGCACACCTTAATGAAAGCTGATTTTTATCTAGATAAAATATCTTGCACAGAGTAAAGTTGTACAATGTGCCGTTGACAAGTCACTGATTATCAGATAATCGGTTGTTTTGACATGTAAAAAGGAAAATTAATGACTAAAAGTTAAAAAGAAATGAACCATAATATACAACTCCTTAGCAAACCTATACTTCTAAACTTTCCATCACTGTTGATGGATGGTGTTTTGTTTAAACGCCCCATCTGTAAATATTGGGACTAACATAGTAAGGAAAGCATCATCGCCTTGGGGTATCAGTACATGCAAATCTCAACATTTTGAAGATTTCTTTGTTAAACAAAAGCTTATCGACATAAAAAGAATTTAGTAAACCAGGTATGCTTGACGCGTAAATACTTTCTTACACAGACCTACAGTCATCTGATAATTTAGCCAACCAAGACAAAATCAACGCCGTTTACATGTTCCAAGTCTACAAGTCCATTGATAACCACATTAGAAAGCAATTGTTTAATGGACGAACTCATATTTGTGCCACTTACATATGGGCGTTTTGATAGGATAAAGTAGGTGCTTGTAGCTGAAGATGGATAGCTGTCGGTAATGAAAACTACAACAACAACAACAACAACAATAACCACAACAACAACTGGTCCTTCCTCAGCTATTTGACAGACAAGGATATTTTAAATCAGATAACGAAATTTTCACACATGTTCATGATGGCCAGCGCAATTTTTGACAGTTGTTCTCTCTCTTCTAAATACCATGTACGTTATTTTGTCAATTACAACGTCATTCCTTTCATTTACCGACTTCGACAATTAACGCTACCCGTGCACCGAAACTTACGAATAAATAAGAAAAGGTCCTATCAAAATTACCACAAATATTTCAATCTAAACTACCTCTAGACAAAGGCAAACAAGGTAAATTTAAAGGTGATAAAACACAGAGACGAGACGGAACACACAAAAAGAAAAAAACAGCAGTTACCGCCTTGCAACGGGCAGTCGGCAAAAGTAGCGACTGGGGTGCTTAAACCTAGTTTGTAGAGCGCTCCAGCCTCGCACTTCCTAAAGTTTTTTCTATCAAACAAACAGTGTAAATAAAAATATCCCGTCAAAGTGATGAAACTAACAGTAAGCAACTGCATCGGGAGTTAAAACTGATAATATGAACTGATATTGACAAAATAACTAGTAATAAAATAAACTATCAACATACGTACAATATGTACAATAGTCAAACACATCGGCAACCTAAAAGTTCCACATGAAAGAATAGTTTGAAATAAAACAGCCCAAGCGATGACGTATAATAAGAAAGAATGACTTCATACATCGCCATGACGTCATACTCCAAAAGTGTAAAAGTGAAATTTAAAAAAAAAATACCAGAAAGAAATCATCGAATTATATAAAACAAACAAAACCAACAAAATAAAATGCGTTATTGTGAGGAGTTAATAGTAATGAGATTCAAACAATATATTATAACAAGCTGAGGATCCACAATTGTCACATTATATAATAAAGGTTAAAAGAACCCTTGTAATACCTACTGTGCAATATCACGTAAAGGGCATGGAGACTATTCAAGTTGTGTCACCTATATAGGGCACAAATGTAGAGATGAATAGACAAGAAATCCATCAGTGACAGTTCAATTGCGGCTTAAAGTCACTGTTTTCATGTAGTCTCATCGACCTAATAACATAATCGTGTAATTTAAAAGCAATGGAAGTTCTTGACTGTGAAAGGGTCAGTTGCAAGCAATGAAGTACAACGAAGAATACCGTGTTTTAGCCGCCAGCAAACAATTTTCTGATAAGTTTTAAAACAGGTCAGAATTGTTATCGAAACCCTTGATTTTCTTTAACTTGTATAACACATTTCCATAAAATGCAGGATGGCTTCTGCCTTGCTGCATACGTGCTTTCATGTTGCTATTATACTTTGAAGCAATACAATCATTGCGGAGAAAATAATTTTAAAAATGCCTTCCTATATTGGTGTAATCGAAAATCTTGCTGTAACAATTTAGAATAAATAAACCAGTTTTTAGCATTGAAATCCTCAACTTAAGTACAAATTCGTGCAAACCTTGTAAGTTGGGGATATGTAAATACCAAAGGACGTAGCACTAGGTGAACCACCGTCAAGGTATAGATTATTCACAATACTAACATTGAAATCATCTCTCTTTTCATATGTTTGAGTCCAGACCTAGTCACTGGAAATAGCGACCTCAATTTCTAGAAATGCTACATTTAAATGTGATTTGTTGTATTAAGGGTAATTTTTTTTGGGGGGTGGGGGTGGGGGCGCGGGGGTAAATCAGATCATTTGAGAGAAGAAAGGATTATCTATAGCCAAGATAGCGTGACGTTGAATTGAAAGCCTCTATGATGTGGTTTTGGCTAAAAGGGGATAGAATTAACATGAGATCACGTTCAAAGTAGTATAAAATTAATTGTATTAATTGTGCACAATTGGTTCCCATATGAATAGTAATTACTTGTCTGAATAAAATATCATGTTATGTAAATATTGTCTAATAGGATACATAGAACTTCACTAACAGGTCCGTATACTAAACATTTCTAAAAAAGGTATTGGTAAAAAAGGCATCACTTTTATAATTTGAGTGCAGACATAAATAACTTTATATTCTCAAATAAAGTATCGTTTGAAATTTTTGGTTTCCCTTGCACCTGCAGTTCATTTATGTCACAAAAGTTTAGAAGGTTGTGAAGAAATACCAACACTCGTGTAGTGATTAATATTGTCTGGTACCAATATTGGTGCCCGACGAATTTATTCAAATGTATCATTATTTGAGAGAAACAATCATGTACAACGGTTTGACATAAAGCCGGACTATAAAAAGTCCAAAACCCAGCCCAACCAAAGGGGCAGAAAACGGGCAAGAAAAACTTTAAGTTAAAATTAACGAAAGATATTAATGAGGCCCATGACGAGAACACATTTGAAAAAGAGTAATTATATAGATTTTGGCAACATGAAATGAATAGAGGTAAGGAGCAGTATGAGATCACAGTATCGGAAATGGATATAATAAATACAAAGGAAAACTTGACCTGGTTTATTAATGTTAAAATGAGCTGCCAAAAAACCGGTAGTGAAAATTGGTATAACACAAATTAAAGAGAAATTATAGAGAAATAATGTTTGTGAAGAAATTAGGACAGTTAAAGCCCAAGTCATTAGATATTCCAAAATTTTTAAAAGCACTGATAGAGATTGGCATAGATGAGTAACATAACAAATTACTTCTTAAGACACAAGTAATGCCAATCGGGAGCTTAATACATTTAAACGACATGATGTAGGAACCTTTTCGTTATTATCTGCATAGACAGCACTGACATTATGGGAAATAGAAGCACATTTATTTCTAGATTTCGCTGGACGGAAAATGAAATTACCTGCATAGCGGTCACACCATATATTTTACTTTTATGAAAGTATATTCATATTCAGAGAGAACAAATAAAGTAAATACAAAAATATGGATGTTTGTTAAATTGCAAGTGTGTTAATGACATACAATGTTAATAACTACATGTGAAACAATATTCTTAAACCTCTTGGAATGTTTACTTGTTTACAGCGCCTACAGTCAAGAAGAAATATAAACAATTTTATTGCAAGAAGCTTTCTCTCATTGCAAGAAGTGTCTCTCACACCTTATACCATCAATCACCGTAGACAAAACCATATAAAGTGTTTTGGGGATATTAAAAAGCGAGTCTATATAAAATTTGGTCTCGTATTCGCAGAGCAGAGGACGAGTGAAGTTTGACATTAGAACATTAAGATAGTATTCAAATAAGGTCCACAGAATAATGTAATACCACATGAGTTTTTTTCAATTTGGGAATGGTTTTTGAAAAAGCCTGGTGCACATTTCAGTAGTCACTTGGTATAGGTACAATTATGTGTGCTTCCTATCCAGATACTAAATATGTTAATGATAATCACAATTTATTATGGCTCACGAGTAAACAGTTTTATATAAACTGTATACAATGCTTGCATAATTTGGCCACCATCTGTATTTACCTCTGTTGTATACAACTGACCTTGGCCAATGGATTTATTGTACTTATCATAACATTATATTTAGTTGCTTAATACTATAGTCTGCTTTAAAACATAAAAAGTAAAATTTCTGAAAGAATTATGTTTTTAACATTTTTCACAGATATATGGTATAAATAGTGAATATAGAAGGTTTTAAATCATGTTCAACATAATCAAAAGTATTTTCTTGTCATTTGTCAGTACTGGTAGTTATATTTTGGGTAATATTTATAAGTATCACAACAAAGAAACTCCACAAACTGTGTTTATGTAATAGGACTGAACATGGTGTTTCAGTACTATGACATATATGTCATGATCTTAAATACTGACAAACTTCTCCAATTATCAACCAACAACCATACAGTCAAATAACTAGATCTTCCCCCAGCCTAGTCTATACCATGGTCCATGTTTATTGCCCTCGGTCCAAGTCACCGTTTATTGCTTACACATAATGCGGGAATGCCAATTATCGAAATAGCAGCCACAGGATCAACATTTTTGTATCATTAGAAGTTTTAGATACGTATGTCAAAGAAACACCAACAATCAAGTGGGGCATCAATTTTCAATTGACCTTGAATAGCATTATAATTACACCACACACATTTACGTTTTGGTATAAAAGGTATAACCAATATTGTGACCAATATTGATAACATCATATTACTGGACAGAAGACTTTATACTGTTTTGAATGCTGGTAGGGGTGGCAATTACTGTCTTTCCCTGACTTAAATCTAGCAATATTATTTTCAACAATTACATCCAGATTAATGTAACATAACACATTTCATTAGTAATTGATTTTGTCGACCACATTTTGCCCACATTATAAATGCTTTCAAAACAAATAAAATAATAAAAGTTGAATGCCAAGTTTAGTCTTAAAAGAGGGTTTATTTTAAATGAACAACTAATGACTATATATTAAAACTTGTTTGATATAAAATTTTGCAAAATGAGGACCTTGAAAAAGTTTAGTTGACCAGTATTGACCTGAAGGGTTTCAACCGTTTAAAACATCTGGTTAAAACCGGGGGCGGTAAGTACTGTTCAAACCTGTTCTAACATGCATTGTCTGGGAGAAAAGTTGACTTATAAAAGAAAAGTCTAAAATGTTGATTAAGTTCAACAAACGCCTTTGCTTATCTTATTTTTTACCTCATGAACTATATCTCCGAAGCATTGGTTATGAAAACGGTGTCTCGTTTCGGAAGAAAAATTGTCATGAGCTTCCAGAAACAAATTATTTTCTGGGAAGGACTGTACATGTACGATTATACAAGCTCGAGGCAAGCCTTTTGTTTCCTAGACCGAAATTGAATAAACAATTGTCAGTCTTTGTCTGTTATCCAATCAGTGTCAATATAACTCTGATTCCTTCAGGTCGCATTAATAACTAATTGATTTATCTTTACAATAGCGAGAGACGTAGAACCAGAGCTTGACAACAGTTGCTGAGGTCACAAGGCAAAATGTTACGCCCAAGATAAAATGGTGACAAAACATTTAGCTTCTTCATACTGCCATAGTTTGTATAATGGTATCAAGCTTTTCATTTTGTTCTCCAACAGAAATAAATGCGATGTGAAGACACAAGTGATATTGTCTAGGAACTTAGAAACATGTTTACATGTAAAAGTATGGCATCAGTGCATAAGCAGATCGAATTTAGTTGTTTTCAAATTGTAGACTCATAAAGGGATGATTAAACTAAAAACAACTTTGTTTCTTTGTTATGTCTCTTTTTGTTATAGTCAGTTTCCACCACTGTTGGTCCGTATTTGCAAGTTTAATGTACATGTTAATTTTAACGTAGAATTTATTTAAAATTATTGTGTATAAGCTTACGTATTGCACTAAGCTAACAAATTCAAAATAAAATCGTGGTGTAAATGATGGCTTTTCATGAGTTAAAAATAATGTAAACAGGTTAAGAAATCGAAACAAATATTAATTTGCTCTCGTGTTGTTTTATTTGCTGTGCCTTAAAGGATAATGTTAACCATTAATTAACAATACGACACACGCATGTTTATAATGTCATACTGTATATTTTTACGTGGTTGTCAAATATTACAAATAATAAAACTTATATAAAATTTTTATCCAACATTGTGAGGAAATACTTATTGTAAAATTATCTACTTTTTAGAAACATTGTGACTGCACTGTCTCTTCTATTTTGTTTTTGTTTTACATAAATGTGATAAAATATATAATATTTTAAATTCGTTTGTAGTACAATATACATGTACAAAGATACCTTAAATACGATACAGGAAAGAAACAACGATCTTGGTCCATAAAAGAAGTTTTGCTTAACTATAAACATTATTGTGAATGGCCTATTGCATTATGAGATATTTAAAAAGACATATTGATCTTTTGATTGGGTTTCATGCTTGCTTCTTATCTAAAACACCAAAAGCAACCCTCACCTATTTTATTTTATGTCAACAGGTTTCGCTATCTTTTAAATGCATATGTGATGTATTTTGTTTGCGAACGGTATTATTTATCCGAATGCTTAGAGATAACCCTTTACTGCGGAAGTTGTGTGCGATTTGTCGCTGTTATTTATTGCAGACGATATCCGGTCACTTTCAACTCTGGACAAAAACTGCTCTGATTTATTTCTAGTTTGTTTGCAGGCACCAATCTTGTCGAAAAACTGGAATATTATTTTTTAGAAAAGAAAGCATTGTAATTGATAGTCGCAACTAAACACCTATAGTGGTTAAATAATATTGACATTTTGAATGAATTGAATGACTTGTTTCAAAAGTACCGCACTAGAATAGAAGAAGTATGCACGTAGGCGCTGGCATTGGAGTTAAAAAGTAAATAGTTTTCTTCTGAAACAAATAAATAAGATAGGACATCCTTTAAACAGTTCAGAAATTGCTCAAAGTTAAGCATTTATTACCGCGAAAACTGTAGTATTTTTAATACTATGCAATTACCAAAAACATTAATGCCATTTTAGGATAACATCACTTGCTAGTAATTATTTATGTAGTGTACATTGATGATTAAGTTTTGTAATGTAAGATTAAGCATAAGAACATTGAAATCCAAATTTTGTGTCACCGCTCATTGACAGGGTTATTTTAAAAGAGGAAATGCAACCTGAAAAGCGTCCGAAAATTAAATGCCGTGCAAAAATACATCCGGAAAATAGAAGAAAACTGAGATTTCTTAAAAAATATACATTTTTTATATATTCACACAATACAATTATAAATGACATTTTTGAATTCTAAATATTATTTAATACAACTTTTATATCTCAGAATGTTAAAGCCATTGCTCAACCTCTACCTTATAAAAGGTCATTTTTCTATTTACCAACTTTACATTTCAAACTGGATGACCACGAGGTAAAAGTTGTTTTGCACGAAAAGCTACTGAACAACTACCAGTATAATAGAACTATAATTTACCATATTGATACAGGGTTTCGGTAAAAATCAATTCACAAACAAAAACTATTCCTAACAGACAAGTCTCAAATAACATTTACTAATTATCGAATAAATAAATCCATTAAAAGCTTTAAGTTTGCCATCAAGCAAGTATTTATTAATGAAATCCAGAATGCCGAAGCCAATTGATACTGAAGTCTGGCTAAAGAACGTGTTATCAAACGAGACACAGTAGTTGATAAATCTTTTCTTTTGATGCAAATATTCTACGTTTAGACTAAACGCAGCATATAATCTCGCTAGCAAAGATTTTACAAGCAGGTCACTTATCAAGGTTGTAATGTTGATAAAAGTATCGGTGTATTTTCTATGATCAGCGAATTGTCATTTGCTCGACATACACAAACAAGGCATTTTACTTTTAGCTCGTCGGAGAAGTTCAGAAACAGAGATAACCACCGGTGTTTCGTTATATTTAATGTCGCTATACTTAATGGAATGCTGCCTGACATTAAAGTTTATATGGCCTTTTGTAAATAGAACACAATAGTAATACAGTGGTATATTCCATGGTAGTTGCCGAAGCTGATTTTTTTCACGATCCAGGTTAAAATTTGTTTTAGGCAGCTAAGGTGTGTCTTTATGAACCAGTTTCAATTAGTCAAGTCTTTATCTTATTAGAAAGCCATGCAGTATCCCCATTTAACCGGACAATAAGTGGTGAATTGTGTGAAAATACTATTAACGTTAACACAAATATGGCCATACAAACTGATGCCAACCCACCTAATAACACCAATTTCAGGCTATGTCTGGATTTGCCTGGACTATTTTCACAACTTGTCCACACCTAACAGACTTCACCCGTTAATGTGCAATCAGTTTGACATTGGCACGTCCTAATTTGTAATGTTAGCAAGTGAAATAGCATTTTATACTGTCACGTGGGTCTAAAAATATACAAATCTGTATCGGTAAGCGCTTATTAAAATAAGCTGAAATGCGTGAATCTGAACGCTAAAAGTATTTCCGATCATATTAACCCCAACAAAAACTTTTGCATTTTAAATTATTCGTGTTGTTGAAAAAATAGACGTTTTCTACCTAACACGAATGTCAATCTGGACAAGTTGTTGATATATGTATGCTCCAACTACCGTACTGATTTGGTTTTGTTCGATATAATATAATAAAAATCCCAGTACATGTATGAGCGATAAAACGAACTATTTACCCTTTGATATTTATACTATATAAACTATTTATGTCCAATTTATTTACATCTGTCCAATATTTTACATATAATTCTATTATTAAACTATACTATTGCAATTTCATTTTTTGATATGTTTTGAAAGACATATACAAAATGTTTTTAATCGGGTGGTATTGGATATATATTGGCATGTTGTAAAATAAACCGCCTGCCCGTCTTCACTAAGATTTGTGTGTGTGTGTGTGTGCGTATGAAAATTTGACAACTTAAGTTCTACCTTTTTTTATAACTTGGTTATATCATTTCTCAAACACTAAAAGTATGTTGTTTTTTCTACGTAATGCAGTTTTTCATATTGTTGAGTATTCTTATATTTCCAACTTAATGTCTGAAAGTCCATAATCGCAGCACAACTGCTGGAGCTGTTCATTGTATTTGGAGATTCTTCCGATCATTCTCAGAGGAGACATGGTTATATTTATTCATCATCTGGTTGAAAACTATGTTAAGCGCATTCAAACTTGAAAAAAAACCCATTTCCCATAACATTGATTAACTCACCTGAATTTCGTAACATGGAGGACATATTTATTTAAAGAAGCGAGTGCAACATTCTGAAGTCGTTTACTACATGTGATGAAAATAGTAGTCAACAGTGTATTTGAACACGTGTACAGTGTATGCAAAAAAGAATTATAGATAAAACATATGTAAAGAATGTTCATACGAATATACAGTGCCGTATATATATTCAATGTGCTTTGAAGAGAGCAAAATAATCTTATTTCTATATACTTTTGATTCCATTTAACTTCAGTGTAACTTTCAAATTAGATAAGACATAGTAAAACATTTTCTGCAAAAAAAACATTTACTGCCTATTTCATTTTGCATTTTCAGCATGAATCGCGAAACATTCGAAATACGCCATTTTTGATGTGTATTATCAACAGCACACACATTTTAGCGTTTGCATATACATTTGCCAAAAATGGTAATTGGCAAGCACGTGTCTGTCGCAATATAAAAATTTACAGCGACGAAACATTTTCTTTTTCTATCACTGATATTATAAATTATTATCGAATGCGTGCCTTACAAACAGTGGACAAAAACATGCACCATCAGCGTGTGGTATACATGCTTGACACCAATGCACTGGTTAAACGTATCGGATAGTCAGAAAGGTTTAACTTTTGAAACACTAATACAGTCCAAACATGAATGAACTTTGCAAGCAAACTTCCTTGATTACTATGCGACAATATTTTATCCTCCCTTGCCAGTTAACTAACTGATAAACATAATTGTTTTACTTATGAATAATAGTAAACATATAATCATGGATGTACTCTAACTTGTATTAATATCTTTCTTCAATGCAGTTAAAGTAATGATGCCATAATATAGAATAAGTACCTGTTATGAATTTGCAAACATTTTATTGTAAAAGTGCAAACTCCTATACCCATATGATAACCAATGAATTGCAATGTCAACATTTCGTCTTTGATAAATTACATGGCTTGATTTGTTACATTAAGATGACAAAAGTTCTTTTGTATTACCAAGTGGTATTGCCAATTTTCTAAATCCATCGCTGCCATGGTCCTAATTCGTCCTAATTCTGTAAATAAGCAACAGTATCAACTATGACCGTTCCATCACCGTAAATAGATTCTCGATAACAAGATACCAGGTCAGCTGGATGAATGACCTCTGGGAATCGGAATTTGGGAGATCACTGACGAACGCAGATGTGTAAACGAACAAACACGAGATGTGAATATTCATGTAATCGGTAAATATAAAGATATTGATTAGACGATGTACCCTTCATATTTTTGTCTATTACATTGGTCAGCCTTTAAACCACATGCCAATATTAATGTTTCTTTCTTTAATAAGATTAATAAGAAAATATAACCTAAGTTCTATGAACATATTCCAAAACTTGAAAAAGCACAGACCAAAGGTATCACATGCAAGCCAAATGTAACAATAAGAGAAAATCCGTGAAGAGTCATTAAACAATAAGTTTAAACCCAACAATTACCACCTTACGGCCTTTCGTCACAAGGGCCCTACTGGGGAGCTTAAACCAGTTTTACAGATCTCTAACCTCGCACTTACTGAGGTTTGTTAAATGCATGCAATGAGAACAGAACCGATCTATTTGAATAAAAATATAAAAGAAAGGAGTGACGTAATAGAAAATGTTCATTTAAACCATGCAAAGAGAGTCGTATAATAATAATAAAACAACACAAACACAAACACAATCAACACAATATATAATTGACTTCATCAAATGAAAGTAAAAGACTTACTATTATAAACCTAATAGAAGTTACATAATAGAAAAGCAATTGCTCTTTCAATATCTATTAAGATTGGTATTTAAACACTTTTACAGTGCTTGACCTTCTGTGATAAGCAAACTACATTACTTTTTTATTTTCTCATTCAGCAACTTAACTTATTTCTTATTACTAAGAAGGTTTAAACGAACAAATTGAAGGACATAACTCACACAAATATTTTATTAGTTTAATATTGATTTGACGATGGTTACGATGTACAAAAAATGTTGTTCAGAAGATAAAGACTTAGCAAACATGCCTATCTTGAAAACCTTAAACATTTCATATAGAGCTTTATACAATTAACATAATGCGTTTAGATTTTGATTGTCTCTGTCAGCTACATGTGTTTCCTTAAAACTTTTACATGCAATTATGAAACAAGAAACTGCAATATACGACATTTGACTTTAATTGACTCTTGAGGATGAAACCTTTTCCTTTTTAAATAGAGAATGTTTTTAACCAGGTTCCATCTGCTTCAAGAGACTACATTGTTAACGCATTAGGTTAAATTTAAAATGTTTGACTTGAACTTTAAACAAGTTTAATATACTTTACCTGTTTTCATCAGAGGTCAAAATTACCGAAACTGTTCTTTTGAAGTGTGTCATTTAACTACTACAAACAGTAATAGGAATTAAAATATATTTTAAACAAATCATTCTTCAAATAAGTGCAAGATGTTAATTGAAGTTCTTGAAGTTAAGAAAACAAAAACCTTTGTCATAATTCTACTGGTGTATAATATTTTAATTTGATATTTTTTTAATTTAAAGAAATGTCAAGATATTTGACACAGTTTCTAGTCTATTTTTGGTGTTAACGTCGTTTTATATTTTAATTTACAATTTTGAAATGTGGCATGTTGACATCGTGTCATTAGTCGGCTTTATTAACTATACACAAAACATCTTCGATGAAAGCATATAGCTGTTTAGGGCAGAACTGTCTGTCCTCGTTACTTTACATTCTCCTGTCCTATTGGCAATGTGTTCAACTCAATTACACAAGAAAGACAATTACGTTGCTCCGTTTTCTTCGGACATTAATCTTGTCTGCACTTCTGGTAGATGCAATATATCGTCATGTGTCAACCAACAGCCCTTTATAGTTAAATATTGAATTAAAAGAATAAATGAGTGATTAATTTTAGTTTTATCATAATGTTAAGCATGAAACCAGTGTTGTTGGCCACTTTTAAAATTAAAAAGGCATTATTTCAAGATTTACAGAATATTAAAACTGATCTGGTTTAGAACCGCTCTTGGAAGTGTTTACCGTAACAATGGCGTCTATAATGGCGTCATAGATGCAATTACGCACTTCAATGACCACTTCAAAATAATTTGTACAGGACAAATTGAAAAAAAAAGCAATTTCGGGATTTTTTTGCGTCACTTATCACAGCCATACGACTGTAAAATATGCTATTTTTATAACGATTTTGCCATAACAATTATGAAATTCATCAATATGGTGTTTCTTTTAACCTCCTGGGTACATCTTTAAGACTTATTTTAAATCGAAGAAAATATTCTTTCTTGTTTTCATATTATTTCCTTATTCGAAGAAACTTTTGTTACCTGACAAAGTAGTAAAGAAACATTTGTAAAACTCCTTTACTTTTTTGTATATTTTTCTTTTAAGATACTCAAATTGAAAATCTATTATCTTGAAAGACATAAATATATGAAATTGTAATTATCGACTATTACTACCAAATTAAGAACACATTTCTATCTACATTATCAGAATTAATTCCAGCAAATCAGAGAGAACATTTGATTGCCCATTAACTAGTGAGATATAATGACAAATATAATGACGTGCATAAAACATAAAATTATTATGTGTGCACAAGTATATGTTATTGCTATGCTAGAGGTTTCATATTCCATTTGGGGTTATCATCACTTAACAAAGATGGAACCATTTTAGCACTTTAAAAATATAAGCGCTAATCGTCTTGCTATAAGACTGAATAATTAATGTTGTTTTATACGTGTGTCACTGTTAAACATAAACATGCGTAAACAATGTTCAACTAACTGCTGATTTAAACTTTTACTGGCAAGAACAGCCATTTAAGTCAACTGCAACCAAGATAAAATACATCTGAAACTATAAATTGGGATTATAAATACGAAAATCAATTTTAACTTCTAATGAAAGCTACATAATATGATAGACATATTTTTTATCTGCAATAATATTGATTCGCCAATATTTTTAATCCAAACACATTCACTCTGATATCTTCTCGGTCTATTGCTTTTCTGACATGTGCAATTTTGTGAACATAAGTTCATGAGGATTCATTTGGATCGTTTCAATTAACATCAAGCCTTTTTGGTCTACATCATATGTATATTTTGGGCACAACGGAAAATCTGCATGCACCCGTGTTCATGGGTTTGTGTGGCATGTGAAGAGACTCAAAATATTTTACAAGCAGATCCACACACAATCAATTACATTGTTTAGTATTTGAGAATAACACATATTCCTATTGTTTGTCGGTAGTTACATGATGCGAGAAAAAACTGATTTGGAATTTAATAATCACTTTACTTCTCTATTTCTTGTTTTTTTGTAAAGAAAACTGAAATAATCTTAAAAATAATGATATGCTTCAAAAAAACTTAAATTCGCAGGCACAAAATTATTCAAATTTGATTAAGTTTTCCTTTATACGAGTTGGTGTAGAGAGGGAAGGAGAGTATTTTGAGGGACTGTAAAAAGAAAAACAAAACTGGACAATAAACACCAGATATATTAAGGTATTTTTATTATTTATTGAACAGTCCCCGTAGCAAGATAACATTATAACATATTTATCCGTGTATTTATCCGTATTTATTCTAAAACATTTTGACTATTGGCAACTTGTTCTCTTAGATAGAGGCACGTTTTAAACATATTTTAAAACTTTAAGAATAACTGGAATACATTTTCTCGCAAATAGAATTCTGTCGATTGTTAGTGTTATTTTAAGCAAACCAGTTGTCATTCCACATTGTCATGTTTAACAAACTGTTAACTCAAACACAACACATCAGTCTGCAGAATATGTATGTAATTTTTAATTCAGAATCGGAACGGAGACTCAAATATATTACGTTCTGATGCTTTGTAGTATGGCTTCGATGCATACAACCGTCTCCGTATACCACACAATCTAAAATGAATGGTTTATGCTGGTATAATTCATTCAGATAATGTGACCGAACATTGGAAAACTATATATTAACGTGTAAATTATTGCTTTACTTTATTAACAAAACTGTGTTGCATTTTTATAGATAAAAATGCATTTGCAAACATAAAAGTGATGTTGCCTCCAATTGCAGATTAAAAAGCTTTTGCAGTCACTACTTTTATATTTCCTGAATTTATTAGACAACATTCCTTATTATAATAGAATAGCATTCTTCACTCAAAGCTAGCCGCAACCAGCCGCTTTCTATAGGTTTCATTTGAGACATTTTCTACAAAAAGCGATTGTGGCACCTTTCACTTACATAATGATTCAGAAGTGTCAACGATAAATGCATTATCTCAACAGCTATAGGAAAATGACACGGATTATTTTATCAAAAGATAGATCAATACACTGCAACATGTTTAATAAATTTGAGATTACCTTTCATCAATAAAAAGTGCTGACACGTTAAAGCCAATAATGTTTAGGCCATAATATAAATACTGTTCTTTAGAACGTGATCAACGTTTCAGTACATCTTCGAGTTAAAAAATTAATGTATCAATAATAACAAAGGACGACGTAGAGAGCTGACACTTTTGACAGCTATTATAACTATGACACCAACACCAAAAATCAGTAATTCACAATTCAATTTTAAGATACATCTTATAAACGGGAAAAATATATTTGCATGACAACAATGAAAGTTTATTTTATTTATAAATGTAGGGGTTCTTACTTTCAAAACGATTAAATAAACAATACAATCCATTTAAGAATGCCTCATGTTTTCAATGCATCCATCCTTTATTTCATTATTTAAATGAATGAACATTATACAAGAAACGTTTATAAAACAATCAAGATTTAGATATATTAAGATATTTAAGATACATCTAAATGGTTCAAGATTTTTATCCGTATTTTGTCATTGCATAGAATTTGTGTTGTATTCATTTGTAAACATTCGCGCTAATTCCCAGTGTATATAACCAATTAAATAAAGTGTCGCTGTCGATCCCCCGTTTGTCCAACAAAAGACGGAAACACTCCTGACAGCTCTATTGCCGTAATAAAACCTACCGATAACAAGACCTTTGAGCCGATGGTCAAGTGAGAAATGACCTTTGGTAATTGGGTTTTGGCGATGGTTGAAAGTAGCTAATAAGTTTGAAGGCCACTCTATGGACCCAGATGATGCTTAAATGATAAGGATTGAATTACTCTTCTGTTTACGCAATAGTGTAATATAATTGGCTTTCTTATCGTATCTTTTAGGAATCAGACACCAGACAGACTTTGAACAACATACTAGTGTAACTTAAATTTGAAATTTGCGTAAGAATGTTGCATTTACAGTTCAAACCGATGTATAAAACACATACTAAACCTGCGAAATATGTTCTCTTTTAAACAACATATCATGACAAGGTAATATTAATTGATAAACCAAATACATGAAGTTATTAGAAGACATGATCAAAATACCTAACATTGACATTTCTCTGACGTTTCTCTTAAAATAATTGTTATTTACAAGATGTGCATCTCACTCCAATCGCCAGATATTTTAATCTTATAAGACACAAGACCATTTAAGGAAATGCAATTTAAACATTTTCCGCATCACTTAATACAGTCATATTAAATCCTGGATATGATGTTATTCTTAAAACGATTTTGTCTTAACAAATATGGAATTTATCACACTTTCCCCAAATTTATTAAACTTGCCTTTTTCTATAAGATATGCATATTATGTTAGTTGTTTTATTAGCAACATTAGATTCTACTTTTGCGTTAGCTGTTTCAACGGAGGAAATCTATTTTATTTAAAATATTTTCTTCAACGTTTTTACTCCGTTATTTATAGTTGTTAAAACTATATAGAAGATATATGTACATGCACGTCTATTTGGGCAAAACTTCTTTGACAGTTTAAATTAAGAACACGCAGATATTTCCACATTTATCAAAGTTCATTTTAGTACATTGTTGAAGATAACATTAGAATAATGACATAACTGACCACGTGAATAGAAATATGTAGTGTTTACGTCTGGTTACGCCTATTCATGATTTTAACTAAGAGTCCCCATAATTTCCAACTGTATGGTGTTACATTCATTAAAAATTGCAATGCTAATGCTTACACGTTGATAGAACCTCAAAATTGCGTTGCTGTTACTCTACTAAAAAAATAATATACGAACACTCAACATTTGACTATTGTATTGGATACATGTGACCATTGCAGACAAAGTATAATCTACTCATCTAGCACAGTCATTCAACCCAATCAAGTCCAAGGTCAAACAGTCACGTTCTGAATTAATTGAATTATAAGTTGGCACGTTGTCGTCAATGTACATCATAAAGGTTAAGACAAATAAGTTCATGAGGACTTAATGAAGGAATTCACTGTTTATTACATTTTCCATTCTTAACCCTACACGTATCGTATATTCATTTTTAGAATGTTAACAGTGTTCTTTCGAAACGAATGTTATATAAGTTACTGCTATTTTTCTTATTTTTTTAACAACAGGTAACATCACCCAATGTTAAGCTAGTTTTTATCTTCTATGTCAATGTCTTCTGTGACATCTTTTAAATCAACATTATCAGCGAGCGGCACTTGACACGGCTTATTTTATTAAAGATATTCATCACACTACAATATTGCAGTACGTTGTGTTAATTAAGGAACCCCGTTATGCCAATGCAAACTGTGAATGTCAGCAATGTTGCTAACTTTTAATTGTAAGATGTTCTTTAGAACGAGTCACAACGTTTTATGCTCAATGATTCAATATTCGCTTTACATAAAATGCATGAAATGAATGGAGAGAAACTACCAGTTTTGACAATACAAGCATATATTTTCGAAACAGAAGAAACATCTCACTTATGATCAACGAGTATCAGATAAACAAAGCGATACTATTAAGTACAGGACTTTTTGTAGCAATTGAGCGCGTCTTCTCAATACATTGAAAATAAAACAACCGGCTTATAAAACTAATTGCAAATTTAACGTTTGTTAAAGCAAATTATCATAAATAAAAGGATATAGACTTATTATAAGAAATCTAATTATTTTCTAATTTTGGAGCCTACAAATGAGCAGCTGCTTTATTTTACATACACAATATATTTAAATCAGGCGCGATGTTCTTTTAAGCAAAATATTATCTTATCATCAAGTTGACACAAACTAATCTTATATGAATTTATGCAAACTTTTTATACTAGTTGTAAACATGCTTTCATCTACATGTATTATATGTCCTTGAATTTGTTAAGGGATCATACAAGGCGTCAGAAAACGGCATTCTCATTCGCTTCGAGCAGCTTTTTCCTATGTCTTTATAATGAGTAACTATTATATTAGACTGAATATTACTATTTACCTTTGGTCATACTTTTAAGCAATACTATAATTAACTGCTATTTACTGATATTAATTATGTGAAGTTTAGACACAAGGGGCTGAATGTTAAATGCTACTTTGATACAAAATGTATGTAAGGAAATGCAACTTTGACAAATTTGCTACGCATCTTTTAACGCACAAATTTCCGTAGAATGGACTAAGTCTTTATGTGTGGAAAAACTACAAAGTATTTATTATATCAGAATTACAGTTTCATCAAGAAGCTATTGATTAGCATTTTACTCTGATAATGATGTAATGATTAAAACAAACAATTGCAAACTTGAAGTTATTTCAATTAGTACGTACACGTGACACATGCCAATGTATAACTGTGTGTTTCCTTTTATCTCCTCTTCTTAAATTCTGTGACTAAACAAACACTTTTGTGCTCTGCATTATATTTCGTCTTGTTTCTGTATATGTGTTTAATTAGTACCTTTATTGATTTTACTGTTATTGTAGATGATATACACATTATATATTCTAATAATAAATGTTCTTGGAAAAAGACCTCTTATCAATGTCTATTTATGCATCTTACCTTAGCTCGTAAATCATGTCATGTCTGTTATATGTCCCAGTAACAGAGTATCAATGTTCAGTCATGGATTAATGCGGCATAGACTTAGAAGACATAGAAGAATGATTGTTCATATGATAGTAAGCACGTGATTCCATCATTTGCATTCTGCCCCTAAAATATGAAGACGCATATTTCTAGCCGGACATTCACTAAGCTTGTGTCCTTCTGTTGCCAATCGTGCAATTTGTATTCTGTTGTTACAGAAGATAAACATTCAGTAATTGGTTAATTAGTAGGTCAGGTAAGTTGACTGGTTGGCCACAGGATAATACACATCATTTGCATTTGTTGTGAAAATCTTACGCAGCAAAGCCAATAACAAGTGGTTAGCAAATAATTACGTTCATATTACTAAATTGACATTCCTATACATAAGTATGCGACACTTAGAGAGGCTGAACGATCAAACGGTGTTTATTCTTATGTTCACCTTTGATAACTGGTTGGTTAAATCGTATGTTGCAATTAACGATGACTTGTGCTTCATTTCATGCTTTGTGGCCATTGTTAAAATAAATTTGTCAGCGATATTTTCGATCCGTATTCTTCATTCGGCTCTTATATGGCAACATTCAAGAGGGTTAGGTGGCAGAGAAACATTGACACTTTCTAATTATTATTTTAAACAATTTGAAGAATGACATTTAAGTCGATTTTGCAATTTAACTGTTGCTGAAACGGACTTTTCCTTTACGCTGAATTATTTTGCTAGGAGACATTTTGTCAATTCGGTAAGTCGACAGCTGACTTGAATACGACGTATTGCTTTTTTGAAAGGAAACAATGCCAAAACTTAAGGTCGCTGTTTTGTATAATGGTTCATGTCTGCAAATTAAACCCACGTTTCAATAACACACTGCTTCAAACCAGTTCTTTTCCGTGCAATTAATTGATCCCATGAAATTCTTTTCCAATCGAATGAAGGAGAAGTCTTAATGCAATCTGTTGTAATCTTTAGGACTTAGAATGAGCAGAAACCTTGAGAAACAGCTCTACACATTTCTAAGAACATGACTACGAGTATAAATACTGGGTATATAATATAGGTTTGCCTAAATAAGACTTAGGGAGTATATATTTATGTGTCGATAAAAAATTAAATACTTGTTTTACTATTAATGTCTGTAGAAAAATGGAACGATGCAAAGTTTACACGTTGTCTTCGGCCGTTCTCTGGACGAAATTATAACAAAATCAGTCACGGATATTTCCCCTGCCGGAACATCTGTAAAGCTGCAAACGGTCCAAGCTTAGTATCCAATACTTAGCTTTTAGACATATATCACATATATCACATATTTATTTTCATAACAATAACATTTCTCTGTTTGTCGATAGTTATGAATGAGTTCTGACGCATATTTACTTTAGGACATTGTATCACAACTTCATTTGTTAGACAGTGCAAACCATTAACAACTGCCCTTTTCTTACTTATTCCAAATCTCTTTGTACGCGATATGGTTTTCGTTATGTCAAATCCGATGTACATCTTTGTTTTCTCTTCATGCTAGATCTTGGTGACAAATTTAACGTTATCATATAAAACATTTTAGAAAAATTGTATTGTCAACACGTTTTTCGTCTTGTGATGCCAAGATTGGGTCGGCAGATTCTAATAATAGATACATATGATTTGTCTTGGTTCAGGAAACATTACAAAATGGGGCTTCAAAAAACTAATTCTCCGCAAACTCATGACATCAACTTGAGTCTTTAAACAGGAGCATCAGAGAAAAATATATATACATGGTATTTTAATATATTTTCTGTCACAATATGCAGAATACAATCCTGAATATTGTACGTGTACGAGATCAAGATAACGTATAATAATAATCTTAGTATATCTTGTTAATAAATATAATATTTGAATGGTTTCCGACTGCTATGTTAGGAATGCAAGCTTCATTGACTTGTGTTCAGCTACCCTACTGTTGCCATCTTATGAGACCTTTCACGGAAGGAATAATAAGCATAACTGACAAAATTATTTTAATAAATTATTGTTTCATTTCTGCACAAAAGTATATCCAATAAATAAATAAAGCATATTTACTTTCTTTTTACATATATGAAATAATATATATACAAATATAAAAAAGGTCAATGATTTAGTTTACAAAGTAATAATTTCCCACTGATCTCAACCCTAGTCGCTAAAAAAATAACATATCAGGCTGATAAAGATACTGATTCAAGACAGAAATATGCTGCAATGAGAACACGAACTAACATTTGTTTAATTTCCACTAAAGGTTTCTCATTATAACTAGAAATGTTTCCTTTTAAGAAACTAGTATTGTTTTTAAAACCAACAATTAAGATCTTAAATGTTAAATTAAATTGCTTCTTGTAAACCACATTTAAACTCTTTTGAATGTAAAAACTACTGCCTTAGCCCAAAATACAATATTCTAAATATAGATACTAAAGGCAAAACCATTTTATACCAAAACACTGACCATTTATACGTAACACACACACGAGCACACACACAGAGAAACAGAATATATCCTGCCCTTTTTAATGGGAAATCTAAATCAAGTTCCATGTTTACGAGAGAACAGCTTAACGAGAAGGCAACGAAATAAATGTATGTTTTGTATTTGCCGCCTTTATCTTCACTTTGTGACATGTAGCCACCATGCACTGATTTGTTGTCATTTAACACGACATGAAGTTGTGTACCCTTATTGTCACATTTGGTGTGGCTTTATCCTGAGCGTGACTGTAAAACAGACCCAAATCGTTCTTCTTACTATCAGCAATCTGTTCCAGAGTTGAAGAATGTCGGACTTCCTCAAAAGCCTCTGTGTGGAGTCTGTTAAAATGTATATTACCAGAAAAAATATATCATAAAACTAAGCATAGTTAACAAAGAAGCATGTATAACTACTTCATCTGTTTCTTTGGAATAACACATTTTAACAGTGTGAAAGACACTTTTTTATTTAATGGTACGAAGTCGTCATCGTTCGCGCAAATTGCTTACAGTACACAAGAAAAAACATTGAATTTATAATACCTTTTTATTACTTCGCAATATGTCGCCAAAAGAAATATTCCTTGAAACAAAAGGTAAACCATAAAATTTAAATCGTCACAAACCTGGAATACCGAGCAAATATTACACATATATCTATCAAAATATTAATGCAGATATGTTAAAATATTGGCCAAGCTTTCGTTGCGCGATTCACCACATAAGCTTTATTCTTGGGTAGTAAAAATACAAAAACTGCGATAACCGATTAAAATAAAGAAAACAATAAAACTTTCATACGAAAACAAGTTAATCATGAATATAGCACTGAAAAAAAAGCGTTCGAATCATTGCAGTTGATAGGTGGAAAATGTTAATTGCTACTTTTCATAGGTCTCAATTTCATTCTTATTGTATATTAAGTAGTTACTAAGAAGACAAAAAAGAAACTGGATACTTTAATATAAATTTAACAACGTCTTAAACAACCAAAATAGAAGGATAACTGACGTTTAAAAAATACGATCCCTTCATAAAGCTGTGACGTCTAGGCATTTCCTAAATAATTATAGATAGTCGCCGTTCCCGGCGACATAATATGCTCGTACAATACTTGTAGGCCTTTTTCTGTCTAGTATGAGACTGCAGAACATTAATAAACAATCATTCTTACTTATTTTATAAAACCGTCTCAAAATGTTACTAAAAAGGCCTTTGTGGAAAAGTGGAAAAAAAATCACGTATTAAAGCGAGTGAATAGTGTACATTGCATTTATGATCGCTTAGGTAACTGCTTAGGTAAGTGTGCATGTTATGATAAAAATCAAACAGATCTTAAATATATTACAGTGCTCGCTTACTGAAGCATTTTTACCGCATTAAATGAATAATATATATCAGTAATCTCAAGACAATATGACAGCATACAAATGACTCAAAGTTACGTGACGTTGAATGGCGTATACTTGTAGCAAACGAATGACTTTAGTTGTTTCGGTCATAAAACAAGTTGTCTTTACAGAGCTTAAAATAATTCGTTTATTTTATTCTTACTTTGCAAATTTCGATTTTCGTTGATCTTATCCGGTCATGGTATTCGTTTATGTTGACAATGTTTTACAGTGCATGACCCAATGTTTGATATATGCATTTTATCTATTACTCACACACTTTTATATTCAAAGACCGATCCGCGGCTAGTTCTACCACTGTTTACATACATAACAATGAGTCTACCCTCGCGACTATATTACATCCTCAAAAGCAATCATGAAGAACTCTAACATAAATCAAGGCATCAAATAATTCATTTTTTATTTCTTTGAAACCTCGTTTAATGGGGTTGGGTTTATATGCTTTTATATAGACACAGATAATATTGATTGACCTACGATGGTAAAGCGTATTAAAATTTTTAACTTACCGGGAAAAAAGTAATGGTACCGTTCGTTGAATAACATGCTGACTTAAAACAAGTTTTTGTACCTAATTGGACGAGAGAACACGGCCAAGTGCATAAGGATACTACTGGAAAGCGTGACAGGATGAAGACAAAAAGTAAAATGTACCAAAACTTGGGCCAATTAAATTTTGTAATCAATTTTTATTTTCAACATTTAACCGACAGTCTCCTTCTGGTAGCCGCCATAGCCTCTGTTCTCATTCACATAATAGTAGCCGCCATCTAGCTAGCCAGCACCACCACAGTGCATCCCGTCAATCACTAGGTTGAGACAGGCTCAGCAAGTTAATACAGCACATAGATAACTCAGGTACTGTAGCAGCATGGTCGGTACCAGCAGCAAAGATTCAACTTACCAAATGTCATCAAACAAAATACAGCCTTTATCTTTCTCTCTCCATGTCGCCAATATTTATCATAACATTTAATAAGAACGATGTATTTTTAAGTGCAAGTTCTTGCTTAAATGCAAGTGCTTCTTTCATTCAACGCAACCTTTCATACGTGTTTTTGGTGACATTCCACTCCGAAGGCCTCCATTGTCCTTCTTCAAGGTTGTGATATTTGTCCTTTTAGTCAAAATACTGGTGTATTTTAGCACACCGTCTAATCCTTTGTAAACTGTGGGATTAATACTGGCCATGACCGTGACATTTACACGTTTCTGGAGTTTCATAAAGTTCATGTTACTATGCAGAATGTGAAATGCTCTTAGCTCGAGTAATGTCGGACATCAGTCAAATCTAGGTGCCGATAGCGTAGCTCAGGAGCCCATTGACATTGATAATGCACGGCCATCGCGTCGATGTTCCAACTGCGGACGTAAGAATCATAACACCCGAGACTGTAGAACCCGTGTTCGCGAGGTTACCCAAAGGCGGACACCAGTAGTACCCGATCAATATAGGAAAGAACATTCAGGTTACAAAACTCAGTGCAGGGAGTGTGGATTTTGTAGCAGTTAAAAACATTAATAGAAACTTTATTTTGGGGCGAAACTTTCTTCGAAAATGTGACACTAGGATTTTTTTTATGATCTAAAACGAATCGGTATTAGACAAGGATATATCCTTTTACAGAGCGACATTGCCTCTTTATAAATAATGTGGTAAAAAACCCATACACAGCTGTCACGACAATAGGCAAGGTAAAACTAAACGACTTTCTACGGCCAGGTGATTATCAATAAAGACTATTGGGAGAATACATTAACGATGAACCAGGGCTTGCTCTTACTGACAGTTTAATTAAAATAAAACAGGACCGCATTATCCCCATCGTATTGGTCAATGACACGGGAAAACAGTTAAGGTTAAATAACACTGTAATAGCTAAAGTGACAGACACAAACGAGATAAATTTAGTTACCTCGCGAGAAGACACAAACGAGATAAATTTAGTTACCTCGCGAGAAGACATAAATAGGTATTTTAACACGGACCCAGTCTCAGAAAAGGACTACGACTTTAATTATAACAAATTTAAACATCTGCTTGGACAGCTGTTGTCTAAATACAAAGATTGCTTTACAAAGATTTTCGAATTTAATAGAAGTGACACGAACAAGATCAGTTCCTTTCTCAATCGACACCGGCGACCACCCACCAATTAAACAACGACTATACCCACTTTGGTTAGGCTTCGGAGGGGACAGATTAAGGGCCGTTTTTTGGGACGGCTAAACAGTCCAACATTGAAAGGATTCAGAGGGTGCTGGCTGTCCTACATGAGAGACAATTAAGGCTAATGTACGCTAGCAACGAGGTCGTCTAAGTTTGACTCGTCCTACTATCAATGAGAACAGGAACATTATTATCGAGGTGTCAGACACGTTATCTCGCCTACATGTCAAGGTTAGCAACGTAGAAACAGACATAGAGGTTAAAATTGCGGAAACAATTTCATGCAAGCTTACCTTCATCAAGTCTTGATGATGTAAGACATACGCGATCTAATCGCAACAATCTTATACGATCATTTAGACACTCTACTAGCCGCTTTGACGTTGGGACACTTATCACCTAATCTGATACCTCCACACGTGTTTAAAAAATATTCTCCTAGACATAAAATATAAGCTACACCATTGGTATCCATACCGTTTGACATATCAAATAACCTGCTTGACTGCTATAAACACATACGGTCATATTATTATGCTCGTGAAAGTTCCCTTAAAAGAGCGACGTGAAGCACACAGTATAATGTAGAGGCAGCTGGAATATAAATAAATAAAGAAAATACTAAATATGTACTACTCGATGACGAAGAGATTCAGTCTTGCTCACAAACCTCTTTTTGCCATATATCGAATACTCTGTTCGTTGCGTGTATAGTACAATTATTTGTTGATATCAAGACTAAGATACATGTACAAACTAGCTGTAACAAAATTGTCACAACAAGCATTTAGCTGACTACCGACAGGTGTCAAGATCTCCAAAAACATTTCAAGCTGCTTACTATGTAGAAGACTTTTCCACTAAGATCATGAACTATAACCAGACCCTTATCCCGCGTCTAAACCAATTATGTAGGTTAATTGGATAGCCTCCACGTAACATTGTTGCAAGTTGTTTTATTTTGAGGCTACCTCCCTGAATACACAATTATAAACGCAGAATGGCCTGGGAGTATCCTAAAAGCATTTAGTTAAACCAGAGATATATAATAACCGGACCCTTAACTCCGCAAGATGCGCGAATATCTTCAATTTTGCAGCGCCATCGCCGGGCGTCAAAGAAAGATCCCATTCGGGGTTTTGCATGCAAATAGCATAACGCTGACAAATAAAACAGGGATTTGAAGAAAAACGGCCACGGAAAACGAATCAGCTTGACAGTGTATTGAAGGTAAATATCTTCTTTGCATGTGTATTCATTACCTGCTTTAAGTTTTCCATGAATCGGCAGTAAACATATCGTAACCGTGTTTAAACAAGGAATCTGAATTCTGAATAAATCATAGACATAGTCCTATTTAGGCCTTATTTTTGCTGCCCTTTTTCCACAAATACGTAATAGTTAATACTGTGTAAGTGGTGGTATTTATTCTGGTGTGTATTTGCAAAAACTACACGGAAAGAGACAAAATATTTAATTAAAGTAAACCGGCCACAATAGCACAAAAAGTAGAACGTCGGCTTGGAAATCGGGAGGTCGCGGGTTCAAACTCCGGCAGGATCAAACCAAAGACTTTAAAGTTGGTAGTAGTGGCTTCCCTGCCCACGCTCCGGAATAAGGGGACAGCATTACGCCTGACTCGTCGGTGTCAGTATAATGGACCGTACGGGTTCAGTCCCTGAGCACCTCATAAATGCCCCTGTGCTATAATGATAGAAATGTCGCAGCACAGTATCGGGAAAAATACCGGCAAATCGCATCCCTGATTAAAATAAAATAAATAAATGTTTCCTTGGTGACACAGGAGAAAGACTGTCAAAGACTGATGGTGGAAACGATTAAGCGTGTAAAGGAACTTAAACTGGAAATATAAAAGAGCCACAATCAACTATCGATATTTAAACACAAGTATAATTAGATTATATTGTTTCCTATAGAGTATGCACTTAATTGTCTTTTTCAAATGATTTTAGAAATAAGACAACGGTGATGAATTCCCTGACCCAGAGACGTCTCTGCCTGTGCCTTTGCTCATAAACGTTCAACTAGTACAGGGGAACTAAAACACATCTTGGAGCCAGAATTCCTTTACACAAGACAATATTAAAAATAAATATTGAGTTGATATATGTCAAAATATTTATTTTTATTATAACAGAACATTGGTGAAATAGATCATATAAAACAACTAACAACATCAAATGTGTGGTCTTCTTGGCGTGTGTTCAATTTTCATATATATCCTACATTATTGACAGACACAGCTTATTACCTACTGCTGACATTTAGTGTTTCATATCATGGGAACCCTGGCTTACCTATTTGAGTACAAAATTATAAATTGAGTAATTGTAGAAACTCCATTATCTGAATTGTTTATGTATGTTTGAACCAGTAGTTTAAGTTTAATTTTATGGACAGAACGTTTCTTTATAGTTGTATGTTGTTTTGACAATATAAACATGTCAAAGTTCAGAGTCAAACAAGTCACAATAATACATGTGTGTTTTAAGTATTACAAAATAATAAGTAAAAATACGTAGCTTTAGTTATATATTTGCATTGACTGGGAATAAGTTTTATTGTTTTTTTGATTCAGTGTGCATTTTTAAAACATAAAGCAAATAGCTAAAATAACAAACATGCCAATTTTACAAATGATATATGTTTAGTTGCAGTAGAGTTATTCATCAACTAAACTGGATCGGTTTAGAGCCATTGGATAGGTAACAATATAGAACCAAGGCCTAACTCAAACACTATTTAATACTGAATGTAAGAAATAATTGGGTCCATGATTTAAAGCTTACAATGGTCTTCATTAATTTACAACCTATTTAAATCCCTACTTTATATAGTATAACTGTTCTTCTTGCGGTGTGAAAACTTTCAATGTTGGCTCAAGGGTTTACAACTATTAAATCTTGCATCCAGAGATGGCACTCTTTCTTGCACTGGCTTTTAGCATTTTAATTAATTTTACATTTTAACTAATGTTGTCAGAACAAACAAGAATAAATATGTGTAACTAATTATTTAAGGCCTTTTCCATTTCGTTCATGTTAAGGTGTTTAAGCAAGATAAGCTTTATAATATGCAGAAAATATTTTAATGTCAAATGAAAAATGCATTTATGCATTTATACAAATACATATAAATTTAAGTATGCAGACAATGATTATGCAATATCATTGTCTTTTGAACAGAAATGAAGGTCAAATAATTTATTAAAAGTTTTTTTCTAATAAAATCTTAATATTTATATATATATAATAGCACATGTTTTATTCTCCCTATATCATATGATATAAATTGACCATGTGCAAGTACTTGATATAAATGTACCATTAAGTGATTCTCGTTAAGTTTTAAGCATGTGATTTAATCTTAGTAAAGTACACTTTAAATAGTTGTTTTGATAGCATTAAAACATGACCCTGTCACCCATTAGATATGGAAAGTGAATTAGATTCTTCTATTATGCTGATGTTGGTTAATTGTCAAATTATTTTGTTGATTATATGGCGAAATAAACAATATTTAACATAATCATGCCTTGTGATGTGTTAAACAGTTTTATGACAAGTAAAATTCAAGAAATGGTCTACAACTACGAAAGTAATACTGAAACAGACTGAAAATTTGAAATCTTTTAACAATATTTTATCTATTACAAAAGACTGCAAATAACTGATATTTCCTCTCTGCCTACCTGACAGTTGTGCTTCCGTTGGCTGGCCCGCGGCGTTGAATTTAAAGGTTAACAGTCTCTGAAGAAATGTCATGGTAACGGAAAAAATAAAAGTATGCTTTACAGGTTTCGGCTTTATATGAAAGTTGCACACGCCTAACCCCTTTGGTTCCAGTCCTAGTCTGGACAAATACATTTATTATTCATACTTATAATAATATAAAACAAAACATCCAAAGTTAGAACAAATATATTAAAATCTCGTTATGTCCTAGATTTATGTGTCAGTTATCACACACATTAAGAACTTTGCAGGGTAAATACTACCTATAATTATTATCATGGTTTATTGTTATTAAAATTCTTTTGACTATCAAATTAATAGTGGAATCCAAAAGTTTAGACTCATTTTTTTTCTCAACTGTATACTAAAAAGATTGAGCAAATGCTGTTTACTGAAGTACCCTAGTCAAATGGAAAGTGAAGCACAACACTCCACTCATCATTACAAACTTGCCTGAGAGACTGCATTACCTTCACCAATAATAAGCTGGACGTCACCAATATAACCATTATTGTGTCGGAGTAATGTAACAACAACAACAGTTCAGTAAAATACAGATTAGCTGTCTCAAAATAAATTTTAATGATGTAAATTATTTAATGTATAGATTTGTCTGAATTACCTTGCATCACATTCCTTTATTGGTCTAAGTGGACAAGAATATCTCCATAAAGCCTGCTTCAGTTGTTTTAAATGCATTGTGTGGCTTGACACCCTCTAACCATGTGTTCAAGTGAAGGAAGAAGTTATTTTGCAGGAACTGTAAAAGTTTCCATATTATGTAAAAATCACATAAATGAAGCACATATATACAACAATGACAACTGAAATTGATTTTTGTGAGTAAGTGAGGAAAGGTATTGCTTTATTTGTGTCTAGCACATTCGCCCCAGAAAGAGATCACTCATTGTTAAAAGCTTGATCCTAAGATGTGACCTTAAACAGTGGAACATACATTGGTAGTTCAAGTGCTTGACAACACTCAAACTGAAGGTTATACAATACTGGTCTCAGAATAAAATGTATGTGTTCATATATTTCATTGATAACAAGAGTAACGAAAGTGGTAGATTTGAGTCTATAAATGGTTATTTTTCTTAAATGATAAAAATCAATAGATGAGACCCCCTTCCCCCCCCCCTTCTACCCACTAAAGGCTGCAAAGTAAAATAAAATAAAGCAAAACATCGAAAATAAAACCTATATATGCACAAAGAAATACACTAATAAGAAATACAATAAATTTCAAACTTGGTTTTTGTTCAGGACCCCAGTATTAAAACTACAACTAGTACAAACACACATTGCATTCACGAAGTTCACTCACACTTAAAACAACACTCTCATACACTCAACCATACCAAGCCATACCAAGTCATATATTATGTAACATACTGGTCACAGTGGTCAATACTGATCAGAGGTGCACAGTGTCATCATGAGCAATTAAATATACATGTACAGGTAACAGGCTTAAGTAATATTTAAAACACCTGGTTACATAAATTTTACTGCCGTATATATATATATATATATATATATATATATATATATATATATATATATATATATATATATATATATATATATATATATATGTATACGATATGTCATGCGGACGTCGAAAATGTTGGTGTACCGGTCATATTTTTATAATCGCAAAAAGGGAAAGCAAAGTTATTGTACCTAGTTAATTACCAACAACGACCGCTGTTTATTACATCGCAATTTCACTGTCCACGATTCTAAATCTCACCTCAGAGTATATATACTTAAACCGGACGAAATACGGTCGCCTTCCCCATTAGCCCAATTCAATTAGGCCAGGAATCAGCGTACATTTGTGTTGAGAAAGAACCAGCGATTTGTTGAGAGAGAAATACTACTTAACTTATTTTGTATTATTGTATTTCCGTATTTTGACGCTCTGTTTCATATGTTGTAATATTTATTTGACTGTAACTAGTATCAAAATCATGTAATAATTGTATACTCATTCTTTGTAGAGATTTGAGACTGTCTAAATAATACAGGTTAGTTTAGTACCATCTTTCTTTATTATCACAAGTCATTGTAACTCAATCAGCTGAAAGATACATTAATGGAAGATATTCATTTGTATGTTTTATAATGATTTTGTTCGTTTTCTTGGAATCGGTATCTTATTTGATAATTGAATTTGAATAATGTTTGTTTAAAATATTTATCACATATTAAATGTTTACGGTCATAATATAATCATTAAAACGAATGTTCTTTTAGGTCTTTATATCTATTATAAGCAAAGTCATTCTTTTAGCTGGTAAGGAGTAAATATAAATAAACTGTTGTTAATACATATACAAATAAATAAACAAACACAATAACAGGATTCCTGATTATGGTGTGTTTCAATGTTTAAAATAATTGTAAACTCTACTGATATGCACAAACTCTATGCTACTGTGATGTTTTCTGTCATTAACCTTTCTCTGTATGCTAAGTAAGTGATTCTCATACTTCAGGTTCTAGGACTGATATGAAATTTTGCCACTCACGTAAGGAAAAAAAAAGATATGGATGAGTCACAACAGTAGCGATATGTCTGAATGTAACATCTAACTCCAGTCCAGGCTAAAGTGGAGCCATAACATAATACCAACATTAAAAGTCAATGAGTGTACACACATTACATACCCCTCCGCTAACTTCCTCTGCCTGCGCTTTGATTACTTTATCTGTTTGAAATATAGGTTGACCTAGCCGAAAATAGATATAAAGCTTAGGGTATTTGTATTTACCTCCATTTTAAAAGACTACAAGGCACTGTAGTGGCGATAATACGCTTGCCGGCATTATTAACAACCGAATACTGTCTGTTCAGTTATCAAGTAAGTAATTGCCTACTCCTTATAATTATAATTTTATAAACTATAATTCTTTATTTTGAGCGCATTTAATACTCTTATGAACTATTGGTATTCAGTAATGTTTATTTATTCAGGTTTAAATAAATAGCAAAAATGCCGGTTTGCCATGTAAACCAATCATTGATTATTGTTGATAGACTTTGTAACATTTGCCTCTTATTAAACGCCTTTTTCTTCTAAGTATTTATCTACGGAATTCTGTGCATTGATATTTAAAATAAAAAAAGTTATAAAACACAACTTCACTATATTACATGTTCCTGCATGTTGTGAGGTATTTTGAACAAAATACTATGATGTTGAAATGATGCAATCAGATGCAATGATTTATTAGATTAATTCACATCTAGAGCAAGTGGAATACTACAAACCTATACTTCAATTCAAGGACAATGCAAAAAATGCAAGAATCAAACTGATAAAAACTAGTAAAGGCTGGTTAACAAAATAATGCATGCAGTAAGATGTTTCGCGGTCTATTCAAAGCGAGAACGGAAGAACAGGTATCGGATATTGAAAAGTCGCTATTGTAAAGTTCTGTAAAATATTTACATTGATCGTATAGGTCATGGCAGCTTATGTTAATTGTAATGCTAGACATGCACTTACAAAAAAGAGGAGCGTGATAATCGGAACTTCTTGTTTAATTCCGTCATACTACTATATCACCCCTGGTGTATTTGGGGAAGGATATGTCCAGAGTTGCATTTTACGATAACATGTTTCCCAAAAAGCGACGAGTGCACTTTAACACTTCATTTTTTGTTCAATATACAACTGTTACTGAATAAGGACCATTTATTCTTGAGCGAGTAAAATTTTGTATATGAAAAGGAATCAACAGAACTTAATTGAAAATAGTGTGCGTTAAATTATCAAAGTATAATAATAGTGTACTATGTGGATAATTTAAATAAATAAATATTAATGAAATATCACTTTTCCCTTTGGTGCAAATAATAGGCGCATTTCAAATTTAGGAACGATGCACACCTTAATGAAAGCTGATTTTTATCTAGATAATATATCTTGCACAGAGTAAAGTTGTACAATGTGCCGTTGACAAGTCACTGATTATCAGATAATCGGTTGTTTTGACATGTAAAAAGGAAAATTAATGACTAAAAGAAATGAACCATAATATACAACTCCTTAGCAAACCTATACTTCTAGACTTTCCATCACTGTTGATTTGTTTCCACGCCCAATCTGTAAATATTGGGACTAACATGGTAAGGAAAGCATCATCGTTTTCGGGTATCAGTACATGCAAATCTCAATATTTTGAAGATTTTTTGTTAAACAAAACTTATTGACATAAAAAAAGAAGTTAGTAAACCAGATATGCTTGACGCGTAAATACTTTCTTACACAGACCTACAGTCATCTGATAATTTAGCCAACCAAGACAAAATCAACGCCGTTTACATGTTCCAAGTCTTCAAGTCTGTAGATAACTACGTTAGAGCGCACATTGTTTAATTGACGAACTCATATTTGTGCCACTTACATATGGGATTTGGATAGGATAAAGTAGGTGCTTGTAGCTGAAGATGGATAACTGGCGGTAATGAAAACTACAACAAAAACAATAACAATAATAACGACTGGTCCTTCTTCAGCTATTTGATAGACAGGCATCATTTTAATTAGATAACGGGATTTCCACACGTGTTCATGATGGCCAGCGCAATGTTTGACAGTTGTTCTCACTTTTCTTTACCACATGTACGTTATTTTCAATTACAACGTCACTCCTTTCATTTAACGACTTAATCAATTATCTAATGCTACCGCCCACCATAAGTTATGAGTAAATAAGAAAAGGTTCTTTCAAAATTACCACAAATATTTAAATCTAAACTATCTCTAGACAAAGGCAAACAGGTTAAATGTAAAGTTGACAAAACACAGAGACGAGACAAAAGACACAAAAAGAAAAACACCAGTTACCGCCTTGCAACGGTCAGTCGGCAAAAGTACCGACTGTGATGCTTAAACCTAGTTTGTAGAGAGCTCCAGCCTCGCACATCTTGACGGGTTTTCTATCAAACAAACAGTGTAGATAAAAATATCCCGTCAAAGTGAGACAACTAACAGTAAGCACCCGCATCAGAAGTTAAAACTGATAATATGACCTAATATATTGACAAAATAACTAGTAATATAATAAACTATCAATATATGTACAATATGTAAAATAGATAAAAGCCTCGGCAGCCTAAAAGTTCCACATGAAAGAGTAGTTTAAAATAAAACAGCCCAAGCGATGACGTATAATAAGAAAGAAATGACTTTATACAATGCCATGACGTCACTCTCCAAAAGAGTAAAAAGTGAAATTTAAAAAAAAAACGCACGAATGAAATCATCGAATTGTAGAAAACAAAACAAACCAATAAAAATGAAGTATTGTGAGGAGTTAATAGTAATGAATTTCAAACAATATATCATTACAAGCCGAGGATCCACAATTGTCACATTTTATAATAAAGGTACACAAAATTCTGATGTTATACCTCCTGTGCAATCTCGTGTAAAAGGCATGGAGACAGTTCAAGTTGTGTAACCTTTATAGAGCACGACTGTAGAGATGAATAGGCAGGAAAGAAGCAATGTAAGTACTTGACTGTAAAAGGGTCGATTGCAAGCAATGAAGTACAACGAAGATTTCCCGGGTTTTAACCGTCAGCAAACAATTTTCTGATAGGTTTCATAAAGAGGTCAGAAATGTTATCGAGACCCTTGTTTTTTATTAATTTGTATAAAACATTTTCTTAAAATGCAGGATGGCTTATGCATTGCTATAACAATTTACAAGAAATAAACCGTTTTTTAGCAATGAAATCCTCAACTTAAGTACAAATTCGTGTAAACCTTGTCAGTTGGGGATATGTTAATACCATAGGACGTAGCACTAGGTGAACCACCGTCAAGGTATGGATAATTCACAATACTAACCTTGAAATCATCTATCTTGTCATAAATTTTAGTCGAGACGTAGTCACTGGAAACAGCGATCTCAAAGTCTAAATGATACATTTAAATGATATTTGTTTTATTAAGGGTAAGTTCTGGAGGGTAAATCAGATAGATCATTTGAGAAAAGAAAGGATTATCTATAGTCAAGATAGCGTGACGTTGAATTGAAAGCCTCTATAATGTGGTTTTGGCTAGAAGGGTATAAAGTTAACAAAGAATTCAATTTCAAAGCAGTATAAAAAATAATTCCATTTATGGTGCACAAATGGTGCCCATAGGAATACCACTGACTTGTCTAAATAAAGTGTAATTTTACGTAAACTTGGTCTTATAGGAAACATAGAGGTTCACAAACAAATAAACATAGCATTCATTTCTAAGAAAGTGTTGGTAAAAAGGGCTTTACTTTCTTAAGTTGAGTGCAGACATAAATTACTTTATATTCTCACATAAAGTATCGTTTTAAATTTGTGGTTTCCCTGCACCTGCAGTTCATTTATGTCACAAAAGTTTAGGAGGTTGTGAAGAAAGACCAACACTCATGTAGTGATTGATATTGTCTAGTACCGATATTGGTGCCCGACGAATTTATTTAAATGTATCATTATTTAAAAGAAAAAATCATGTACAACGGTGTGACATAAAGAAGGACTATAAAAAGTCCAAAACCCTGTCTAACCAAAGGGGCAGAAAACGGGCCAAATAAAAGGTAGATAATTGATGAGGGGGATTTTTATTTGCTTTATGTAGAAAAAATATAATTTAAAATTCAAGAAAGTTATTAATGAGGATCATGACGAGGACACATTTGAAAAAGGTGAATTTTATAGATTTTGGCAACATGGATTGAATAGAGGTAAGGAGCAGTATGAGATCACAGTTTCGGTAATGGATATAATTAACACACAGGAAAACTTATAAAGGAATTATAGAGAAATAATGTTTTTGAAGAAATTGGGATAGTTAAAGCCCCTGTCATTAGATATTCCAAATTTTTTAAAAGCACTGACAGAGATCGGCATGATAATAAAGTGTATAGACATGGTGAAGACGCACACACAGTTAATACGTCTATTTTAAGGCTAATTACGAGGACGATATTATAGGCCATACTTGTCAGATGAAAAGGCATTGAATAGCTGTTTGTCAAATGAAAGATATGTATAATGTGTGCGCAGACGATATACATTTAAAACGTCCATATTGAAGCCAAATTAGCTTCCTACTTGGGAACAGCAGTGAATGAAAGAAAATATGTAACCAATTAGATTTTTGTATGATACACTCCTTAATATGCCAAACATTTATAGCTTGGGTGTTATTCAGTTTGTAAAGTAAAATCTTTTGGATACATCTAAGTATTTAATTTGAATGAGCATAAACGTTTAAGGCGTGTACAACTAAAACAGTTCATAGAACCAATGCCTAAGTGATAAACCTCAATAC
Organism: Sinonovacula constricta; assembly: GCA_007844125.1. Lineage (NCBI taxonomy): Eukaryota > Metazoa > Mollusca > Bivalvia > Cardiida > Solecurtidae > Sinonovacula > Sinonovacula constricta. The sequence goes on from CM017555.1 coordinate 43,133,340, forward strand.
CTGACAAACGTGTTTACCTTGGATGTAGAACACAATAGATAATATGAGATTTGGTAACAATAGATCCCTGATCCAAGATACATGTATATGACAAGCTAAAACATGTCTGTCTGATAACCCCCAATATCTGGCAATAAGTCCAGTTTGATGTTAGACATTTTGTAAAACACCGGACCTGGCAGCGCAATCAGAAGAGCGTCGGCTCCAGGTACGGGAGGCCCCGGGTTCGATCCCGGGCTGCGGCATACCAAAGTAATGGTAGTAAAATGGTAGTGTTGACATCAGTTGACTGAGCATGAGCAAGTATATTGCATGACGTTATAACAATTAATAAAATTGATATTTATACAATATCAGACGCATGATTGACTTGGATGTCATTAAGTTTTGAAAATGTGTTTTTGGAACACGTATGCACAAAATGTGATTGAGCAGGAAACAATCATGGTATATACAATAACAACAACGCCAAAGCTATTATCAATGGCTGTCAGATACTGGGGTGTAGCATGTTTAGCTTGGATGTATACAGTATATAGAATAGTGTTTTGTAAACATGTACACAGCAAATTGACTGAGCAGAATACATTTAATTAGACATTGCTATCAATGCTATACTGATAAACCCCAATATCTTACAAACATAATTAGCTTGAATGGTGTACAGTATAGTCAATAAAGCATTTGGTAAACCTGTATACAGCATTTGACTAAGCATAATACATTAAACAGTTCATAAAATAGTTATCCATGCCTGCCTGTCTGACACACCCCAAAGTCTAACTTGGATGGTATACATTATGCAGACTAGAACATTGTACACAGCATTTGACTGAGGATACATTTATCAGTGCAAATAATTAGATATCCATGCATGTCTGATACACCCGAATGTCTGACTAGCATATAAACTTGGAGGTTAAACAATATGCGGAAGAAAATGTTTGTTACACTTGTACACAACCTTTGATTGAGCAGAATACACTAAACAGTGTATAAAAATTGCTATCCATGCCTGTCTGATACAGTCCAATATCCGACAAGCATGTTTAGCTTGAATATTGTACATTACGCAGATTAAAATATTTGGTACACATACACACAACATTTGACTAAGCAAAATACATTGAATAATGCATAAAATTGCTTTCCATGACTGTTGGACACACCCAAATATCTGACAAACATGTTTAGCTTGGGTGGTAAACAAAGGAAGCAAATTTACATGCAAAAATGCAGCATTTAATTAGGCAGAATATATAGGCAAAATAAGCAGCTGAAATGTTAAATATTCTAACTCAGTCTGGTACACCACAATACCGGACAGGTATGTTACCTTGCATTAGCCAATGCCTAAACCGTGAACACCACGTGTTTTATGTATTGATAGGGGGACAAAGTGAGTGCGTTAAATGTCTCTACGTGCATGCTCTATGTATAAAACTTTATAGCTTGTAAACTGATTTGGACATATTACAGAATGCGAGTAGCTCATTGAAACACGTCTGACTTACTGTATCGTTAATGGGCCTCCTGTTGAAGATATAAACAGGGGGCCCAGTACAGGGCCAAGCAACTGCGAGAAGGCTCGTAAAACAGAATACAGGCAAGAGCGGAGCCTTGTTCTGAATAACTATTTCGATATGTTTGTCAGACCGCCTTGTTTTGTATTTATGGGGATATATGGTTAGAGTAGTGTCATGAATTTGAATAAGCGAGAATTTCACTACTTTCTTGGCAGCTCCATTTGAGAGAAACCAGAAATAGAAATGCCAGCAATATAACAGACTTGTAAAGGAACTATTGGTGACTTGACGAGGTTTACCCCACTAACCACATTAACCAGCATTATTATATGGCAATGCAAAAGGAGCCTGCAAATGTCCCGACAGACTCTTAGTTTACTGCAGCCAAATACCATACGCAAAACAATAGCGTGGCTACATGGATCCCTAGTGGTTGCATTGGAGAGGTATAATGATATGGCAGAAAGGTGAGCACTTATGCTAAAAGGAGCTAATCCTAAATTACGGAGATAGGCAACGCAGATCGATAATTATTTAGCGTTGATAGAAAACCCGTAGCAATGGGATATGTTTTTGCATTTAACTCGGTAAACCTTTAGTGGATTGGAGATATGCGTTACTTGTAGAAGAGGCCAATGAAGAGATGAGTAAATGCTCTCTCACCCAAGCAAGGTGAGCGGGGACATTTCCCAGGGTTTTGGTACTGGAAACCTGTTTAAAAAATAGAGACGCACGAAGAGCTACTTCCATCTGTCAACGTGAAAGTCGATCACAAATGGTATTTTGCGTTGTACCAATACTGGAAGACTTGAAGCAAAATTTGTATTTAAGAGCCTTCAAAACAATAATCCTTATCAATGTCATCTTGACAGAATCTTTGGATGTTTGATTAGTGGGCAATGTACAATAGCCATGTTATCACAAATGAATAGTATATTCTTATTCTGTCAATTAATGCCACTGCTAGTGTGATGAGATGCAATTCGAAGACAATGTGACGATTCCTCACGTTTTTTGGAAAGAAACCAAATGCCCATTTTTATGAATGCAGGCAAAACCTGCTGACCAAGGAGCATCTGAGAAAAGCTTTAGTGTAATTGGTGATTTAATTTTGTCATTTATAAGAAGGGTGCAGCCGTTATATTAGGTAAGAAAAATAAACCATAATTGGAGATCAGCACAACAATCTTTGTTCAATTTGATGTAATGGTTTGGGTTAGTCTTTCCATAAGTAAAGTTGTAAAGCCTACGCATAAAACAACGACATATGTTTATATCTTTGCAAGCAAAGTTTAGATGACATGGGATAGACTGAAACTGAAAAAGAGTAATCTTCCGGCGATTCATAATCATAAATTCTATGCGAGACCCTAGCAACGTTATATTTGTGTTTAAGAATCCACTGTAAGGCACGTGAAAACGTCTCGAATATTGCAACTGAGGAAAAGGCAGGACCCTGTCCAAATAATAGTTATTCTCAATATTGAAACCCAGTCTGTGATATCCGGTTTGGCTAACAACGAACCTCTCCCTACGAAAACCCCCAAAATGCTGCCTTGTCAAAATTTTCCAAAATGTCCCCAGAACTTTCTCGGGGAATAGTTGCGTTGACAGAAATTGACTACTTTTACTTACCTCAGACGAACTTTTAGAAAATACAAATTTTGCATGACAAGCAACAGAGGAATGTTGCATAGCCTGACAGGCATCACATTGGCAGATCCCAAGGAAAACCCCTTCGTAAAATCTATTTATAGTTTTGATGCTTTGTGACTATTGTATCCATCAAAAAGAGGTTCAAGTGCTAATAGATCAATATATGTTGGTAAATTAATTTTTGATTTTTGAATTGAAAGTTGCTTATAGCCTGATAGGGACTACAGTTTGAAGTCATTAATGCGTCTGCATTTTTCAAAGGAACAGCTGGCCACATGAACAATGGCAGTTGCTGCAAACGGGTTGCAGTGTGCATTTTTATTTAAGGCATTGACTAGAACCTTGTAAGTAAGGAGCAGAAAAGTTAGGTTGCAGTTTCCTGTTGCCATGGAGATGAATTTTGGGTAAGGGTCTGAATGATGCTCATATATCGAACTATGGCTAAGATATTTCCCGCAGTTTATATACACATACAGCTGGAACGCACTGCTCCATGTGATGATGGAGGTTATTTTGTTTGTGGAATTTGTTTGAACAGAGGTGGAGTTTGAATTTGCTGATCTTGTTATGGTTGTAGTTTCAAAAATATTGTTGGTTGTAAAGTTTTTGCCTGGTGGCCTGATGGACTGCTAAAAAGTCTACATTTTCACCCCCTTCTGGTATGCGATGGTCATCATTAAACGATGAGGTCGGACACTGGTCGTCCAGGTCCGACGGAAGGTCCGGGGTTGGTGATGGTTCAGTCTTCATCTGGGGAGGAAAGATCTCTATCTGAGGTGATGTGTTCTCGATTTCTGTCTCGGGTAGCACGCCCTGGATCACCTCTAGATACCCTGCGTCGCTGGGTTATGGCCCCTGAAATGAGTTGTGATAGCCTATTAGTCCCCTGGTTTGCTGGTTGTTTGCCTGCCTGTTGACGTTTGACTGTCTGATGTGGTTGGCTTTTGTTTGCATACTGAAACAAAACAGAAGGGAAAACAAACAAAAACACAAAGAAACTGTTGTAACATTATTTACGTGTCAATGACTCCATGGCTGGTTGCATCATATAAGGCAGAACGGGACAGCGTAAATTAGTATTAGGTTGTCAGAACTCCAAACCCGTATCAGCCAAGTATAGGAAACTGCAAGGATTACCATTGTCAGACATGTAATGAATGAGGCATTATAAATGACTCAGTGTTAAGTATTAGGTTTGGACATATTCTGGCCCAAGCAGATGACATCAAAAGCATACGTATCATGACTAAAATTCGTCTTATATGTCGCTAAGTTGACAAATAACTTAGTTAATAAGTGTTGCCAGATACTAATACAAACAACACATAAAACAGGGTCTTATCGTTGACGAATACCGCACAAATGGGTCATATAAGGACCACTATATGTCAAATTGCATAATATAATGATCTCAGTACACAGATCATGGTCATATAATGATACCTCTATTTAAAATGTGTAAAACATTCAGAGAGTTTGGTCATATTATGATCCCCATACATCAGTTATATTATGTCTTTATATATATAAAGATGGACAATATAATGATCATCATCCATATATTTGTATAAAATAGCTAGATACTGGTTCTTACCTTTTAATTGTAAACAAAAGAAGGAGAGAAAAACAAGTAAAGTAGACGTAAAACAGTACAAAAACTTTTCCTTTTCTATGTTAACATAATTTGGCATGGACAGCCCAACATGTACTAGTTACTAACTACATGCAATACCTGCTAAACTTTAGCAGTTTTACTTTAAATGTGTAAGAAAACACACTGTTACAGGTGCCATGTAATATCCCTTTAGTGAACAGAATCAACCAAATTTATTGCTAAGGTAAAACCCAATACAGAACATGCAAATCAATTCAATATACTGTTAAATTTTACTGGAAAAAATGATATCTGTGTACAAACATACATGTTGAAGGGGTCTGTGGCACTCTTGCCCTCTAAAATGAGTCTGATAGAAGCTCAAGTGTTGCAGTAATCGAACTGTTGACAACAGATTTATTCTGTCTCATGTTTTGTGTGTGAAGAAGATATGAATATGAAATTAGAGTATACTTGCAAAACAACAATCCGTATGGAGATGTAATAGCGTGCCATTTCTCTTTTATTATCAGCATGCACTTTATCAGCTACTACATTATCCTGTAAAAACCTGACATCAAAGTTATTGTGGGAGTAGTTTCACAATTTAATATGATCATGATAAGCACAATATTGTTGAAGAAGAGAGTTGGTGGCCAGTGCTTTTTGACTGAACCCTGCCGTGCTGTACCTTTGAAGTAGATCACCACTAAATACATATTTATAGTCCAAAAGCAACATCCTACATGCAATTGTAAACAGCTTATCCGTTGTCAAGGAAAACAGCGTCAATATTCAGATCCATTATAAGACTAACATCCGGCCATACTGACTTAGCATGATAAGGCCTGATATGGTAGCTCATCTGATTCCATACCAAAATCTGTAATCGAGACTAATCAATATTCATATTCAAACGTCCCTGATCATTACACCAAGACGACAGACTCCTAGCGAATGAATGTCAAAAGATGAGAACATTAAATATAATGTACCTAGGAAAATGTAACAATAAACAGCCACCCTTGTCCTGTCGAAGGCAATTTAGAGATCAATTTAATTGGACAGTCGACGCTGATTTAGTTTAAAACGTCTAAAATTCAATCAAGATCGAGAAAAGAAAACAATAAAAAATGTAGTGAACTTCTCTGATTGTCTTTGGTTTCTTGCGCTTTCAGAACCAGTCTGACATTTGCGTTGCGCCGATGGATGCACTGTACTAAAGATTTAAGGGTAACACTCCACCAAAATGCTACTCAACAACCATAAGTTAGAAGTAGAGCGCATACATACATTACTTTATGTTCTCATATAAATTACGTTTTGTTAATTGACCATTCAAAGGCGGTGCTATTGGGTTTGCTTTATTTGCTTAAGGGCTCATCACACATTTGTTCTAACATTGGGTTGCATAGGAATACACATGCCCCGTGTCTTTCCAAAGTTTATTATATGTTGCAATTCTTGTAGAACTTTGTCATGTCATATTCTCTTATGAGAGAAGCGGCGGATAGTTCGTAAAACATAATGATTTTTCAAAACAAATTAACGCTTTATCATATATACTTAAATGTGAGCTACTTTGAGAATGTTATATATTGTGTAATTGTGCATTGTAAAGTGTATTTGAGACAGACCTACTGCGATGGTATTGTAGCTGTTTTTCAAAGAAAACAAAAGGAAAATGCACAGATATCTTAGAGATATCTTGTTTTAAGAATGTTGTTTATTTTTTCTCTATATGTCTATATAGAGGTACTGTTTAAGAGTTTTACAAGATGTTTGCAGATTCATAATAATGTGTTTTATGACAACTTTATTGAAAGCACAAATCGACTAACACTTTATATAATGCAAAATTATAAGCTTTCGAGCATACATTTTGAGATCACATGATATAAATTGCATTTCCAGTATTGACTATTTATCCTCTTGTACTTATGGCATATTGTTGAATAATGACATCAATTACAAATGCACTTTTCAAAGCACAATGTGACACTTGACACAAAAAGAAATTGGATCAAGATTGGTTTTTTAAAGAAATGTTCTTGTAAATATAATGCAAAAATAATCCTTCCTTTCCATATTTGTCAGTCCGATTTGACAGGTTCAAGCAGCTAAAACCAATCTCAAAATACTAACAATATCAATCCGCAAAAATATACATTACTTTAATACATTTCAATGTAAACGCCTACATTTTGGCCAATGTTTGTCCAGCCTAGTTACATCAAGGTTACTAAGATGAGGCTCTAGCTCGAGTGACGCAGGGTAAATTATTAGTACCCGTTTGGTTAGTTGTTTTTGGCAAAAATGATTGTTGCAAGAAACTGTATTAAGATTAATCGGTATAAGCTCTCAGATACCAACTGTCACACTCCACACATTTCACTTATGCTTATGTCAACAGATATATTTATGATTGAAACTATTAAGAATATGGTAACTCGGCTGTAAAAGAAGATGGAGAAGTCATACATTGCTTACAAAATCGTAAGGAAGAGTTGCTGTAGCCAGAAGATTAGACATCCATGTTTATGCTTATTTGCTTAAATGGAACCTCAAAAGTCTACAATGTATGCGTGTACCTTCTGTTATTTGACCTTTTGGCAAACAATAACACATTTTCACTTGACGTTACGGAATACCGAATGCATCAAATTCATATTAACAAATTAGTGTTCTATGACCTGTAGCCAAAATTGTTAGCTGGGTATATTATCCTTCCTATTTTTAACTTCGTACATTTATTATATTCAGCTGTGGATGGAATAATTACTTAAATTGCGTAAAAATGATGTGATAGTTGTGGTTCACGATGTTGTGTTTATTAGCCATATTGACAATTTTCTTTTAACAGTGTAACTAATATGCTGGTTATCATTTGAAATAACACACACTATCCTACGATGTTGATTGTTAATACATTCCTAGTTTTCCTTTTATATCAGATACCGTTACAATGAGCTTAACTTTCCCTTTTATATCAGATAACGTAACAATGAGCTTAGCTTTTCTTTTTATATCAGATAACGTTACAATCAGTGCAATGGGTTCGTTGAGTGCAGTTGACCGTCGACAGCTTCTAGAATGGAGGTCTGATTCTAGGAACGACGAACTGTTCCTTCTGTATAGTTTCATTCGTGATGGTGCGAGTGCTCCAACATTCCACGACAAGTGCAACAATAAGGGGCCTACATTTACGGTAGTGTATAGCACTCAGCAATCCGTCTATGGTGGTTACACGTCGCAAAGCTGGGATTCAAATAGCAGCTATAAAAGGGATGAATCAGCTTTCTTATACAGTCTTTCTCTCCGAAATAAGAGAACTGGCATTAAATTTCACGTGCACGACAGTCAGTATGCCATTTATTGTAGAAGTGATATAGGGCCAAAGTTTGGATACGAGGACATGCTCTTATTTGAAGACTGTTTGACACCTAAAGATAATATTTACACATTGAATGGAAAATTCAAACTTGGATCCTCATATGAACGTTTTAACAAAAGTTCTGAAGACTTGACAAATGGAGAAATGACAGTCACAAACCTCGAAGTATACGGTATTCAAGGTAAATATGATTATGAATTTTATAGTTTCCCAACTTTTATTTTCTTCATTAAAACTTCTAAGGTGGATATTAAAGAAACTCATTTGGTCGATAGAGCAATGACAATTGTATGTGCCATTGACGATAAACAAAAATAAATATTTACTTAAAGCAACATTTAAGTTCGATTTACTATGTGGCATTTTTACTGTATATTTAACTGTATTGCTTTTTTATATTTAGATATATCTAAAATGTCTCCATGGACGAAAGAACCACCGCCAACACTAACGTACGAGGTAATTCTTTCTCTCAAGACTAATTTTTTATATTGGTTAAGTTGTGTTTGTTATGTTCATGGTGTTCTTTGTCTTCTCGGTTTTACTCTTTTATATCTTTTGTATGTTACATGTGACCTTAGGTACAGGTTACGAAAATATACATTATTTGTAGCTGGTTATTGAACTTCTTTTTAATCAGACAGATGCTCTTCCATGTAATTAAATATCCAATTGATAATACTACTATATATAATTTTTTTATTGTTTGTGTACATACATCTATTTAATTGTGGCAGTTGTTTAGCAGCATTTCAGTGCATAATCAGAAAGTCAGAATTTGAATGAAATCGTTCTTGTTTTAATAGGCTTTAGGAAAGCTGAAAAAAGAAATTGAGTCGTTTTATCCCCAAAGTTGCCACCATGTTGAGAAAGCAAATATCCTTCTGTTGGGTCAAACAGGCGCGGGCAAATCAAGCTTTGTGAACAACGTCGACTCAGTCTTTAAAGAACGAATCTCTAGCCGGGCAAGCACCGCCAGTTCTGACGCTAGCAACACCACCACTGTAAGATGTTATTTGGAAATATGTGAGCATTTCGTATTTGTGATATTTACAATTACACTAAAAAGAAAGAAGAAGGAGAAGAAGAAGAAAAAAAAAGAAGAAGAAGAAGAAGAAGAAGAAGGAGGAGGAGGAGGAGAAGAAAAAACGAAGAAGAAGAAGAACAAAAAAAAAGAAGAAGAAAAAGAAGTAGGAGATGATGATGATGATGATGATGATGTTATTTTATTCTGTTTGTTGTATTTCATGATAAACTTATATAATCCTTTTAGTACCAGGTTTATGACTTCGTGACAAGGCCTGCTGGGAAAACATTGAGGTTTCAATTTTGCGACACTCGTGGCTTGGATGACATCATAGGCATCTACCCACAGGATATCTCATTCTTCTTGGATGGATACATTCCAAATGGACACGTCGTGAGTATCCTCGTTTTTTCTAATTATGCTGGTGAAGAGGTTGTAGCGGTGGTTTTATCTTGAACAAGATTTAGATTTAGACGCCGGAATGGCTATGGTGGTGATGTCAATGACGTGAAATTGGTGGCAATGATATTGTGTTGTTGTGTGCGGCATAGACTCTCATAAACTTGTGTTTTGTGATGGTTGCGAGTGGTGGTTGTTGTTGTGACAGGGACAGCTATAGTGGTACAACTGGTGGCGGTTCTGGTTGTGATGTGAAGAACGTGAATTGAGAATGTTTCTGTGTTTCAGTTCAATCCATGTGTGCCTATATCCCCGGAGATTGTGAGACAATTTAAGGATCCACCAAAGCTGAAAGACCGAATTCATTGTGTGTGCTTTACGGCCGATGTCACCACTCTCAATGATATCTCGCACACTGCATTGAAAAAAATCCAAACGATCCAAAGAGAAATACGACGAAAAGGTACAATTGTATTTTTGCGTACATGTTATATGTAAGAGCAATGCGAATATGCGAATGCAACAACTTGTCAGAGGTAATAATTCTCGCATTGATAGGAATTCGACGAGATCGTACCCCAAACTGGCTACACATTGTGTACATTGATTCACAATACTTAAACGCTTGTAACACAATCGATTTATTTCCCCGGATCAATATTTAAAAAAGAAATTAAACTATATTTCGTTTATTCTATAATCAAAGAAATAAATATAACCGTTTTAATACGTTTTCCCAATGCAAGAATATGACTAAATGTTCTACAGTTTTGTCATAAGTCTTATGTGTATGCCATACATCTACGTAGTAAACGTAACTATCATGTAGATGTAATTCGTCGAAAATAGTTGTAAGATTCTACTTGAATGTCTTACGTATAAAAATTGGACCTGCTTTCGGAATGCAATACATTTCAACAGGAGGCATTTGAATCTAACCTGTCAGATGCTTGTAATATATTAAGCATTCGTATGCGGTGAACATTTTTTAAATGCGGAAGTGGCTTGATTGATTGTTGCTAAGGTACGGTAAGGACAAGGACATCTTAAGGTAAGGACACTTAAGCCATTCAAGTGATCGCGATGGCTAGCATAAGCTTAGGCAGGTTAGGCAGTTGTTTGGGAGGCGGTAGATATTTCTTTGCACATAAAAATATTTCAAAACATATTAACGCTTTTATCACCGATATTAAATGAAAATGATCTTTTTTGGGAAAACATGTACGTGTATTAAACAATAGTTAAGTAGATTTGTGCATATTTGATGCATTCTTATTGAATTGATGCTAATGTTTTGCCCGAACAGACAATATCACAATATATATCTATTCTGACAGTGTTTTTATTTTCTATATAGATTCTATTGTGTTGATATTATGGGGATTCATGATATCATGTTTTCTGACAATTTCATACGTAAATTTTAAAGCAATGCATACTATATATTGACATATGGTGAAAATGTGCATTTCCTGTATTTGCCTTGTTTTCAACCTTTTCTAATTATGACGTTTTGCTGGACATTGTCCTCAACTACGAATGCGCTTTTGTTCAACACATTTTAAATGTTTATAATAACATCAATACATAAACTATAGATAAAGTATCATTTTTCTTCACACATACATACAAGAGATATAACAATTGCCTGACAAAAGGCAATATCCTACACACAGATTAAAACATTATACAAGGACATCCGGCAAACCGGTGACATTTTTATGTGTTTTTATGACCCCGCGGCAGGTTAATCAATTCTTCGACTCGCCGACGTTGCTAAGCGACACATTTAAATTGACTTTTCAATAACAAATATATAAACACTTAAAGGAACTGTCTGTTTTTGTGTAGGAATGTTATATACGGAATTTAATATAATACATTTTAGATACCATATTTTAGGTGTAATGGTAAAACGTTGTGAAAAAAATAGTAAAAAGGCAATACAAACACAATAACCCTAGTTTCAAAACTAAACTCGCACTTCATAAAATAATACAAAATACTTTTAAAACAAAACAATATTATCTCTTATGTACATAAATAAAAATGTGACGCTCGACTCAAAATGAATGTAGACTCCGCTGATGTTACAACACAAAAATGCATTTTCAGTTCTTAGCTTTAAGAGGTACATATACCAGTATTTACTCGGTTTCTTAATATCTTTCCTAAAAACCTTGAAATTCGATTAATAATCACAATGTTTTATTTCATGGAATAGGTACATTTTTATCAAATACCCTCTACAATACAATGAAAAAAAAAGTCATTTCGTTCATGTATAAATCTATCCGATTAGACGCGCTAAAGCAGCTGAACAACCAATCTCAAAATACACATACTTTGCATACGCCGCCATTTTGGCCTATGTTTGTCTAACCTTGTTACAGCGGGGACCCGTTGCTATTTGCTAGGCGTGACTACATACAGCCCGTCTGAGTAAGTGTCACTTGATTTAAGAAAGTCGCATTAGAAATGTCCCTATCATTTTAGGTGTTCCTCTTCTGATTCTTATGACCAAGACGGACAAGGTGATGCTTTGGTGTGAGCGTGACCTTTGGTGTGATCTTGATGTGGCATTTCTCTTTAGAAGTTCTCTGGTCAAACAATGTGTTGACCAAGTAGCCGAAATGTTTGGCGCCCAACATAATCAGGTATTGCCCACCATAAACTACGAGAGCCAGAGGGAATTGTCGGAAGCCGTCAATGCATTAACGATGTACAACGTAAAACAGATTTTGATGGCTGCGGAAGACTTCATTTCGAGCAACAATCCAGTTGTTGAAAATGTTACTGAAGCTGGTTCACAATATCCAGGTGTGCCTGAACCTTATGAGTAAAAGAACCAGTTACAAGCACGGACATGTACCTGAATATATGTTTTTTTTTTCCAAAGAAACAATGATTTTATAATGTAGTTTCTTCACGATCAAAAACATTCAAACCTGTTTCTAAAATAGTTGAAGTAATGTGAAGGTTAATGTGTATGCGTTTTAGAAACTGTTATTACAGTTATCGCTATCTGGGTTTAGGGAAAGCAGCCAACAAGACACTTAAGTTAGTCGTGGTACATGTACCCGTTGATTTAACACTTCGCATGCAAATGTTATTAATACAACATATTTGCTATGAATGTTTATAGATTTACAATTCCGCATGGCATTACTGGAAATGATATGGTGCTAAGATACGAGAGATATGGCCCAAGCTGACATATCTCAGCACAATTTATCTATATCTGTATATTGCCATATCTGTATAAAGCGTCAATAATTTATCACATGGGGACATTTGCTTCCTAGACAGTATACATGTATTATTGACTGCCACTTGTAAATGAAGGTATGACAGCACTGATTTTCATTATTGTTGACTTGCACACAGATGAAGAAACCGGATAAACATGTGTTACTATGACTTATTGTCCTGCTTCTGCTGGGAAACAGACGTCGATTTAACCACACTGTATCGATGTGTCTGTGTTCTCTTGCTAAATAATCGATAAATATAACTTGTGCTTCTTCTTGATATAAGCATATATGCTGTTCTTGCTTGTTCTGCAAAAACAATGCATGTTAATTTACAAACTTGTAAAAGGCTCAAACAAAAGCCAATAAATACTTATAGAAAGAATCAATGTCAAAATAAAAAGATACATGTAACTTCATAATCTTTCTTGTATACAATTTCGAAAGAGAAATGTGAAATGTGATTTTATCCGTTTCATAATAATAATCTAATGTCGTTGTACCTGGATTAAATGGAACAGTGATTACAATGGTCTCATGTCAATGAGTGTATACTGTTGTTTTTTTTCGCAAATGGTCATCACCTGATTTTGTTTAATCAAATATAAAGGACAATGCAAAGAATAACAGAAGATAATTCGAAATGTTTTTAGTTCAGTTTGAGAATGTACTTTTATAAACAAGTCACAACCCAAGAAATTAGAAAAAATATGTCTTCCCGTCGACAGCTAAAATGATAGTGTTTTGTGCAAACACATACAGTAATACGAATAAAACTTGTATTGTACTCTACACATGCACATTCACTTGTGACATTGGATATGTAAAACATTTAAGATGTCAAAATAAATTCCTAGCGTCTATAATTTGCTTAGTTGCTATTGCCTGGTCATATGCACTGCAAATTAGATCACTTTAACACACTTTCTGTTTATATCGGACTTAGGATCCTCTATTTCCATATATTTTAGGCACACGGGTACCTTATTACAGGTGTTGTTGGCAACGGGTTATATTGAAAATAATTTTAATTTAGCATATACATTATAAGCAGACTTGAACATTTTATCAATTATGGATAATGATTATGTTATTAAATCAGAAAACGAATAGGATGTACGCCAACATATGTTATATTTCTTACATTCAAACGTTAAGTTGGCCCTTTCAAGTCCCTGTCATTGTCGCCTTGCATGAGCGCGGCGTCTATATGTAATCGTTCTTGGAAAAGTCCTATGGATGGCACCATGTTGTTCTTTTAACAAGAGAAGAGCGGTGCTTTCATGCATTGAATTTCGGTTATTATTCAATTTTGCTTACTATCATAATTAAATGAGAGTGTTGTTTAAAATGTTGCTTCATGATTATCTGTTACTTGTAATTGTGTGTATGTATGATTTGTTTAATTTGAATAGTATTTGTTACGACGACGTACTATGTACAAGTTAAATACAATGCTCTGTTCTGTTTTTTCCATACGCCCAAAGACAATTTGTTACTTTTTGGACATTTACATTGTAAAACGCTGTAAAAAATGATTTAATGACCGGTTTATTGTTAGACAAAAATGTTCCATTGTTGAACAGTACCTCTACGGCGACCTTTAATGCTTTGCATCAATGCTCTCTTGTATTACTTTTGGAACAAACCTTCATAGTGTATAAACCTTTACTTCAGGGGCACTTGTTCTACATGGAAGTTATATGCCTAGTGGCAATTGTCTGTTTAATTAAAATTGTATATCCGATTATATCAATACATGAATTACCCACTCCTTCACAAGATAATTGTAAAAACATTTAAAAATACATTTAATAAAAAACTTGCAAATGGTGTTTAAAGTAAATTTTATTAGCATGGATGCAAAAGATGCAGGACAACGCTAACCTCTGCGTATGTACTGAATTAACTTATATTTGCTGATGAGGTCTGTATGATTTCTTTACATATATATGTATATAGTTTTTAAATTGTTGCGATTTAGAACGCTGTAGGGTATTTGTTATTGCAATGTTTTGCTCTTATGTTTATAAATGAAATGCTTCTCAAAGTACGCAAAGTGTGCAATGTACTTGTTTTTGCAATGGCTTATTCCTATCCTTATGAATAAAAGGCTTTCAAATGTATACATTTACAGTTTTATTTAAACCTTTAACCTTTTTCTTTTTTCTCTTTTTAAAAATTAACTTTCAATAGGTTAGGTTTGTTTAATTTTCATATTTCAACGCACCGACACCAATATTGTCGGTTCTAATTGCAAATAGCATTAACACTACATTTGAATGTTATACCGGCACATTTTATTACGTCGATGTTCACTTGGACGTTTTCTAAACATTAATATTTTGTGCCAAATAACTATAGTTATCATGCGCAATTAATCGGTATGTTTATGAACAGAACGCGATCAACAGGCCATTCACAAGCTCTCACCTCCATTAAGAATTTAAAGTGTTAACTATATTGATTAAAAAAAAATAATAAGAAATTGTGTCAGATATTGTCAACTAAGCTGCGACTTCATTATTGTTATTATTTTATAATAAAAAAGTAAAAGTATTTTAATTTGACATTTCGACATGCATATATTTTTCACAAAAATCAAGTCTGTACACACAGTTGTCTGTACACACAGTTGCCTTCCCGCAAAGCTGTTATATGATCTATGTATTTTTCAAGAGACAAAACTTCAGTTTCCGAGTGCACATCGTGTTGTAGTCGGTACAGGTGAGAGCAATCTAAAATGTTAAATATGCTTGTTATAGGCCCGATTTAAAGACCTTCCTGAGCATGTCGAATTTGGTCGTAAATAAGCCAATCATAAATATTGAGATGTGACCTTGTAGATTGTTTATCAACTGTCTGTAAAATCTCGCAGATATATACCCTCGGGATCAAGTATGAACCCTTGTAAGAGTGTTTGTAACCTCTAAGGAACGAGATCTCAATCTTGCTAAGATGTCGTGCATGGAAGTGGCCTAAGCTTTCTTTGTGGTTATAGAGTATGACTCAAGAAACTGCAATAAACTGCAAAAATTATACATGACCAATTAATATTTTCTTAGACCGAAAATACGAGTTACATATTTGGACGAATTAAATGTTACACAAATTGTAGACAATTATATGTTTACTCTATGCTATGCTTTAACATTGTCTTGTACGAAACTCTACAACGACATTAAACCGGCAAAACTACTTGAATATGCAATTCCTGTTACTAATGTCTGGAAGCAAACTCGACGTATAAACATTGTGTAATGCAAACAGACTGGGGACTTCCTTGTTGATAAGAGGTGAAGAAGCCATTAATCAAATGGACTCAATATTAAAACCTCATGCATGTTACATCTCGACAATGGCATGTCAACTAAGGAATCCCAGACGTTATCGTAGGGCTAATATAAACGTAAAGGTGGTGTCATACAAGTAGTAATATTTACACACACATATAACATACTGAAATACCCTGCCTTCTGCTAGGTTTAGTGACTAATATATGTAAGCGTTGCATAGACGCTGACATAGCTACAATACTGACATTCACTGGACATTATTTTCACATTATCACAGCGCATACTAAATATATCTTGAGATCAATGCCAATTTGGCATAATGCCAATGCCATTCGCACAAAACACAGTTTCTGTTGGCAAAATGTCCCTTCAGAAGCCATACTAATCATCACTTGAGTTTATATTGTCATTATTTTAATGAAATATGGACCATCAACTGAGATAAATTTGTCCTTTTCATTAAACACAGTGACCAACACTTTGCAACATACAGTTCGCAGCAAGGATACTGCCAATACCAATGCAAACACTACTTCTCAACTCCCGACAAAGCATAATGTCCATCAGATGGCAAACTGTCCTTATCACGATAAGGAAATGTGACAAAGCCCTATAATAATTTCAACATATACTAAAATGCACAGGACAAATGCATGCACGTGCAAGCCAAAATGTAAAATGGTAGAACACATCAGTGTCGAGTCATTTAACATACTTTCGAAACTAATTATGGAATAAATCAGTATTCAAATCTCCATCTGAGCTATCAGTGAATTACCTCTAACACATGCACAAGACCAAAGCTGCGTCGTAGGTTTCATAAAGTATTTAACATATTAGACATTAGACATTTTGCAACGAGTTATGATTTCGTCAACTGCTGGTCAATTTATGTCATAGATTAAGAATGAGGTCCGCATATAGAACACTTTAAGCACGATCAACATACAATGTGATTGATGCAATTGTAACAATTTATGACTAATAATGTACTGACATATTTTGTATTTGCCTATTTTGATGCTGGCACATGTTGAGTTTGTAAAGTAAAACAAATTTGAGACTACTGTATAAGTAACAAAAACGTCTACAATATGATTACAATATGACTATCTTAAATACATGCCAATTAAATGAAACCATGTTTAAACGCAACGACTGTATTTTGAATCATGATGTTTAATTATCAATGATATAGTGCTCAAATTTTTATTAGCGATTATCCAATGAATTAGTGTTTTTAAATCAGTTAAAAGAAATGTTAAATTCTGTTCCATGAAAACAAATGCTAAGGGTAATTAGACATATTTAGTGCAGATACATTTCTATTAAAATTACATTAATTAATGTACATGTGTTCGATCTATAAGTATTTTGTTGCATGAAATATTGTTTTTGTTTGTGGAAGAACTTTAAGCTTGAAGTACATTCAAATAGGTATTATTACTACTTTGCACGTTCCCGTATGGACATATTTAAATAGTCATTTTAATGATTACTTGAGATATCTTAAACATTTTCTTCGGCTAGCTGTTTGCAGAATGCAGTATACATCTGGCTGTCATCTGTACTAGCGAAGGTATTCATCTTCTTGCTGCTGTCGACGTTATACTGACTAGTATATACGTTTCTTGTATGTCGTATGATTAACGTGTTTGACCTCATGAGCTGCAGTCATGGGGCCACAATTGGCGACAATAGCACGCACAGTTCTTGGTCATTTTTCTTCTTTATTCTAATAGCGCATGGGTTTCAAACTTTTTCCTACTGCCATGTAGATGCAGTGATAACCATCATTGCATTGGTGATATATTCCATTGTTAACCACCGTGTTACACTGAGGGCGATCAGTTTTTGCTATAGCCAAGCCGGCAAATATCCTTCTAGTAACCAGTTGTCTCGAGAAACCCGTCGCCTATTTATTGTATCGACTAACGTGTACGTCGTTGGACACGTCTTATCGCAACTTTGTTGTTTTCGTTCGCATTTCTTCATTCACGACATAACATAATTGTCGGTCAGAATTACTCGTCGCACACTGTCAACTCACTACCTTCAGGGATGTATATTTTGGCTGACGGTCGGTTGTGTCCCGCAAACATTCATACATATGTAACGCCGATTTCTCATACAAAAATAAATGCAACCGTCCGTATAGACAGAATACGGTGTACTTGTTACAAATTTCAATGTTTAATTTAATATTTAAATAATTGTCAATAGTTCTATTAATTGAATTTTGCTAAAAACACACTAGGACACTAATCTAAACCGTAAGTTTGAACCATTAACACGACTGTTTACCGTGTTACTGTTGGTAACTATGTAGGTTAATATTTGTAATATTACGTTGTGGATATGTTGAGCAATGATTAAAGACATACATAACTGAAAATTATTAATGCCACAAGTAAACAAATATCTAAAACACCCTTAGTAATGGGTGATTAAAAATAACCCTGATGGTACATATAACATAATACAACTTGTAGGGGCCATTTACTTTTTGCAAACCTGTTCTTAGACAGACACGCTATTAAACTAGCTTTGCTTAGTACTTTCTCGCTGGTACTTTCAAGACAAACAGGCTTTCGAATGTTGCATGACATTGCTTCTTATTTCTACTTGCAAGACAGGTGTATTGTAATCCCAAAGTGATAAACTGCATTCATTTGCATTATGTTCTAATTGCACACACGGCAATACTTTGACAGTTTTGCATTCAGACAAGTAAAGCATCCAGGCAGGTAAAGGCAAGTCTTAACTGAATGACCTGTGTGCATGCGTATGCGCTGTTAGGCACGTATTCACGTACTTAGACCGATTTGATATGCGGTTACCGACTTAAATGTACTGATATCTTGGTATTAGCCTATATATTATTAGATCAATAAAGTTTGTTTTGGACCAAGGTTGTTGTTTTATCTTTCCTTATCTGAGCCGTACGACCGGGGATATGAAATGAAACATGTTTCAACAAAATACTCAAATTGGTAAGATAATATGAATACAGCACTTACACTTGCAAGCACACACTTCAAACTAACGTTAGCTATGTTCGAATGCGATTGTATAAAAACTTACACCGGGGAGGAAGCCACTTCGAATGAAATAACATAAAATCGATCTCTACACATTACACCATGAAGTAATTTCACTAAATTCAACATTTTTACAACGTTCGTGACAAATATCCTACAGTTTTGCATCTACAAGCAAAGCTTTAAGTATAGATACGCACAATGTCTGTACTATTCCTTTACTATCTATTTATAACGATTGACAATTTAAAGGACCTGCGTTCCATTTGAAACCTTGCTCATTTAAATTTAATTAAAGTTTCAGAGGGATTAAAATTATAAAATGCAACTGATAAGAAATGCTTAACATGTATTGATTGGCTTCATGGACAAGACCGCTTGATTTTTCTGAAAAAGGACGCAGGCCAGATTTCTTGGTTTGCTTAATATTTTTTTTTCACCACCTTAAAAGTGACGCACACAATATCCCCATTTCCCAATTTAGGACAATACATTATATAACTATTATATTTTCTTTGGAAAAGAAATGGTTTGAACATTTTAACTTGATAAAACATCATTTCTGTAATGATGATTTTATTGCATGGTCTGTTTTTATATTTCTAAGGCTGAGAATGAAAAACAGGAATCTTCTGGATTTTAATTCTGATCTTCATTAGTAATTTTCGTATACAGATCATAAATTCACGTATTGTGTAATACAATATTGTATTACACGATATAAACATAAAGCGGTTGCAAGCTTATTTTATAAAGCATCGGTCGATGGGTTGATTAAAATAATTTTGTACACATGAATGGCAATTTATGACTGGTCGGAGTTGTATTTGCAAAGAAGGATAAGATAGGTAAAAGTAGTTTGAATTAAACTAACAATAAATATGTAACATACATTTTGTGCATCAAGTTGAACATATACACCAGGTATTAAAGGACAATTCAATTTCAATGGGTTTTACAAGTTGTATATTACATGTATCGATGAATTGCTTCAACACAATATATATGCAAGCAATTAAAGTACAGATGAATGATGTTAAACAACGCATTTAATTAATGATATCAGAGAGGTGTAGGAGTCCAGCTAACATAATATACGTCTGATCCCAAAGAGATTTCGAAAGGAAATAAACACAAATACATTCACTTTTCTGTTCCTTTTTACGTGTTAAGAGTGCGTTGTAAAATCTCGAATTAGGTGCGTGTGTGTTGTTCATTCCTCGTGTGTTTAGCGTTGTTGAAGTATGTCCCTGGTTAAAGATCGATACAACTTATGTGGAGAGTTTTTAATGTCGGCAGATAATAGTTTCAGGATCGTTAAGTAATATTCCATAAAAAAGCAGCTTCTTGCAACTAATATGGATTAGACATAATTTAGTAACATTTAAAAAAAAAATCAGACCTGGTCCTTTAACGAAATGGAGCTGAAAATGTTGAGCTACTTATAAATGTTATTCCGATTTAAAAGCGTCTGCTTGCGGATCGGGAGGTCGCGGGTTCAAAAACCGACCGGATCAAACCAAAAACTTTAAGGTTGGTAGTAGTGGCTTCCCTCCTAACGCTCGGGGCTAAGGGGACAGCACTACTTCTGACTCGTCGGTGTCGATATAATGGACCTACTGGGTTCAGTTCCAGGGCACTTCATAAGTGCCCCTGTGCTATGATAGAAATGTCGCTGCACAGTATCGGCAAAATGCCGGCAAATCCCATTCCATCCCGATTTAAAAATAACAACAACAAATAAACAAAAAATAAACAAGTAAACAAAAATGTTTTGAGATATCTACCTTAGGGAGTGTTTATATTAAGTTTGATTAAATGGCCAGATATGTAAAGGCATTTTTATCTCAACGCCGATTTCTGTTTATAAAAAAAGCTATGTTCTTTTTCTTGTATAATCGTGTGTTTACATAGTTGATAAGAAACCTCAGTAGGATGACTCATAACCGCAAGCTAAAACGAACGCTTAACGAACGCTGAACGCAAGAACACATGCTACATTCCTTTGCGTGCATTCGCGGTTAAATGTGTCAGGTAAAGCGGACCATCTTCGTATTTGTGGTATCCGTTCATTAATATATATGCTCAACAATGCCTTCGCAATGTAAATATATACACATGTCCTTCCCCAACATGATACTACATTAATGATAGCAACATGGCGGCACTGCGTATACCGCCAATTTACATTTTGCTGCTGTGTTATCGTTACCCATAATTAATGCACACGGTGTTAATGTTAACACGGATTCGATATCTAAATATCAGTTCTTTTTTTTTACTCCACTCTTATCAAATTACGCATTTAACTATATTTGCAGGTCTTTGATTAAACTTTGTCCTTTTCATTTAAATGTTATATTATATATTATATTTTATATATTATATACCATGAGTATTGAACACATAACATAAACAGTAATGCTTGGTAACGCTAAGACATGATATTGGATAAGTTGTGTAGGTTTGTTTTAGTTTGTTTCAGTTGTAAATATATCTTATCGACACAACAATGATCATATTGGCGACGTTCGGATAGTTACTGGTGGAGGGAGACCGTTTTTTTCCCTAGAAACAGCGGCGCAGGGTAAGTTAGCTGAACTTACAACCCGCCCCACCCACCCCTACCAAACACACACACACATATAATGAAAGTTGTCGCCCCGATCTGGACTTAAACTCACGCGGTTATAAGCTAAGGAGTTACTAGTATGCGACTCTAACCGCTTTGTCCTAGAGGAAAATATGTCATTTGCATATTGCCAAGAAACTGATTAATGGACTGGCTTTGAATGTTTATACAGGATTTTCTTGTCTTTTAACAAGCATTCTACCATTTGAAGAGTGGAAACTACCACAGCAATATTAGTATTAATATATTTACATGTATATTGTGCTTAATTACTTGAGAAACTTCGAATTTGTAATATACAATGCACATTACATTTTCTTAATACACAATAATCTTACCGATGCATTTTGTTTCTTAAAGAAAACACAATCTATTAAATGGCATATTAGAGGGAGGAAATAGTCATGTGAGCAATTTATTGGAGATACATTGATGAATTAGTTTTGTTTACTTATGGTTCAACGGTTAGTTGCTAACATGGATAAATCTTGTTTTGATTGGAATAAAACCCACGTCCAAAAATCCGGAGAAACATTTTTAATCTTTAAGCCATGATTATTTCCCTTGACCCTTTACACCTTTACATGACCCTGTATTGATGAGTGCAAAATATATATAAACAATTTTAAGAACAAAATGTCTCCAATTAACCACATTGGTGCGGACCACAATATATACGCCCGATTTGGACATGATATTTCTCATACACACGCGTCCCCGTTAATCTTTAGTTTCTTCTAAAAGGCATACACACTACTGACGACTAAGTCCCCGTTTATGCGTAGTATTTTACACACATAGAATGCATTAGATTTTAAACAATCACACAGAGAAGCAGAATCTGAGTAATCCCATCCGACCACTATATGATCAACAACTCGCACTGCATTGACTTTCTATAGTAAAAGCGGACCTTAAAGATACCCATTAGTTCGGTCGCACTAAATTAGTTGAAAACTCAAGTCTAATGTTTTATGCCATTAAATAATAATAATAGCCTCAACTTAAACATTCATGTTACCAACTAGCCAAAAAATGTCTCCAACCAAGTAATAATCTTTTACATAAATCGGCAATATAAACAAGTGAAAACAAGCGAATTTCAAAGGGAAATTCCGATAGTTTACGGAATATGTCGAAGCTTGGCCGAGAACATACTACTTTGCAAACGAAGCCACGCCCGCCATGTTGTTTAAAAATATTTTGATAAGATGCCGTCTTAACGTGAGTATTGTTACTCTATTTATGCACATTTTCTGGTGAACATGTATGATTGTTGTATGTTATTGATTTTTCGCTATTGAGCTCCTTAATTTGAGGAACAAATTTGATGGTTTGCACTGAATTGGCCTGTTTCCTCGACACATGTTGAAAGTACTGTTGTTGGTTTTTTACCGTTCAACTTTCACTTTTGCTCAGATACGGCTCCAGAGTATTGGAGCGATTTTAGTTTATCGTAACGCCACCGATTTTTACTTTTTCTATCAACACGTGTATATTTTACTTTATCAAATTGATTATGCTGTCATAGTTGACAGTGTGAACAACATTTTAGCATAAACGTTTGTCGTTCGTATTCATGTATTTTCGTAATCAAATACAACTGCCATTTTTGGTCGTTTTATAACCGTACTTTCTGGCCAGTCATTCTTTAAACAAAGCAAATTTAATAACGATAACATTCATATTTCTTTTAAATTTGCATATAAATTAAACACAGTATTTACTTTATATTAGGGTGCATTGTATTTACAGAGTAGCAGTCACCTTGTTACCATAGACGGTTTTAGACCATCCCACTGCTGGACTAAGTCATGGGAACTAACCTAGAGAGAAAGGCAGGAACAGGAGAACTCTTGTAATGCATGACAACCAGCCCAGCACCAGCTAGCTAGTTGTGTAATTTGTGTAATTTGTGTGTTGAGTAATTTATAGAACTACATGTAAAATATATATTATTTTAACTAGAAATTTATGGTCGCTACAAGTTTATTATTAGATCAGTTCATAATCTCACAGGGAGGCTAGCCACTTATTACATTTTCATTATTCACATTTTTTAGTTCATAATCTCACAGTGAGGCTAGCCACTTATTACATTTTCATTATTCACATTTTTTTAACTTGAAAAATCACTACACCACACTGAAACGCTGCTTCTTAAAGTTTTGGAATGTGGGCAAGTGAATATGTCGACAGCTATAACTCCAGAGTCCTTGGTGGCTCACTGAGTGTGTTTGAGTCCTGGTTGTAATGAACACTTTCATGTGGAAGGGTCTATCAGCTGACCCACCCTGGGGTCCTCCTTCACAGTCATAACTGAACATCAATGTAGTAACTTAGAAACCATAATATTGTTGCTGTGTTATATCTCTAAAAACAATACAAACAAAAGGTGTCAAAACGCAATAATGGATTACAATATCACCACCACTGAAAACATATCACCTATATGTGACTATGCTATCTTTCATGATGTCTTCAGGTTGGGAGAATCAATATGTTGAAACAGTTTTCAAACTATTTTCTTTATTAGAAGCTTAACGGTCTTATTAATATTGTTTGATTCATGTTTGAACATGCAACTATGTCAATTTAATGTGCCATTCATTTATAAATAGTACAATTATGTGCCAGACTGTTAGGACGTATTTGAAATACATGTATGATGCATGGCTCACAAGAAGTCAAATTATGTGAAAACTACTCTCACTTAACTGTGTTTAAGCCACTTCAAAAATGTTTTTCATGATAAAGAGTGTAAATTTTAGTATGGAACCCAAGGGTTAAGATAATTTTCACCAGAAAATCAATTCTTACCCATGTGAATATTTTTATACTTTTAGAATTATCACTAATTCAAAAAGATTGACTTGCCAGCTTAGGGGAAATATTTTTTAAAGTAGATTATATCTAATCAAATCAAAATGCAAATGAATTGTTGCAGCCCTACATAGAAGAGTTTGCAACTGATATCAAGAGTATCAAATTGTTTGTTCAATTTTGACCTTTTTAATTTGTTTTGTGTTATTTGCAGTTTTAAATTTGTAAAAATGTGTTGTGGGTTTTTCCCCTCAAATAACCCAAACTGCAAGTTTTTTAATAAAAAGCAAAACAAGTCAAACATAATCACATATTTAGCATATTTATTTGAATTGCAGTTATGTGGCCATCGGTCATCAGAAGGGAGATCATTGAAACACTGACTAGCAATCTGCCAATGAATATGGTAATGATTACATACCTGGTCCATGTATTCTTTTTATTTTTTTTAAAGCGACTTGGTAACAGTTGGTGAAATAAGCACTTTTAGCTCACATGAGCATACACTCAAAATTAGCTATAGTGATTGCACACCACCAACACCAAACATCCATAAAAATTCTTTAAAAGACATTTCTTCTGAAACTGCTTGCCAGCCAAACTTCCTCAGGAGCTTCAGCAGACAGAGGGAATGAAAAATTGTTCAAAGACTATTGATCTGTCTAAAGACATGGCAGCCAGGGTGTATGCATTTTTTCTTATATGACTTTGTAGTAAACAGATATTGAAACTGATTGTCCAGATGTTGCTTCTGTGCAAATTCATATAGTATGATTATTCTAGACCGGACCTGGTAGTGTAATCATTAGAGCGTAAGCACCAGGTACTGGAGACCCCTGGTTCGATTTTGGTCTGTGACATACGAATGTCATTAAAAATTATGGTACTGTAGTTCCCTTGTAATGCTCAAGCAAATATAAGGTAGCTACACAACAGGTCTGCTCAGTGTCAGGATATTGGGAGTTTGTGTGGTTTCATACAGGTCTTCTTGGCATCCTGTATTTACAATAGTGGACCCAGACCTTGTAGGGCGGGCAGTAGATTGTTGGCTCCATATCCGGGAGGCCCATGTTGGCTCCATATTCGGGAGGCCCCGGGTTAGATTACATGTCTTGACATACCAAAATCGTAATGATATAGCCCCTTTGCTAATGCTCAAGCACATGTAAGTTCCACATCTGGTTGGCCAGAACTCAGTATAATGTGATAGGGTTGGTTGTGGTATCATGCCAGGTGTTCATAGCATACTATATACAGTTAAGGCAGCACTTTGTCTGCTTTAAGTGGACACCATATCCAAATTACTGAATTATGTTGCTTGGACTATAAACGCAATAAATAATTATTCTGGTTTGTTAAAACATTGCTGATATTTCTTGCTAACTATAACTTAATGTCTATGACACTCAGGTCTGCGTTATAGGGTCATTATAGCCCCCTTGTACCGTTTTTGTTCCAAACAGCAAGAAATAAACCAACAGCACAGTTGGCTCATGGTTCCATCATAGAACATGTCATGCCAAAGTTTTTCGAAAATGTACTAGTTGGTCACCATCATTATTACTAATGCTCTCATTATACAGGCTTTCTACTGGTCCCTACTTTTCTTATTTTTAGCTACGTTTTCAACTGAGACCTACTTTTTCCAGCTTTCTTTTTCAGAATTGGCCCTATTATCCCTACTATTTGCTTTCAGAAAAGAAAATGTACAATAAACCTTAAAATATTTCATCAGTTGTAGTTTCAGTTTCTCCATTTCTTGTGAATAGCAGTTAAGATGTGCTAGTGGGTAAACCTTGGGATGTCCATCCTATAAAGCAACATGGTCCTCTGGCCAGTCAGACATATTGGTCAGAGGTGCCTGTCGTTCAAGCATGGACAAAAACAATGGATTATGGTGGGCAACATAATGACAATAACGTTAGAAATAATGGAAATTCCATATGCAACTAGTAAGAATTTCCCTATTTAGCCCTATTTTGTACTTATGAAATTTGCTACTTTGCCCTACATTTTTGTAAAAACATGCCCTTATTATTTTTTTGTGAAGAGGCTGTAGAAAGCCTGCATTATGTGAGTCGTGTACAGACATGATAGTGTGGTATCATGGGGGGACAAAACTGGCAACACTAGTGAATGTCTGTAAAAATAGTGTACCAACTAAAAAAACTATCTTGTCATACACCTTATATTCTTTATATAGAGCAGGTATGTATGTTATTATTTTTTAACATGTTTATATTGAATATGTTCATTTGATTTGAATGGTTTATTGTTTTAGTGATTTTGAGACAACAGTCGGAAGAAGGGATGTTGTTGACAGAGGAAGGCATGCTGCTAATGGAATGATCATTTAGGAATGACAGTAACCTTTCCCTGGTAGGGATTTCTCAAGAGTGCAATATTATGATCAAAAAACCCTGTCAACACTGACTTCTTGGAATAAAAATCACAGTTATTTGTAAAAAATGCCTCTAACATAGGCAAGGAAACTGTGAATTATTTTACATGTCATTTGAAGTATGCAATAACTTTTATACGGACAAAACTACCTCTGATAAAAATGACATTGCTAATTTACTTTGTTAAACAATTACTGTAAAATATGCTACTTGAAATTTTTACCTTACAAAAATAGTTATTAGACCAGCCTTATGACTGTGAAGTACTAAGCGTGTTACATTTTTCATAAATATGTCAGAAAGAGATTAAAAGTTGTAACTTATCTGTTCATACTTACTTGGTATTTCTTTGTATTTTTAATTTTAATATTTATTTAATAAAGCCTATTAGAGGGACACAACTATGCATTAAATCCCTTTAGTTATGATTTGATAAACATAGAAATAAAATGAAGAAAGTACCCCACAGGCAAAAAGTTACAGGTCTGTACTGAGAGTAATAAAAGATTGTTTGCTATGTTTGTATCAAGAATCAAGTTCAATGTTTTTGTTGAAATTGTTTTAATAATAATTTTGGTTTACTTTATAAATGCTTGTTACATGTTTATGTGTCAACATGTATTTTCTCAAAATGTTTTGATTTTCATGTGTTTGGGTTTACAAATGAGTTATAACTTAAGTCAGGATAATGTCATGCAATCGTTTGCCTGGGTGTTTATAGTACCTATATTGGAAAATAAAAAGTAATGTAGATCACTTGACTGAATGATAATATATTACACATATTACTATAAGTATTTTAAACATTAGTAAGTGTGTCTTGATATAACATGAAATAACTAAGTACAGCACCAAATAAAGAATAAAATTATTCAGTTATTAACAATACTATTAGAGGCCCGATAGCAATGTAGAGACAGTATTAGAATATTACAGGTAATTAAGACAAAACACCAGAATCACTTGCTTTGAACCAACATGTTTACATGCTAATAGGTAATCAGGGAGCATTAAAAACAATTTTACAACTGTAAACCTTCTTCTTTTCAGATTTTGTCTCAATTTGTCTTATAGCATTTTGGATCTAGTAAACTACTATGACAAATCGAATTCTCACATGCACATACAATATAGTCATGATGAGAGTCAGGGCTTAAAATCAGGTATTTAAAGAGGATTAAAATGAGTGCAAGTAGACATAACACATTTTGTCTTCGTATTATCAACGTTCTGTGTCTTGTACTTGTTTTTATTTAGATTGCATGAAATTTATTCTGTAATATGCTAAATATTTATTTGATTTTACAATTTATGTAAGATGATAAATGGCATCTATATAAGTATTTGAGATAGATATGTCAGACAGAAGATTGAAAACTTAAGTTAGAATTTAAATATTTTTTCAGGACATTGAAAGTAAGTGAAGATCAGGAAGATTGATTGCAGGCTTAACTGAATTGCTGTTTTAATCTTATTATCATGTTTTTTGGTTGTGCTTATTAAAATAAAAATAAAACAAAGTATTACTATTATTGTTTTATTCTTTTTTTACAAAATAAAAAATAACAGCAATATAGTGTGTGTGAAATCAATGTCCACTGGATTAGGCAAGTTATTAACACACATTCAGGTTATCCTTGAACTCCTCTTGAAGGCCATGAACCAGTTTATTTTTTGTTGCAACCTTTTTATCCACATCAAACTGATTTCTCCTCTTCATTTTGCCTTCTGCAGTCACCGGTATACAATATAGAAACAGTTTGCTGTTTTCCCTACGTTGCTATACAACCACCATCATCGCACCAGTAATATATGTGTCTTTGGAGTCAAGAAAAAACAACAACAACATATTTTACATTTTGAATTATTAACTTAACCAGAAAAATAATAACAAGGCCTGTTTTTCTTATGTAGGGTAAATCCGCATTTTAATAAAATATGTGCCATCGTTGGGAGAAAACATAACTTCCATAAATCTTGTTTTGTAATCAAATTAATTTGTTTCACATGTAAAGACACTAAATAACATTTCTTTTAGTAATTTTATTCATATTGGCAACTTTTAGCTACTACTGGTAGCAGAAGAAACAGATTTATGTCTGAGTATAACCACCAGTTCATCACGACTAAAAGATCTACCCAAATGCAGTTGTCACTCAATAGAATGCAAACCCATGCCAGTCGTGTCTCTGACCTTGGGTGCTCCTTAATCACAACAAAATTAAAAAACAACAACAATGTTAACTATTTTTTAACATTTAATTACCATGTACAGTAATGCGCCAAAAAGGGAAAAATGAAAACCAAGCTGGCTATATTGGCAGCTGTAAAATAACTTTACTAACAAAATGTGTGTCAGATTAAGACTATAAGTTTAGTCACAATCTTTTTTTATTTAAGTACAAAATATGTAAATATAGTCTTCAGATCATTCCTTGAGGCTCAAAGACAGATGAACTTTTTTGTTCTATAGTTGACAAGATGGAATAATTATTAACATAAACTTAAAATTCCATTTGGGCTGCAGTACACCGGTGGTTCCACCAGGATATTTGTCTTGGGTCTTACTGCACCACTGTAGTTTGACATCATTATCATGAGCACATCTGTGTCTTTGTGATGCATTTCAAAGTAAGCAAAAAAATGGACATATGAGCTGTGCCGTATGCAAAAGTGCAGGAACCGGCATCTGTACTCAGCACCGCAGTATCGAGCGTTTCACCCAGCGGCATAAAACCTGGACTGTGTTTCCGGTGCGGAAGACCGGGTCATTGGCGCTCCGAATGCAGGGCAGTGTGTACAGAGAAGACACAGGAACAGAAAACTGTGCAGTTAAGTAGCAATTTGTTGCAGTCTGTAGTTGATAGTTGCAGTGGTAGAACTGAGTGTACTTTTTACAGAATCATAGAAAAGCAAGTATAGGCCAAAGAGGGCCGAATCATGCAGAAGAGGGATCGTTAAGTACGGGAGGACCTTCGGCTCAGTCTCCCGTGGGCAAGCTGAGAGATTAGGCAACACATTGGGAAAGTGCTGATGCAAATGATTACATATTGGATGCCATTGTTAATGGGTATAAGTTACCTTTTAAAGATATACCTACATTAGTTGAATTGAGAAACAACCAGTCAACATTACAGCACGTTGATTTCGTGTATGACGAAATCATGAAGCTGAAAGGTAAGGGATGTATCAGTGAGGTGCCACAAAAACCTTATGTTGTTAACCCATTGAGAGTGGCTTCTAACAAAAGGGATAAGCTTAGATTATTTTTTGATTGCAGGCATTTAATTTGAATCTTTTTAAATACAAATGTCGATTCGAGGATCAATCAGTGGCACGGTCAGTTTAGAAAAAGACTTCCTCTTTAGTTGTGACATAAAAAGCACATATCATCATGTCATGATTTTCAAAGACCACCGCATTTACCTGGGTTTTAGCTAGGTGATTGAGGGAAAGATAAGATATTTTGTCTTTAATGTTCTCCCGTTCGGTCTTTCTACTGCCAGATTCGATTTTTACAAAGAATTCGAGAGTTCTAGTTAAAAAATGGAGATCAAATGGGTTAAAGGTAGTAACTTTTTTAGAAGACGGTATAGGAGGCGGCGCATCATTTTAAGATCTAGGTAAATTCGGGTTTCTACTTGCTGAAGAAAAGTGTCAGTGGGTACTGAGCCAAAGGCAGGTTTGGTTAGGGTATTTGTGGGACATAAAAACTCACGTGTTACATGTCTCTGATGAAATGATTGCAAAATCGTTGGCATTAATAGAAGATCTTTTAGCATCTATCAGTAATTGGCGTACTATTTTCCCGTTCGGTTAATAGAGTGCATAGTAGGTCAGCTAATTTCAATGCAGAGTGCAGTGGAGAAAATCGTGAGATTATGGTCGCGTTACCTTTACCAGTGCGTGGCTGATAGGGCGATTTGGCAAGCTCCCGTAATGATAGGCTTTGAAGTTATTTGTGAGCTTGTTTTCTGGAAGGAAAACTTGAGAGCTTTGAATGCTAGTCCATTGGTGGACCGCGGGGCTGATGAGAGCCATGTGCACGTGTACTGTAACGCCAGTGGTAGTGGCTATGGCGGGTTTGCTTCCAACGATGATGTTCATGGTCAGATATAGAATCAAATATGAGCTCTACTTTGAGAGAGCTGAAAGCAGTACATAGACACGTACGAAGTTCTGTTGATGGCCTGGAAGGGCAGCGAGATATTATTAATACAGATAATCAGAATGTATGTACAATCATATCAGTTGGTAGCAAGAAATCATACTTACAATACTTATCAATCAAGATATACGAAGTTTGTATAAATAATGACATAGCCGTGGTTCCACATCGGATACCTAGGTCAGATAACCAGAAAGCAGATACACTTAGTAGGTGTTTGGACAGTGACGATTAGTCGTTACTAGACTGGGTATCTGTTTCTTTAGATACAAAATGGGGTCCACATAAATGTGATCGTTTTGCTAGTGATTATTTTGCTAAATGCAGCACTTTAAATTCTAGGTTTTGGTGCCCTGGAACATCAGGGGTAGATGCGCTGTGACAGCAGTAGAAAGGTCATAATAGTTGGCTGATCTTTTTTGCAAAATGGCGATATATATGGTTAATTCTAAAAGTGATAACACAACTAAAAAGTACTTTCATTATTTTTCAAAATGGGAAACATTCATAACTTCAAGTGGCGGTTCCGCTATCCCTGCATCACCTATCCATGTGGCGCTTTATTTAACGGATTTAATTGACAATAAGCGCACTTTCAGTGTTATATCTGCTACAATGTACAGTATCAAGTGGGCTCATTACTTAAGAAGCCATAAGGATCCTACCGACAACAGGTTCGTCACGAATCTTCTGGAGACAGCCAAAAGGACTCAAACTAACCCTATGTCTAGGAAGCAACCAGTGACATCGGACAAATTAAGAGCCTTTGTAGTTTACACACAGAATCATGTGGTATTCTCATTGTTAGAGACCTATGTATGATTTTATTAGGATTTGCCGCATTCTTGAGATTTTAAAAAAGTATCATTCGATGCAACGATGTTACTTTTCATTCAGTTCATTTTACAATTTTCAGATCTAGTAAAACTGATCAATACAGATTTTGGAAATGAGGTAGTTGTATCTAAAGGCGATTCAGTCGCTTGTCCATACATGATGTTAAAAAGATATTTGGCCTTATCAGGACGGTCTACTGACGATCAAAAATATTTATTTAGACATTGTTTTGAATCGGGAAATTGCTGTAAGCTTACTTATAAAGATAAACCTTTAATTAAACTAGAGCTTGAGAATGTTTGATTTCCCAACTGGTGCTTGTGGCTGGAGATTTGGACATAGGTTTTTTACATTCATTTCGGTCTGGCGGCGCTACAGCTGCAGCAAACGCAGGCGTTAATGAAAGATGCTGATAGGCATGGTCGTTGGAAGGGGGTCAACAGTAAAGATCGTTATGTCGCAGATTCATTAGACAGTAGGCTTTCAGTGTCAAAATTGCTAGGTATATAAAACAAATAAATTACAAAAATTCTCTAACCAACCCGCTCTCTTGATTTTCTATACGTCAAGTCTGGTCACACAAATATCTTGTGTTTGTTATTTATATCTTGCTTGATATGATAATAACATGGTATAGACTGATAATTTCATCATATTTTGTTGTATCATCTCCGCCACATTCAATAGACTTTACCATTGAAATGTTATTTTATTTATGGGATTTGATTTATGCAAAGCATGTCGTAATGTAATACATACCTACGTTTATAAAGGTTAAAGGGCGTCGCGACAGCAATTATCCGTTGAAATATAGCATGTTCATATAAAATGAAGTAGGCAGGTACTTCTCGATTATAAGGTCGCCTTTATAATCAAAGAATAAAATCTAATTATATAATAATGTGTAAGTATCCATCATTAGCAGAAGTTTAACTTCACCTCTTTCCTTTTTTTCGGATTTGGGAATAATGCTATTATCATTATTACATATTTGATGTTGTCTTATATTGATTTTTTCAATTCATTGTTTTGTGGTATAAAGGAATATACAAGCCTGAATCGAGACAACGTTACGTAAATGTATGCTTTATTTTTCGGTGAGTTTAGACTTTATTATCACCAATTTAAGCGTTATCACGATATTAATTATTATAATGGCATGACCATCGTTATCATGATCATCGTAATTATGTCAGCCAACTTTTGTGGCATAAGATATCAAATGAAATATTATTGTTTTGCCTTTCTTTCACATAAAGTTCAAATGGCCAAACTGTTTTGATATTTACTGTATTGCTCTTCATGGTTTAATTGCTCGTAGGTCAAAATTAAACATGATCCATGTTTCCCGCATTTGAATCAATCAGTTTAAAATGTGGGGGTATTGATGCATGCAGAGTGTGCATATAAGGAAACTATCGATGTATGTGCTGAATGGGTGTATGAAGTTAGCACAACACTCGGCACGACATCAATCACGAACTTTAAAATGACTAAGTTTGTGAATATCGTGCTGGCAGAATATTTGGTACGACATTTAGCACGACATTCAAAATCACTAAGTTTGTTTTCGACATTTTTTTTTTACATAGTTATTGTTAGCAAAATAAAGCAAGTTATTGGGACTTCCACATTTGTAGGGATTCCATTCAAAGTCTCCTATCGCTGTCGAAGAATTATTGTGAGTTGCCCTTATTGGATGGTAAAAAAACGGGGATGTATGTCCAACAGTCTTTTGTAAAAATTACGACCTAACAATACTATTTTAGTTATTTTTATGTCCGTATCACCCCATGTCTGCGATGAATTCAACCGAGTAACTCCGTGTTGAGTTTATACGGCCTAATAACTTAACGTCGATAAGTTATTCGATTTAATAACCCCATGACGACCGTATAACTAAATATTGGTAACTAAACTCCATGTTTATGTTTATGTTTATCGGGTTTATCGTCCCACCAACATTATTTCATTTATCTTGAGACGGTGTTTCACTTGAGGCAGCTATAGAGCTACCTTCACTGTGTATAGCATGCCGTGAACTTCTAGCATGATACTACACCCAGTCACATTTACATGACACCGGGTTAACCAGTCGTAAAACTACCTTTCTATTTGCTTGAGCGTTAGCAAGGGGTCTATAGCACTACCATTTGTCTGGGATCGAACCCCGGGATCCCGTACCTGGAGCTGGCGCTCTACCGATTGCGCTACCAGATTAATATGAATGAACTTACACGAAATCTACAATTTTACTTATTGTTATAAATTGTTACAAACAAGGAACAATAATTATTTTTAACTTGTAAACAAACTGAAATTTCAATTACTTTCTACATATACATTAAGCTTTTTCTATGTTTGTAAATAATGTCTTTTTATTCGGTGTCCATTGCATTGACTTATTTCAGCAAGTCGTATAATACTGTACAACTTAAGTTTTAGCTCGAGGGTATTTCATTCGCCCATTACTTTTTAGACGTTTAATTTAATTATTAGCTACTTGTTTATAAAACGACAGGATTTTAGCCTTTCTTTCTTCATTATTTTAAAGAAAAAATAAATTATTGTCCCTATATGAAATCTCTAAAATTCGTAACCATATGTCTCTATCAATTTCATTGAAAAACTTGACTATTTTAAACCTTTTTGTTTAATTGGTCAGACATTTTGATACACATTTGTCTTGTTGACACATCACACAAATAGTATAAAGGGTAAAATAAATATTCCCTATGAAGAACTTTAGTCAAAGTTGAAAAAGGTTGCACATGCTTCCTAGACTAAATTATTTATTAATGAATTGTTAAATGTAAACAAATGTAATATTATTATTATGTTCATTTACATATATATCAAGGCTAGTTTTCGCTTGGTGACTTTTGTTTACTATATCTATGGTTCAGCACATGCACATTAGCACATGCTTTTAGTGTGTAGTAGTAATGATCTAGTTGTACTGACACGTTGATTTTGAAGGAGTCTGACACTCCCCACTGACATCAGCATCTCACTTTACATGGCACAGTTTATTTGCTTGGAACTGAGGTTAAGTATGACGAGGCAAAGTAATGTAGTAACCACCTGCCGCAGGTGTCTCTTCTTGGCAAAGGCTGCCAAGACATGACATTATAAATGATAAAAAAGAATCAATGCGTTTAAAATTATTGATGTTCATTTTAATTCTAGGAATTTATACAATTGTTAACGATATTAATGATTCTTTAATTAGTGTTATTATTGTCTAATACCTGAGCTAAAAAAGAGCATAGAAGGTTCCATAAATAGGTTTGTGGGTTGATACGCGATTTAATTGCTTGTAGACAGCAACGACTTTCCTATTGCATTGTATTTCATGATTCTGTTATTTTTTATGTCTTGTTTTCTTGTAGCTTCGGCGTTATAGCTTAGAGAACGCAGCACTTTCACACCAATATGTGAGTCATCTCTCGACATGTGGAGTTTCTTTTAACACTTCTTAATCCCCTTTTTGCTAAGAATGGGATATTTGCACAATTTTATAATACCGTATATATTTAAATCTTTAATTGATACTGTATTTATATAAAATATTATACAATGTTCCTTCCACAAACATAAAATGTCAAAAAGGTAACTTCTTTTAATTATTATGCGCTTAAAGAAATGGTAAGTTTTAATGCATCTTGTTATCATTTTTGCTAGTGACGGACAAATACAAATTATAAAGATTATAAAGAAGATGGTGTTCGGTACTATTTTACAATATTTTAAACAAAACTTGAAGTCTTGCAGACTTGAACGTAGTCTAAAATGATCTTGTTCGAACACAGCGACAAATAAAGGTTGTGGTGTTTCGATTGTCATTTGTGTAAGAGCATCCTAGACAATTTGATTGAAGATGATAGAGGGTTAGGACACATTTACTCCTCAACACGATAATATATCTCTGTTGCCGTCAAGAACAATCATCGTCAATAAATATTAAAACGGATTTTGCGTCCAATCAGTATTGTTGCAAACGATAACAAGACAGTATTATAGAACGGGAAGGGCGAGAAGGAGATAAAGAAATAATAGAGCGCTATAAGTTAACTTGCAGCGACTCTTGTCAATTATATATGTAAATGTTTGGAAAATATATTTAAACCCTTAATTGAAAGACAACATTTCTTAATATATGTTTAGCATTTTGGGCATGTGTTTAAAATGTATGTCTCAATAAACAGATTTGTACTAACAGAAATAAAGAAAATAACGTTGTTTTATAATGTGAATAAAATTGCTTCAAATCGCCTGAGTTCGCCTCAATACTAATTTGTATGTCATAATTACCTTTTTCATTCCTACCGCCGAAGCCATTATCATTTGCATATTTTAACTAAAAATTTTAACTGTATCTTTAAAATGTATTACTTTAATTTTTAATTTTACTTGTAATAAAATCTGATATAAAACAATTAAATTGGTATAGAACTATTAAAACAATAAGTTTATTGTACAGAATACTAGCAAAACATTATCAAACCCCCTTTAGGTACGATTTTAATGCAAATAAACTGATACAATATAAGATTTTTATAATGCTGTTATTTAATATTTGACCTTTTCTTACATTCTAACAGGCTAGCGTATTGACTGCTTCTACATTTGTGGAAAGTAAGTTTTCAGGACAGCAGCAACGTTAAAACTACAAACAGTGAAATTGTCATAAACATTGTTGAAAAAATAAAGAACAATTGTCTAGACTTTAGGAAATGCAGGTCATTAAGCAAATTTAATAAATAACTTGTCTGACACTGGCTTGTAAATGTTTCTATGTCCAATTTTTAAGATGAAACATTCTAAACATCTACAAAAGTGCTCTTGCATTTATACACTAAAATGTTTATTGAGATTAACCACGTGAACGAAAGCGACAACGTCATAATATCATACATTTTCTGTCTATTTAAATATATATATATTTAACAATATACTCAATGGCGCAATAGGCATATATTGTAATGTTTGAAAGTCCGAAAGAATAATAAAAATATTAAGTATTTCATTAATCTATTTCAATCTGTGCTATAAGATACAGCTTTAAGAATCACGTCATTATTGTCAAATCCCAAAGAGAATTTAATATAGCTTTACATGAGCGACAATGTGAAGAACCAAAGTAGTATGATTAAATTCAGTTGCCTTGCATGTTAAACAACTGTAAGGTCATTCATTCTATACAAATAAAGCGTCAGTCGCTCGCTGCGCTAACTTCTTCTACGATTCTCAATTCTAAAAGTTTTCACTTATTAGTCACTAACCTTAAAAGATTAATCAAGTATATGTTCTTGGCTCTAAAGCTTTATCAGGTCTTATTGCTCATTTTTATCTTTTCAATGATATTTCTATTAGCTTAAAAATTCACAATTATCACATAAATTCGCTTAACAATTCTAGTGAAAATAATCAAAGGCAGGGCGGTTAACGAATTAATACCAAAAAAATCTTTGTAAACTTTTAAGCCAAGACATTTAAAGATTTACTTTGATTTAAATGCAATTACATAAGCAACATAGATGAAGTAAAAGATCGTTTGTAATGTTTTTTGCGAAGAAGCAATAAAGAAAATATGACAAAGCCCTAGGTGCAACATGTATTAATGGAAAGGCACAGGACAAAGGTATTCACATATCAGTCGGTTGTAAACGTTATAACAAAACTGTGAGACATAACACGATATACGAGGGGCATTTATAAAGTATTAATCAGTGCGATTTTTAACGTTAATCCGAGCGTAATTGGTGCATGTTATACATGTATGGAAAGATTCGACTCTCCTCTACAGTAACGTGCACGAGGAAACCGGGAAAAACCTACACAGTGAGCGCAATGTTCACTTGAATCGACTACGGTCAGGTACACTGCAGTTAAAAATGGCAGATAAAGAGAACAATTCTCAAGATGAGCAAAGAGCGTATTGTAAAATACGCGCATTGCTTGGCGTTGCTGCACCTGATATTAAATCAGACTTAGACAAGGTTTATGGGGACAGTGCCCTATCGTATGCCACAGTTAGAAGATGGGTCCGTCTATTTACCTCCGGTAGAGAGGCGATAAAAGATGAGGCCCGTCCTGGCCGTCCAGTTACAACAATGACTGACGGAAATATTGCCGCTGTTAAAAAAGCTGTGGAAGATGATGCCCGCTGTACAGTGGAGGAGATAAGTAATTTATGTGGCATTATTACTTCGTCATCGGTTTTTCAAATATTGACTCGCGTGTTAAAGCTACGCAAGGTTTGCGCCAGGTGGATACCCCACCTTCTCACTGAGGACCAAAAACGGAAGCGCATGCGAATTGCGTCACAGCTGCTCGATATATTCAAGAATGCTGACCAAAACCGCATGAATGAAATTGTGACTGGCGATGAAACATGAGTAAATACTAATCTTTGTATATTATTATCTTGTTAATAAATATAATCTTTGGATGGTTTCCGACTGCTGTGTTTCGAATGCATGTTTCATCGATTTGTGTTCAGCTGCCCTACTGTTACCATCTTATGAGACCTTTCACGGAAGGAATTATAAGCATAACTGATAAGATTATTAAAATAAATTAGTGTTTCATTTCTGCACAAAAGTATAACCAAAAGTAATAAATAAAGCATATTCTGTTTCTTTTTTACATATATATAAAATAATATATATACAAATATAA
This sequence comes from Sinonovacula constricta, assembly GCA_007844125.1. Lineage (NCBI taxonomy): Eukaryota > Metazoa > Mollusca > Bivalvia > Cardiida > Solecurtidae > Sinonovacula > Sinonovacula constricta. Next base: position 43,172,070 of record CM017555.1, read on the forward strand.
AAAGATAAATGCTTTTAGTTTACAGAGTAATAATTTTCCACTGATCTCAACCCTAGTTGCTCAAACAATATCATATCAGGGTGATAAAGATGTTGATTCAGGACAGAAATATGCTGCAATGAGGACACGAACTAACATGTGTTTAATTTCCACCCAAATCTTCTCATCATAACTTAAAATGTTTCCTATTAAGAAACTAGTATTGTTTCAAGTCAACAATTAAGATCTTAAATGTTAAATTTAATTGCTTCTTGTAAACCACATTTAAACTCTTTTGAATGTAAAAACTACTGCCTTAGCCCAAAATACAATATTCTGAATATAGATACTAAAGGCAATAGCATTTTATACCAAAAGCACTGACCATTTATACGTAACACACACACACGCACGCACACACGCACGCGCACACACAGAGGAATGGAATATTTTCTGGCCTTTTTAATGAGAAATCTAAATCAAGTTCCATGTTTACGAGAGAACAGTTAACGAGAAGGCAATGAAATAAATGTATGTTTTGTATTTGCCGCTTTTATCTTTACTTTGTGACATGTAGCCACCATGCACTGATTTGTTCTAATTTAACACAACATGAAGTTGTGTACCCTTATTGTCACATTTGGTTTGGCTTCATCCTGAGCGTGACTGTAAAACAGGCCCAAATCTTTTTTCTTACTATCAGAAATCTGTTCCAGAGTTGTATAATGTCGGACTTCCTCAATATGCCGATAGCCTATGTGTGGTGTCTGTTAAAATGTATGTTAACAGAAATAATATATCATAAAACTTAACAAAGTAGCATGTATAACTACTTCATTTGTTTCTTTGAAATAACAAATTTAAACAGTGTGAAAGACACTTTTTTTATTTAATGATACGAAGTCGCCATCGTTCCCGCAAATAGCTTACAGCACGCAAGAAAAACAATTAATTTATAATACCTGTTTATTTCTTCGCAATATGTCGCCAAAAGAAATATTCCTTGAAACAAAAGGTAAACCATAAAATTTAAATCCTCACAAACCTGGAATACCAAGTAAATATTACACATATATCTGCAATTAATGCAGATGTGTTAAAATATTGGCCTAGCTTTCGTTGTGCGATTCACCACATAAGCTTTTTTCTTGGTAGTAAAAATACAAAAACTGCGATAACCGATTAAAATAAAGAAAACAATACATCTTTCATACGGAAACAAGTTAATCATAAATATAGCACTGAACAAATTGCCATCGAATAATTGCAGTCGTTAGGTTGAAAATGTTAATTGTTACTTTTCATAGGTCTCAATTTCATACTTATTGTATATTTAGGAGTTACTAAGAATAAGAATATATGACAAAGTCCTATGAGCATTGCAACATATACCAAACTCCGAAAAGGCACAGAACAAAGGTATTTCACATGCAAGCCAAGCGAAAAGTAAGAACAAATTTGTGATGAGTCATTTAACGAAAAGAGCAAACCCGACAGTTACTTACTAAGAAGACACAAAAGAAACTGGACACTTTAATATAAATTTAACAACGTCTTAAACAACTAAAGTAGAATGATAACTGACGTTTAAAATACGATCCCTTCATAAAGCTGTGACGTCTAGGCATTTCCTAAATAAATTATAGATATAGGGTCGCCGTTCCCGGCGACATAATATGCTCGCACTATATACATACTTGCTTGCCTTTCTCTGTCTAGTATGATACTGCAGAACATTAATAATCAATTATTCTCACTTATTTGAATAAAACAGTCTCAAAATGTTACTAAAAAGCCTTTGTGAAAAAAAGAAAATTTCACGTTATAAAGCGAGTGAATAGTGTATATTTCTTAGGTAAGTGTGCATGTTATGATAAAAATCGAACAGGTCTTAAATATCTTACAATGCTCGCTCACTGAAGCATTTTCTTAACGCATTAAATGAATAATATATAACATCAGTAATCTCAAAACAATATAACAGCATTCAAATGACTCAAAGTTACGTGACGTTGAATAGCGTATACTTTTAGCCAACGAATGACGTTATTTTCTTTCGGTCATAAAACAAGTTGACTTTACAGAGCTTAAAATAATTCGTTTTTTTCTATTCTTACTTCGCACATTTCCATTTTCGTTGATCTTATTCGGTCATGGTATTTTTTATGCTGACAATGTTTTACAGTGCACAACCCAATGTTTGATATATGTATTTTATCTATAACTCACACACTTTTATATTCAAAGACCGATCCGCGGCTTGTTCTACCACTGTTTACATCCCTAAAATTAGTCTACCCTCGCGACTTTATTACATCCTCAAAAGCAATCATGAAGAACTCTAACATAAATCTTTCAAGGCATCAAGTAATACATTTTTTATTTCTTTGAAACCTCGTTTAATAGTGTTGGATTTTTTATGCTTTTATATAGACACAGATAATATTGACTGGCCTACGATGGTGAAGCGTATTAAAAATAACTTACTGGTAAAAAAAGTAATGGTAGTGTTCGTTGAATAACATGCTGACTTAAAACAAATTTTAGTACCTTATTGGACGAGAGAACACGGCCATGTGCATACAGATACTACTGGAAAGCGTGACAGGAAGAACAAAATAAGTAAAATGTATCAAAACTTGGGCCAAAAAAGTTTTGCAATCAATTTTTATTTTCATCATCTAACCGACAATCTCCTTTTGGTAGCCGCTAGCCAGCAGCACCACAGTGCATCCCGTCAATCACTAGGTTTAAACAGGCTCAGCAAGTGAATGCAGCACATAGATAACTCAGGTACTGTAGCAGCATGGTCGGTACCAGTAGCAAAGATTCAACTGACCCACCTGTAATCAAACAAAAGACAGCCTTTAACCTTCTCTCTCCATGTCGCCAATATTTATCATAACATTTAATAAGAACGATGTATTTTTAAGTGCAAATTCTTGCATAAATACAAGTGCTTCTGTTTCTTTGGTGACATTCCTCTCCGAAGGCCTCCATTGTCCTTCTTCAAGGTTGTGATATTTGTCTTTTTAGTCAAAATACTAATGTATTTTAGCACGCCGTCTAATCCTTTGTAAACTGTGGGAGTAGTACAGGCCATGGCCGTGAAATTTACACGTTTCTGGAGTTTCATAGATTTCATGTTACTAGGCAGAATGTGAGTAAGGGCGGCCATTAGTCAAATCTAGGTGCCGATAGCGGAGCTCAGGAGCCCATTGACAAAGATCATGCCCGGCCAACGCGTCGATGTTCCAACTGCGGACGTAAGAATCATAACACCCAAGACTGAAGAACCTGCGTTCGCGAGGTTACCCAAAGGCGAACACCAGTTATACCCGATCAATATAGAAAAGAACATTCAGGTTACAAAAAACGGTGCTGGGAGTGTGGATCCGCAGGTCACTTTAGGAAGGACTGCCCAAAAGCGCATTTTAACTAGATCCGCCCCATCATCCCACACACACAAAGTAAGGCCATTGGTAGACACTGGGGAAGGTGTGTCATTATTAAGTAATCGCATATTTGACCTGAAAAATTAGAAACCCAAACTTAATGAATCCCAAGTAACATTGCAATCAGTTAGCGGAAGCACATTAAATGCACAAGATGTAGCTTTGTTTGAAATAACTATTGACAAAAGTAAACTTAAACACGATTTTGTAGTAGTTAAAAACATTAATAAAACCTTTATTTATGGGCGACACTTTCTTCGAAAATGTGACACTAGGATTTTTTATGATCTAAAACGAATCGGTATGAGACAAGGATACATCCGTTTACAGAGCGACATTGCCTCTTTAGCACGTCCATGCAATAACGTGGTACTAAAAACCATACACAGCTGTCACGACAATAGGCAAGGTAAAACTAAACGACTTTCTACCGCCAAGTGATTATCAGTTAAGACTATTGGGAAAATACATGAACAATGAACCAGGGCATACTCTTACTGATAGTTGAATTAAAATAAAACAGGACCGCATTCTTTCCATCGTATTGGTCAATGGCACGGGAAAAACAGTTAAGGTTAAAAGAACACTGTAATAGATAAAGTGACAGACACAAACGAGATAAATTTGGTTACCTCGCGTGAAGACATAAATAGGTATCTTAACACGGACCCAGTCTCAGAAAACGACTACGAATTTAATTATAACAAATTTAAACATCTGCTTGGACAGCTGTTGTGTAAATACAAAGATGGCTCTACACAGATTTTCGGATTTAATAGAAGTGACACGAACAAGAACAGTTCCTCTCTCAATCGACACCGGCGACCACCCACCAATTAAACAACGACTATACCCACTTTGGTTAGGCTTTGGAGGGGACAGATTAAGGGCCGTTTTTGGGGACGGCTAAACAGTCCGACATTGAAAGGATTCAGAGGGTGCTGGCTGCCCTACTTGAGAGACAATTAAGGCTAATGGACGCTAACAACGAGGTCGTCTAAGTTTGACTCGTTCCACTATCAATGAGAACAGGAACATTATAATCGAGGTGTCGAACACGTTATCTCGCCTAAATGTCAAGGTTAGCAACGTAGAAACAGACATAGGGGTTAAAATTGCGGAAACAATTTTATGCAAGCTTACCTTCATCAAGACTTGATGAATAAGACATACGCGATCTAATCGCAACAATTTATATGAGCATTTAGACACTCTATTAGCCGCTTTGACGTTGGGACTTTTATCACCTAATCTGAAACCTCCACACGTGTTCAAAAATATTCTCCTAGACATACAAGATGTTCCCTTAAAAGAGCGATGTGAAGAACACAATATAATTTAGAGGCAGCTGGAATATCAATGAATAAAGAAAATACTAAATATGTACTACTCGATGACGAAGAGATTCAGTCTTGCTCACAAACCTCTTTTTGCCATATATCGAATACTCTGTTCGTTGCGTGTATAGTACAATTATTTGTTGACATCAAGACTAAGATACATGTACAAACTAACTGACCGGACCTGGTAGCGCAATCGGTAGAGCGTCGGCTCCAGGTACGGGAGGCCCCGGGTTCGATCCCGGGCCGCGACATACCAAAGTCGTTAAAAATGGTAGTGGTATAGCTCCGTTGCTAACGTTCAAGCAAATATAAGGGTAGTTCCACGACTGGGTGGCCCGGTGTCAGGATAATGTGACTGGGTGTGGTATCATGCCAGGTGTTCACGGCATGCTATACACAGTGAAGGCAGCACTATATCTGCTTCAAGTGGACACCGTCTCCAGATAACTGAAATACTGTTGGTGGGACGATAAACCCAATAAAACAAAACAAACTAGCTGTAACAAAATTGTCACAACAAACATTAAGCTGACTACCGACAGCTTTCAAGATCTCCATAAACATTTCAAGCTGCTTTATTATGTAGATCATGAACTATAACCAGACCCTTATCCCGCGTGTAAACCAATTATGTAGGTTAATTGGATAGCCTCCACGTAACATTGTTCCAAGATTGTTTTATTTTGAGGCTACCTCCCTGAATACACAATTATAAACGCAGCATGGCCTGGGAGTATCCTAAAAGCATTAAGTTCAACCATAGACATATAATAACGGGACCCCCAACTCCGCAAGGTGCGCGAATATCTTCAATTTCGCAGTGCCATCGCCGGGAGTCAAGGAAAGATCCTATTCGGGGTTTTGCATGCAAATAGCATAAAGCTGACAAATAAAACAGGGATTTGAAGAAAAACGGCCATGGAAATGAATCAACTTGACAGTGGATTGAAGGTAAATATCTTCTTTGCATGTGTATTTATTGCCTGCTTTAAGTTTTCCATGAATCGGCAGTAAACATATCGTTACAGTGTTTAAACCAAGAATCTGAATTCTGAATGAATCATAGACATAGTCCCATTTAGGCCTTATTTTTGCTGCCCTTTTTCCACACATACGTAATAGCTAATACTGTGTATGTGGAGGTATTTATTCTGGCGTGTATTTGCCAAAACTACACGGAAAAAGACAAAATATTTAATTAAAGTAACCCGGCCACAATAGCACAAAAAGTAGAACGTCGGCTTGGAAATCAGGAGGTCGCGGGTTCAAACTCCGGCAGGATAAAACCAAAGACTTTAAAGTTGGTAGTAGTGACTTCCCTGCTCACGCTCCGGGCTAAGGGGACAGCATTACGCCTGACTCGTCGGTGTCAGTATAATGGACCGTACGGGTTCAGTCCCTAGGCTCTTCATAAGTGCCCTTGTGCTATAATGATAGAAATGTCGCAGCACAGTAGCGGAAAAAATGCCGACAAATCGCATCCCTGACTATCCAATTAATGGTTGAATCCAAACGTTTAGACTCAAATAACCAGATAAATGATTGTATACTGAAAAGATTCAGCAAATGCTGTTTACTGAAGTACCCCAGTAAAGTGAAAAGTGAAGCACACCACCCCTCTCATAATTATAAACATGCATTTCATACCTGAGAGACGCATTTAGTAATTATTAAGGTAGTTTCAAAATTTGTCCTTAGTTGGACTAAAGAGTGAGTTTATGCATATAGTTGTTCCAAAACAGTGGGTGAGATATTACATCTATTTTTAAGACAAAGCCGGATACCACATTTAATATATAAACATCTGATATTTATATTATTATAATAAATATAAATATATTTAAAAATAAGTATTTCTGTGCGATTAAATTGCAAAGTGGTATCAAAATCTTATTAACTACTGACTAACTTTGAATACAAGTGTAATTGTATTATCTGACAGTATATACATTTTTAGTAAAATTGCATTCATTACCACTAACAAAGTCCCAATAGATGTGTTAATGTGAAATATGTATCAGATCTTTACAGTCAGATGATTCTTTGCATTACCTGAACCTCTTTGTAGTTGGTTTAATCAGTCAAAACAAAATGCCTTTATGTGGACCGAAAGGCTCTTCCACAAGATTTGGCAAAATGTCTGCGCAGAGAGTAAAGGAGTGACAAAGAAGACCTTGAAGACTTTAAAGTTGGTAGTAGTGACTTCCCTGCTCACGCTCCGGGCTAAGGGGACAGCATTACGCCTGACTCGTCGGTGTCAGTATAATGGACCGTACGGGTTCAGTCCCTAGGCTCTTCATAAGTGCCCTTGTGCTATAATGATAGAAATGTCGCAGCACAGTAGCGGAAAAAATGCCGACAAATCGCATCCCTGATTAAAATAAATAAATTAATCTTTCCTTGGTGACACAGGAGGAAGACTGGCAAAGACTGATGGTGGAAACGATTAAGCGTGTAAAGGAACTTAAACTGGAAAGATGAAAGTGCCATAATCAACTATCGATATTTGAACACAAGTATAATTAGATTATATTGTTTCCTATAGAGTATGCACTTAATTGTCTTTTTCAACTGATTTTAGAAATAAGACAACGGTGATGAATTCCCTGACCCAGAGACGTCTCTGCCTGTGCCTGTTGCTCATAGGCGTTCAACTAGTACAGGGGAACTTAAACACATCTTGGAGCCAGAATTCTTTCACACAAGACAATATCAAAAATAAATATTGAGTTGTTAGATGTCAAAATATTTATTTTTGTTATAACAGAACATTGCGAGAAATAGATCATATAAAACAACTAACAACATCAAAGGTGTGGTCTTCTTTGTGTGTTTAATTTTCATATATATCATACATTATTGACAGACACAGCTTATTACCTACTGCTGACATTTAGTGTTTCATATCAGGGGAAACCTGGTTTACCTATTTGAGTACAAAAATTATAAATGAGTAATTGTAGAAACTCCATTATCTGAATTGTTTATATATGTTTGCAACAGTAATTTAAGTTTAATTTTATGGACATAACGTTTCTTTATAGTTGTATGTTGTTTTGACAATATAAACATGTCAAATGTCAGAGTCAAACTAGCCACAACAATACATGTGTGTTTTAAGTATTAACAAAATAATAAGTAAAAATACGTAGCTATAGTTATATATTTGCACTGACTGGGAATAAGTTTTCTTTGTTTTTCTGATTCAGTGTGCATTTTTAAAACATAAAGCAATTAGCTAGAATAACAAACATGCCAATTTAAGAAATGATATATGTTTAGTTGCAGTAGAGTTATTCATCAACTAAACTGGATCGGTTTAGAGCCATTGGATAGGTAACAATATAGAACCAAGGCCTAACTCAAACACTATTTAATACTTAATGTAAGAAATAATTGGGCCCATGATTTAAAGCTTACAAGGGCCTTTATTAATTTACAACCTATTTAAATCCCTACTTTATAAAGTATAACTGTTCTTCTTGTGGTGTGAAAACTTTCAATCTTGGTTCAAGGGTTTACAACTATTACATCTTGCATCCAGAGATGGCACTCTTTCTTGCACTGGCGTTAAGCAATTTAATTAATTATACATTTTAATTAATATTGTCAGAACAAACAAGAATAAATATGTGTTACTATTTATTTTAGACCTTTTCCATTTCGTTCATGTTAAGGTGTTTAAGCAAGATAAGCTTTATAATACGCAAAAAAAATATTTTAATGTCGAATGAAAAATGACAGACAAATACAAATACATATAAATTTAAATATGCAGACAATGATTATGCAACACCACTGTCTTTTTAGCTGAAATAAAGGTCAAATAATTCATTAAAGTTTTTTCTCATGAAATCTTAATAATTATATGTATAAAATAGCACATGTTTCATTCTCCCAATACCATTTGATATAAATTGACCATGTGCAAGTACTTGATATAAATATGCCATTAACTGGCTCTTGTTAAGTTTTAAACATGTGATTTAATCTTAGTAAAATACACTTTGAATAGTTGTTTTTACTTTGATAGCATTAAAACATGACCCTGTCACCCATTAGATATGGAAAGTGAATTAGATTCTTCTATTATGTTTGTTAATTGTCAAACTATTTTGTAGATTATATTGAGAAATAAACAATATTTAACATAATCATGCCTTGTGATGTGTTAAAACAGTTTTATGACAAGTAAAAAGTAATAAATGGTCTACAACTACGAAAGTAATACTGTAACAGACTGAAAATTTGAAATCTTTTAACAATATTTTATTTATTACAAAGGACTGCAAATAACTAATATATCCTCTCTGCCTACCTACAGCTGTGCTTCCGTTGGCTGGCCCGTGGCGTTGGATTTAAAGGTTAACAGTCTCTGAAGAAATGTCATGGTAACTGAAAAAATAACAGTATGCTTTACAGGTTTCGGCTTCATATGAAAGGTTGCACCCGCCTAACCCCTTTGGTTCCAGTCCTAGTCTGGACAAATACATTTATTATTCATACTTATAATAATATAAAACAAAACATCCAAAGTTAGAACAAATATATTAAAATCTCGTTATGTCCTAGATTTATGCGACAGTTATCACACACAAAAAGAACTTTGCAGGGTAAATACTACCTATAATTATTATCATGGTTTATTGTTATTAAAATTCTTTTGACTATCCAATTAATGGTTGAATCCAAACGTTTAGACTCAAATAACCAGATAAATGATTGTATACTGAAAAGATTCAGCAAATGCTGTTTACTGAAGTACCCTAGTAAAGTGAAAAGTGAAGCACACCACCCCTCTCATAATTATAAACATGCATTTCATACCTGAGAGACGCATTTAGTAATTATTAAGGTAGTTTCAAAATTTGTCCTTAGTTGGACTAAAGAGTGAGTTTATGCATATAGTTGTTCCAAAACAGTGGGTGAGATACTACATCTATTTTTAAGACAAATCCGGATACCACATTTAATATATAAACATCTGATATTTATATTATTATAATAAATATAAATATATTTAAAAATAAGTATTTCTGTGCGATTAAATTGCAAAGTGGTATCAAAATCTTATTAACTACTGACTAACTTTGAATACAAGTGTAATTGTATTATCTGACAGTATATACATTTTTAGTAAAATTGCATTCATTACCACTAACAAAGTCCCAATAGATGTGTTAATGTGAAATATGTATCAGATCTTTACAGTCAGATGATTCTTTGCATTACCTGAACCTCTTTGTAGTTGGTTTAATCAGTCAAAACAAAATGCCTTTATGTGGACCGAAAGGCTCTTCCACAAGATTTGGCAAAATGTCTGCGCAGAAAGTAAAGGAGTGACAAAGAAGACCTTGAAGACTTCAACTATAATAGAAAGAAGACCAGATATGCATTCATAACATTATTGTATACAATTTCTCTTGTTATATTTCTTTACATGCCAAGATTGAAAAAATGCTTATATTTAATGGCAGGTATAAGTAAGACAAACTGATAAAGACACAGCACATGACATCAAAATACATTTACACTGTAGTGTTTCAAGTAAACCATTCTACTTCTAATAGCACTTCAGTGCATACGTTCGGGTCCTGGTCAGGACAATGACCATAAGGTGGGAAGGTTTTCCAGCTAACCTACTGTGTACTGGTGGTTCTGCCTAGACATAAATCTAGGGTCTCCCTTCACCAATAATAAGCTGGACGTCACCAATATAACCATTATTGTGTCGGTGTAATGTAACAACAGCAACATTTCAGTAAAATACAGATTAGCTGTCTCAAAAAAAATTAATGATGTAAATTATTTAATGTATAGATTTGTCTGAATTACCTTGCATCACATTCTTTTGTTGGTCTGAGTGGACGAGAATATCTCCATAAAGCCTCTTTAGTTGTTTAAAATGCATTGAGTGGCTTGACACCCTCTAACCATGTGTTCAAGTGTGGAAGGAAGCTATTTTGCAGAAACTGTAAATAAGATTGCATATTATGTAAAAATCACATAAATGAAGCACATATATACTAAAATGACAACTGAAATTGATTTTTGTGAGCAAGGAAAGGTATTGCTTTATTTGTGTCTAGCACATCCACCCCAGAAAGAGAGCACTCAATGTTAAAAGTTTGATCCTAAGATGTGACCTTAAACAGTGGTACATACATTGGCAGTTCAATTGCTTGACAACACTCAAACTGAAGGTTATACAATACTGGTCTCAATAAAATTATTGGGTTTCACAGAAAAGGCAGCACTATATGTGTTCATATAATTCATTGATAACTAGAGTTACGAAAGTGATAGATTTGAGTCTATAATTGGTTCTTATTCTTAAATGATAAAAATCAATAGATTAGACATCAATAGATTAGACCCTCCCCCTTCTGCCCACTACAGGCTGCAAAGTAAAATAAAATAAAGCAAAACATCGAAAATAAAACCTATATATGCACAAATAAATACACTAATAAGAAATACAATAAATTTCAGACTTGGTTTTTGTTCAGGACCCCAGTATTAAAACTACAACTAGTACAAACACACATTGCATTCACGAAGATCACTCACACTAAAAACAACATTCTCATACATTCAACCATACCAAGCCATATATTATGTAATATACTGGTCACAGTGGTCAATACTGATCAGAGGTGCACAGTGTTATCCTGAGCAGTTAAATATACATGTACAACATTCTCTATAATCTCTCCACACAGGTCAATTCATTTTACCTATTGCTCCTGGCAGGGTCTTTTTGCTCAGCTCACGCCACAGAGTCTGTCCAAAGAGGGTGATGCGGGTCATCCTAGTCTTTCGGAAAAAAAAAACCATCAGCGAGCCTGACGCATACTCTATGTAACTGCTGCGCCTCCTCACCTTAAAAAAGCTTGATACCTTGATATGACAAATTTATCTTATATACATGTTGGCCTTTGTGCTGGCAGTTGTCGAACAATGATATAACCTTCAGTAGTCATAGCAACATGTGATTCGTTAGACAAAAAGTGTACGTGAAGGTGGCATGTGTTCAATGTGAACAGGTATTAAAAATCAATGAGTGTACACTAACATACACCTCCGCTAACTTCCTCTGCCTGCATTTCGATTACTTTATATATGTTGGCCTAGACGAAAATAGACATAAAGCTTAGGGTATTTGTATTTACCTCCATTTTAAAAGCCTACAAGGTACTGTAGAGGCAATAAAACGCTTGCCGGCATTATTCACAGAGGAAAACGAATACTGTCTGTTCAGTTAACAAGTAAGTAATCGCCTACTCCTTATAATTATAATTTTATAAACTATAATTCAATATTTTGTGCGTATTTAATACTCTTATGAACTATTGGTATTCAGTAATGTTTATTTATTCAGGTTTAAATAAATAGCAAAAATGACGTCCGTACTTATTACAAGCCGGTTTGCCATTTAAACCAATCAATGGTTAATGTTGATAGACTTTGTAACATTTGTTTCTTATTAATCGCCTTTTTCTTCTTAGTATTTTCAACGGAATTTTTGGCATTGATATTTAAAATAAAAAAAGTTGTAAAACACAATTTCACAATATTACATGTTCCTGCCTGTTGTGAGGTATTTTGGACAAAATACTTTGATGTTGAAATGATGCAAACAGATGCAATGATTTATTGGATGAATTCACATCTAGAGCAAGTGGAATATTACAAACCTATACTTCAATTTAAGGACAGGCAAAACATGCAAGAATCAAACTGATAAACACAAGTAAAAGCTTGTAAACAAAATAATGCATGGCGTAACATGTTTCGCGGTCAACTCAAAGCGAGAACGGAAGAGCAGGTATGGGATATTGAAAAGTTGCTATTGTAAAGTTATGTAAAATATTTACATTGATCGTATAGGTCAAGACAGCTTATGTTAATTGTAATGCTAGACATGCACTTACAAAAATGAGGTGCGTGATAATCGAAACTTCTTGTTTAATTCCACCATACTACTATATCACTCCTGGTGTATTTGGGGAAGGATTTGTCCAGAGTTGCATCCTGTTTACGATAACATGTTTCCCTAAAAGCGACGAGTGCACTTTAACACTTCATTTTTTGTTCAATATACAACTGTTATTAAATAAGGACCATTAATTCTTGAGCGAGTACAATTTTGTATATGAAAAGGAATCAACAGAATTAAATTGAAAATACTATGCGTTTAATTATCAAAGTATAATAATTGTGTACTATGTAGATACTTTGAATAAACACATATTAATGAAATATCACAGTTCCCTTTGATGCAAATAATATGTGCATTTCAAATTTAGGAACGATGCACACCTTGATGAAAGTTGATTTTTATCTAGATAATATATCTTACACAGAGTAAAGTTGTACAAAGTGCCGTTGACAAGTCACTGATTATCAGATAATCGGTTGTTTTGACATGTAAAATAAAAGAAAAAGACAGAACAGGGAAATGAATGATTAACAGTTAAAAAGAAATAAACAATAATATACAACTCCTTAGCAAACCTATACTTCTAGACATTCAATCACTGTTGGTTTATTTCCACGCCCCATCTGTAAATATTTGAATAAACATATTAAGGGTGTCAGTACCTGCAAAACTCAATATTTTGAAGTTTTTTTTTGTTAAAAAAAAGCTTATCGACATAAAAAAGAAATTGTTAAACCAGGTATGCTTGACGCGTAAAATACTTGATTTTCTTTCAAAGACCTACAGTCATCTAATAATTTAGCCAACCAAGACTAAATCAGCGCCATTTACATGGTCCAAGTCTTCAAGTCCGTTGATAACTACGTTAGAACGCAAATTGTTTAATGAACAAACTCGTATTTGTGCCACTTACATATGGGATTTAGATAGGATAAAGTAGGTGCTTGTAGCTGAGGATCGATGGTTGTCGGTAATGAAAACTACAACAACAACAACAATTACAACAACAACAACAACAACAACAGCAACAACTGCTCCTTCCTCTGTTATTTGACAGACAAGCATCCTTTTAATTAGTTAACGGGATTTCACATGTGCTCATGATGGCAGTTGTTCTCTCTCTTCTAAATACCACGTGGATGTTCTTTTCAATTATAACGTCACTCCTTTCATTTAACGACTTAATCAATTATTAAATGCTACCCGTCCACCATAAGTTATGAATAAATAAGAAAAGGCCCTTTCAAAATTACCTCAAATATTTTAAATCTAAACTATCTCTAGACAAAGGCAAAGGTAAATGTAAAGGTGACAAAAACACAGAGACGAGACAAAACACACAAAAAGAAAAAAACCACACCAGATACCGCCTAGCAACGGTCAGTCGGCAAAAGCACCGACTGGGGACTGCTTAAACCTGGTTTGTAGAGAGCTCCAGCCTCTCACATCCTGACGGGTTTTCTATCAAACAAACAGTGTAGATAAAATATCCTGTCGAAGTGAGACAACTAACAGTAAGCATCTGCATCGGGAGTTAAAACTGATAATATGACCTAATATATTCACAAAATAACTATTAATAAAATAAACTATAAACATATGTTCAATATGTACAATAGAAAAAAGCCTCGGCAGCCTAAAAGTTCCATAATAAAAGTAGTTTAAAATAAAACAGCCCATGCGATGACGTATAATAAGAAAGAAATGACTTCATTCAATACCATGACGTCACACTCCAAAAGTGTAAAAAGTGAAATTTAAAAAAAGACATACGAAAGAAATCATCGAAATATAGAAAACAAATCAAACCAACAAAAGAAAATATAGTATTGTGAGGAGTTTAAAGTAAAGAGATTCAAACAATATATCATAACAAGCCGAGGATCCACAATTGTTACATTTTTTAATAAAGGTACAAAAATCCCGATGTTATACCTGCTGTGTAATCTCGTGTAAAGGGTATGGAGACAATTCAAGTTGTGTCACCTTTATAGGGCACGAATGTAGAGATGAATAGGCATGAAATCAATCAGTGACAGTTCAATTATGGCTTTAAGTCACTGTTTTCGTATAGTCTCACCGGCCTAATAACATAATAGTGTAATTTTTAAGCAATGAAAGTTCTTGACTGTAAAACTGTCAATTGCAAGCAATGAAGTACAACGAAGATTTCCCGGGTTTTAGACGTCAGCAAACAATTTTCTGATAAGTTTTATAAAGAGGTCAGAAATGTTATCGAGACCAATTATTTTCTTTAATTTGTATAAAACATTTCTATAAAATGCAGGATGGCTTATGCCTTGCAGCAATACATTCATTGCGGTGAAATAATTTTGAAAACGCCTTTCTTAATTTGTGTAATCGGAAATCTTGCTGTAACATTTAGAAGAAACAAACCGGTTTTTAGCATTGAAATCCTCAACTTTAGTACAAATTCGTGCAAACCTTGTAAGTTGGAGATATGTAAATACCATAGGATGTAGCACTAGGTGAACCACCGTCAAGGTATGGATAATTCACAATACTATCATTGAAATCATCTCTATTGTCATAGATTTCAGTCGAGACGTAGTCACTGGAAATAGCGATCTCAATGTCTAAATGCTACATTTAAATGCTATTTGTTTTATTAAGGGTAAGTTCTGGAGGGTAAATCAGATAGATCATTTGAGAAAAGAAAGGATTATCTATAGTCAAGATAGCGTGACGTTGAATTGAAAGCTTCTATAATGTGGTTTTGGCTAGAAGGCGATAAAGTTAACATGAAATCAAATTCAAAGCAGTATAAAAACTAATTGCATTAATGGTGCACAAATGGTTCCCATAGGAATACCAATTACTTGTCTAAATAAAGTGTTATTTTATGTAAATTTTGTCTTATAGGAAACATAGAGGTTCACAAACAAGTAAACATAGCAAACATTTCTAAGAAAGTGTTGTTAAAAAGGGCATTACTATCTTAAGTTGAGTGCAGACATAAATTACTTTATATTCTCACATAAAGTATCGTTTTAAATTGGTGGTTTCCCTGCACCTACAGTTCATTTATGTCACAAAACTTAAGGAGGTTGTGAAGAAAGACCAACACTCGTGTAGTGATTGATATTGTCTGGTACCGATATTGGTGCCGGACGAATTTATTTAAATTTATCATTATTTAAGAAAAAAAATGTACAACGGTGTGACATAAAGCTGGACTATAAAAGTCCAAAACCCAGTCTAACCAAAGGGGCAGGAAACGGGCAAAATTAAAGGTAGATAATTGATAAGGAGGGTTTTTATTTGCTTTATGTAGGAAAAATATAATTTAAAATTCAAGAAAGTTATTAATGAGGATCATGACGAGGTCACATTTGAAAAAGGTTAATTATATAGATTTTGGAAACATGGATTGAATAGAGGTAAGGAGCAGTATGAGATTACAGTTTCGGTAATGGATATAATTAGCACAAAGGAAAACTTATAAAGAAATTATAGAGAAATAATGTTTTTGAAGAAATTGGTATAGTTAAAGCCCCTGTCATTAGATATTCCAATTTTTTTTAAAAGCACTGACAGAGATTGGCATGATAATACAGTGTATAGACATGGTGAAGACGCACACACAGTTAATACGTCTATTTTTATGCTAATTACGAGGACCATATAATAGGCCATGCTTGTCAGATGAAAAGGCATTGAATAGCTGTTTGTCAAATGAAAGATATGTATAATGTGTGCGCAGACGATATACATTTAAACCGCCGATATTGAAGCTAAATAAGCTTCTTACTTGGGAACAGCAGTGAATGAAAGAAAATATGTAACCAATTAGATTTTTGTATGATACACTCCTTAATATGCCAAACATTTATAGCTTGGGTGTTATTCAGTTTGTAAAGTAAATCTTTTCGATACATCTAAGTATTTAATTTGAATGAGCAGAAACGTTTAAGGCGTGTACAACTAAAACAGTTCATAGAACCAATGCCTAAATGATAAACCTCAATACCTGACAAACGTGTTTACATTGGATGTAGAACACAATAGATAATATGAGATTTGGTAACAATAGATCCCTGAAGATACATGTATATGAAAAGCCAAAACATGTCTGTCTGATAACCCCCAAAATCTGGCAATCAGTTCAGTTTGTTGTTAGACATTTTGTAAAACACCGGACCTGGCAGCGCAATCAGTAGAGCGTCGGCTCCAGGTACGGGAGGCCCCGGGTTCGATCCCGGGCTGCTGCATACCAAAGTAATGGTAGTAAAATGGTAGTGTTGACATCAGTTGACTGAGCATGAACAAGTATATTGCATGACATAATAACAAATAATAAAATTGATATATATACAATATCCGACTAGCATGTTTGGTTTGGATGTTATTAAGTTTTGAAAATGTGTTTTTTGGAACACGTATACACAAAATGTGATTGAGCAGGAAACAATCATGATATATACAATAACAACAACGCCAAAAACTATTATCAATGGTGTCAGATACTGGGGTGTAGTATGTTTAGCTTGGATGGTATACAGTATATAGAATAAAGTGTTTTGTAAACATGTACACAGCAATTGACTGAGCAGAATACATTTAATTAGACATTGCTATCAATGCTATACTGATACACCCCAATAGCTTACAAACATGTTTAGCTTGAATGGTGTACAGTATAGGGAATAAAGCATTTGGTAAACCTGTATACAGCATTTGACTAAGCATAATACATTAAATAGTGCATAAAATAGTTATCCATGCCTGTCTGACACACCCCAAAGTCTAACTTGGATGGTATACATTATGCAGACTAGAACATTGTACACAACATTTGACTGAGGATACATTTATCAGTGCAAATAATTTGATATCCATGCCTGTCTGATACACCCCAATGTCTGACTAGCAAGTTAACTTGGAGGTTAAACAATATGCAGAGGAAAATAATTGTTACACTTGTACACAGCCTTTGATTGAGCAGAATACACTAAACAGTGTATACAAATTGCTATCCACGCTTGTCTGATACAACCCAATATCCGACAAGCATGTTTAGCATGAATAGGGTACAATACGCAGATTAAAATATTTAGTACACATTTACACAGCATTTGAATAAGCATAATACATTAAATAGTGCATAAAATTTGCTTTCCATGACTGTTTGACACACCCAAATATCTGACAAGCATGTTAAGCTTGGGTGTTATACAATGAAACCAAATTTACATGCAACATTTGATTAGGCAAAACATATAGGCAAACAAAGCAGCTGAAATGTTAAATATTCTAACTCAGTCTGGTACACCACAATACCGGACAGGTATGTTACCTTGCATTAGCCAGTGCCTAAACCGTGAACACCACGTGATTTATGTATTGATAGGGGGACAAATTGAATGCGTTAAATGTCTCTATGTGCAAGCTCATGTATAAAACTTTATAGCTTGTAAACTGATTTGGACAGATTAAAGAATGCGAGTAGCTCATTAAAACACGTCTGACTTAATGTATGGTTAATGGGCCTCCTGTTGAAGAAATAAACAGGGGGCCCAGTACATGGCCACGCAACTGCGAGAAGGCTCGTAAAACAGATACCGGATAGGGTGGGGTCTTGTTCTGAATAATTATTTCGACATGTTTTTCAAACCGCCTTGTTTTGTAGTTATGGGGATAAAGGGTAAGAGTAGTGTCATGAATTTGAATAAGCGAGAATTTCACTACTTTCTTGGCAGCTCCATTGGAAAGAAACCAAAGATAGAAATGCCAGCAATATAACAACCTTGTAATAGAACTATTGATGACGTGACGAGGTTTACCCCACTAACCACATTAACCAGCATTATTATATGGCAATGCAAAAGGGGCCTGCAAATATCCCGACAGACTCTAAGTTTACTGCAGCCAAAGACCATACGCAAAACAATAGCGTGGCTACATGGATCCCTAGTGGTTACAATGGAGAGGTATAATGATATGGCAGAAAGGTGAGCACTTATGCTCGAAGGAGCTGATCCTAAATTACGGAGATAGGCAACGCAGATCGATAATTATTTAGCGTTGATGGGAAACCCGTAGCAATGGGATATGTTTTTTTCATTTAACTCGGTAAACCTTTAGTGGATTGGAGATATGCGTTACTTGTAGAAGAGGCCAATGAAGAGATGAGTATATGCTGTCTCACCCAAGCAAGGTGAGCGGGGACATTTCCCAGGGTTTTGGTACTGGAAACTTGTTTAAAAAATAGAGACGCACGAAGAGCTACTTCCATCTGTCAACGTGAAAGTCGATCACAAATGGTATTTTGCGTTGTAGCAAAACTGGAAGACTTGAAGCAAAATTTGTATTTAAGAGCCTTCAAAACAATAATCCTTATCAATGTCATCTTGACAGAATCTTTGGATGTTTTATTAGTGGGCAATGTACAATAGCCATGTTATCACAAATGAATAGTATATTCTTATTCTGTCAATTAATGCCACTGCTAGTGTGATGAGATGCAATTCGAAGACAATGTGACGATTCCTCACGTTATTTGGAAAGAAACCAAATGTCCATTTTTATGAATGCAGACAAAACCTGCTGACCAAGGAGCATCTGAGAAGAGCTTTAGTGTAATTGGTGATAGAACTTTGTCATTTATAAGAAGGGTGCAGCCGTTATATTGGGTAGGAAAAATAAACCATAATTGGAGATCAGCCCAACAATCTTTGTTCAATTTGATGTAATGGTTTGGGTTAGTCTTCCCAGAAGTAAAGTTGTAAAGCTTACGCATAAAACAACGACATGTGTTTATATCATTGCAAGCAAAGTTTAGATGACCTAGGATAGACTGAAACTGAAAAAGAGTAATCTTCCGGCGATTCATAGTCATAAATTCCATGCGAGACCCTAGCAACGTTATATTTATGTTTAGGAATCCATTGTAAGGCACGTGAAAACGTCTCGAATATAGCAACTGAGGAAAAGGCAGGACCCTGTCCAAATAATAGTTATTCTCAATTTTGAAACCTAGTCTGTGATATCCGGTTTTGCTAACAACGAACCTCTCCCTACAAAACCCCCCAAAAATGCTGCCTTGTCAAAATTTTCCAAAATGTCCCCAGAACTTTCTCGGGGAATATTTGCGTTGACAGAAATTGACTCTACTTTTACTTACCTCAGACGAACTTTTAGAAAATACAAATTTTGCATGACAAGCAACAGAAGAATGTTGCATAGCCTGACAGGCATCACATTGGCAGATCCCAAGGAAAACCCCTTCGTAAAATCTTTTTATAGTTTTGCTGCTTTGTGACTATTGTATCCATCAAAAGAGGTTCAAGTGCTAATAGATCAATATATGTTGGTAAATTAATTTTTGGTTTTTGAATTGAAAGTTGCTTATAGCCTGATAGGGACTGCAGTTTGAAGTCGTTAATACGTCTGCATTTTTTAAAGCAACAGCTGACCACATGAACAATTGCAGTTGCTGCACACGAGTTGCAGTGTGCATTTTTATTTAAGGCATTGACTGGAATCCTGTTAGTAAGGAGCAGAAAAGTAAGGTTGCAGTTTCCTGTTGCCATGGAGATGATTTTTGGGTAAGGGTCTGAATGATGCTCATATATCGAACTATGGCTAAGGTATTTCCCGCAGTTTATATACGCATACAGCTGGAACGCACTGCTCCATGTGATGATGGAGGTTATTTTGTTTGTGAAATTTGTTTGAACAGAGGTGGAGCTTGAATTTGCTGATCTTGTTATGGTTGTAGTTTCAAAAATATTGTTGGTTGTAAAGTTTTTGCCTGGTGGCTTGACGGACTGTTAAAAAGTCTACATCTTCACCCCCTTCTGGTATGCGATGGTCATTATTAAACGATAAGGTCGGACACTGGTCGTCCAGGTCCGACGGAAGGTCCGGGGTTGGTGATGGTTGGTTCAGTCTCCATCTGGGGAGGAAAGATCTCTATCTGATGTGATATGTTCTCGATTTCTGTCTCGGGTAGCACGCCCTGGATCACCTCTAGATACCCTGCGTCGCTGGGTTATGGCCCCTGAGATGAGTTGTGATAGCTTATTAGCCCTGGTTTGGTGGTTGTTTACCAACCTGTTGACGTTTGGCTGTTTGATGTGATTGGCTTTTGTTTGTATACTGAAACAAAACAGAAGGGAAAACAAACAAAAACACAAAGAAACTGTTGTAACATTATTTACGTGTCAATGACTCCATGGCTTGTTGCATCATATAAGGCAGAACGGGACAGAGTAAATTAGTATTAGGTTGTCAGGACTCCAAACCCGTATCAGCCAAATATAGGAAACTGCAAGGATTACCATTTTCAGACATGTAATGAATGAGGCATTATAAATGACTCAGTGTTAAGTATTAGGTTTGGACATATTCTGGCCCAAGCAGATGACATCAAAAGCATACAAATCATGGCTAAAATTCGTCTTATATGTCGCTAAGGTGACAAATAACTTAGTTAATAAGTGTTGCCAGATACTAACACAACCAACACATAAAACAGGGTCTTATCGTAGACCAATACCGCACAAATGGGTCATACAAGGACCCCTATATGTCAAATTGCATAATATAATAATCTCAGTACACAGATCATGGTCATATAATGATACCTCTATTTAAAATGTGTAAAACGTTTAGAGAGATTGGTCATATTATGATCCCCATACATCAGTTATAGTATGTCTTTATATATATAAAGATGGACAATATAATGATCACCATCCATATATTTATAAAAAATGGCTAGATACTGGTTCTTACCTTTTAATTGTAAACAAAGAAGGAGAGAAAAACAAGTAAAACAGACGTAAAACAGTACAAAAACGTTTCCTTTTCTATGTTAACATAATTTGGCATGAACCGCCCAACATGTACTAATAACTAACTACATGTAATACCTGCTAAACTATAGCAGTTTTACTTTAAATGTGTAAGAATACACACTGTTACAGGTGCCATGTAATATCCCTTTAGTGAACAGAATCAACCAAATTTATTGCTAAGGTAAAACCCAATATAGATCATGCAAATCAATTCAATATACTGTTAAATTCTACTGAAAGAAATGATTGTATGGCAATTTCAATATTAAAATCTGTGTACAAACATACATGTTGAAGGGGTCTGTGGCACTCTTGCCCTATAAAATGAGTCTGATAGAAGCTCAAGTGTTGCAGTAATCGAACTGTTGACAACAGATTTATTCTGTCTCAGGTTTTGTGTGTGAAGAAGATATGAATCTGAAAATAGAGTATGCTTGCAAAACAACAATCCTTATGGAGCTGTAATAGCGTGCCATTTCTCTTTCATTATCAGCGTGCACTTTATCAGCTACTACATAATCCTGTAAAAAACCTGACAACAAAGTTATTGTGGGAGTAGTTTCAAAATTTAATATGATCATAATGAGCACAATATTGTTGAAGAAGAGAGTTGGTGGCCAGTGCTTTTTGACTGAACCCTGCCGTGCTGTACCTTTTAAGTAGATCACCACTAAATACATATTTATAGTCCAAACACAACATCCTACATGCAATTGTAAACAGCTTATCCGTTGTCGAGGAAAACAGCGTCGATATTCAGATCCTTTATAAGACTAACATCCGGCCACACTGACTTAGCATGATAAGGGCCTGATATGGTAGCTCATCCGATTCCATACCAAAATCTGTAATCGAGACTAATCAATATTCATATTCAAACGCCCCTGATCATTACACCAAGACGATAGACTCCTAGCGAATGAATGTCAAAAGATGAGAACATTAAATATAATGGACCTAGGAAAATGTAACAATAAACAGCCACCCTTATCCTGCTAAAGACAATTTAGAAATCAATTTAATTGGACAGTCGACGCTGATTTAGTTTAAAACGTCTAAAATTCAATCAAGATCGAGAATAGAAAACAATAAAAAATGTAGTGAACTTCTCTGATTGTCTTTGGTTCCTTGCGCTTTCAGAACCAGTCTGACATTTGCGTTGCACCGATGGATGCACAGTACTAAAGATTTAAGGGTAGCACTCCACCAAAATGCTACTCAACAACCATAAGTTAGAAGTAGAGCGCATACATACATTACATTATGTTGTCATATAAATTACGTTTTGTTGATTGACCATTCAAAGGCGGTGCTATTGGGTTTGCTTTATTTGCTTAAGGGCTCATCACACATTTGTTCTTACATTGGGTTGCATAGGAATACACATGTCCCGTGTCTTTCCAAAGTTTATTATATGTTGCAATTCTTGTAGAACTTTGTCATATTCCCTTATTAGAGAAGCGTCGGATAGTTCGTTAAACATAATGATTTTTCAAAACAAATTAACGCTTTATCAAATATACTTAAATGTGAGCTATTTTGGGAATGTTATATATTGTGTAATTGCGCATTGTAAAGTGTATTTGAGACAGACCTACTGCGATGGTATTGTAGCTGTTTTTTAAAGAAAACTAAAGGAAAATGCACAGATATCTTAGAGATATCTTGTTTCAAGAATGTTGTTTATTTTTTCTCTATATGTCTATATAGAGTTACTGTTTAAGAGTTTTACAAGATGTTTGCAGATTCATAATAATGTGTTTTATGACAACTTTATGTAAAGCACAAATCGACTAACACTTTACATAATGCAAAATTATAAGCTTTCGAGCATACATTTTGAGATCACATGATATAAATTGCATTTCCAGTATTGGCTATTTATCTTCTTGTACTTATGGCATATTGTTGAATAATGACATCTATTACAATTGCACTTTTCAAAGCATTGAACACGTGTTTCCATTATCCGTCATCTTTACCACTCTGGAAAGGCAAATGAAACATTGTTTTATACGTTGCCATCTCTTGCACGCGCATTAAAATGTTACACAAGGACATCTGGTGTTCAAGTCAAACGCACGGATGGCAGTTTTATTTCCCTGACGCATGCAAATTATCCTTTCAAACTTCGCCGATGTCGTTAATTGGCTCAAACCAAAATTAACCTATTTATTAACACTTAAGGGCATTGTCCCATTTCATGTAGCAATGTGATATACTTAGTATAATATGTAACGGCCTGTCGTTTTAATACTTAACTTTTTGGAAAGTAAATAGCAAAAACAAAACTATTTAATACCAAACAATAGAATCTCTTGTAAATGTACAAAGTGACACTTGACACAAAAAGAAATTTACTGTTTGTACACGGATATTAATTCCAATGATCGTTCTTTCTAATAAGATCAATGAAAATTTGTGTCACGTTGGATCAAGATTGTTTTTTTTAAGAGATGTTCTTGTAAATAAAATGCAAAAATAATCCTTTCTTTCCATATTTGTCAGTCCGATTTGACAGGTTCAAGCAGCGTTAACCAATCGCAAAATACTCACAACATCAATCCGCAAAAATAAACATTACTTTAATACATTTCAATGTAAACGCCGCCATTTTGGCCAATGTTTGTCCAGCCTATTCACGTCAAGGTTACTAAGATGAGGCTCTAGCCCGAGTGACGCAAGGTAAATTATTAGTACCCGTTTGGTTAGTTGTTTTGGGCAAAAAGGCTGATTTTTGCAAGAAACTGTATTAAGATTAATCGGAATAAGCTCGTAGACACCAACTGTCACACTCCACACATTTCACTTATGCTTATGTCAGCAGATTTATGATTGAAAATATTAAGACTAGGGTAACTCGGCTGTAAAAGAAGATGGAGAAGTCATACATTGCTTACAAAATGTAAGGAAGAGTTGCTGTAGCCAGAATATTAGACATCCATGTTTGTGCTTATTTTCTTAAATGGAACCTCAAAAGTCTACAATGTATGCATGTACCTTCTGTTATTTGACCTTTTGGCAAACAATGACACATTTTCACTTGACGTTACGGAATACCGAATGCATCAAATTCTTATAAACATATTAGTGTTCTATGACCTTTAGCCAAAATTGTTACCTGTGTATATTATCCTTCCTACGTTTTACGTCGTGCATTTATTATATTCAGCTGCGGACGGAATTATTACTTATATTGCGTAAAAATGATGTTGATTGTAATACATTCCTAGTTTCCCTTTTATATCAGATAACGTTACAATGAGCTTAGTTTTCCTTTTATATCAGATACCGCTACAATGAGTGCTATGGGTTCATTGAGTGCAGTTGACCGTCGACAGCTTCTAGAATGGAGGTCTGATTCTGGGAACGACGAACTGTTCCTTCTGTATAGTTTCATTCGTGATGGTGCGAGTGCTTCAGCATTTCACGACAAGTGCAACAATAAGGGGCCTACGTTTACGGTCGTGTATAGCACTAAAAAATCCGTCTATGGTGGTTACACGTCGCAAAGTTGGGATTCAAGTGGCAACTATAAAAAGGATGAATCAGCTTTCCTATACAGTCTTTCTCTCCGCAATAAGAGAACTAGCATTAAATTTCCGGTAAAAAACTGTGTGAATGCCATTCTATGTAATTGTGATTTCGGTCCATTCTTTGGATCCGGTGACATGCGCTTATTTCAAAACTGTTTGACACCTAAAGATCACATCTACACATTAAATGGATCATTCGCACTTGGAAATTCATATGAAATGTTTGACAAACGTTTAGAAGACGTGACAAATGGAGAAAACACAGTCACAAACCTCGAAGTATACGCTATTCGAGGTAAATATGATTATGAATTTCATAGTTTTCCAACTTGTTTTTTATCTAAATCTTACGATGGATATAAAAAGAAACTTATTTGGTCGATAGAGCAATGGCGATTTTGTGTGTAATTGACGATAAACGAAAATAAATATTTACTTAAAGCTATGTTTCATCTTTTAATAAAGTCTCTAACGGTATTTTTTATATTTAGATATATCTAAAATGGCTCCATGGACGAAAGAACCTCCGCCTCCACTAACGTTCGAGGTAATTTTTTTCTCTCAAGACTAATTTTTATGTTGTGTTTGTTATGTTCATAGTGTTCTGTTTCTTCTCGGTTTTACTGGTTTATATGTTGTGTATGATACATGTGACCTAATTTATACCCCATGCCAATTTAATGTACGTTTGAACACGATGGTTCTTATAGATTGTCCATAGAGGTTACGAAAATATACAATATATGTAGCTTGTTATTGATTCTTTTAATCAGACAATTTGATGCGCATCAATGAAATTAAATATCCAGTTGATAATACTACTAATTAAATTAATTTTTATTGTTTTGTGTACATACATAAATGTAATTTTGGCATTTTTGTACCAGTATTTCAATGCATAATGAGAAAGTCAGAATTCTTGTTTTAACAGGCTTTAGGAAAGCTGAAAAAAGGAATTGAGTCTTTTTATCCCCAAAGTTGCCACCATGTTGAGAAAGCAAATATCCTACTGTTGGGTCAAACAGGCGCGGGCAAATCAAGCTTTGTGAACAACGTCGACTCGGTCTTTAAAGAGCGAATCTCTCATCGGACAAGCACCGCCAGTTCTGACGCTAGTACCACGACTATGGTAAGATATTATTTGGAAATCCTTGAGTATTTCGTATTTGTGATATTAACATTTACACTAAGTAAATGAAGAAAAATAAAGAAGGAGAATGAAAAAATGATTGTAGTGATGTAACTTAAATCTGTTTGTTATATTTCATGATAAACTTATATAGTCCTTTTAGTACCAGGTGTTTGGTTTCGTGACAAGACCGGCTAGGAAAACACTGGGGTTTCAATTCTACGACACTCGTGGCTTGGATGACATCATAGGCATCTACCCACAGGATATCTCATTCTTCTTGGATGGATACATTCCAAATGGACACGTCGTGAGTATCCTCGTTTTCCTGATTATGCAGTTAATTCTGCTGGTGAAGCGGTGGTGGCGTTATTTGTAGCGATGTTTTCATCTTGAAAATGGAGCTGTTGATAGTATCTTGACATAGATTTAGACGCCGGAATGATTATGATGGTTATGTCAATGGCGTAAAAGTAGTGACAATGATTTTGTGTTGCTGTAAGTGTTGGCAGCTATACTGGTTCAACTGGTGACCGATCTGGTTGTGATGTGAAGAACATGAATGGAGAATGAAATGCTCATTTGAATAGATTTCTATCATATACAGGCAATCGTTTCTGTGTTTCAGTTCAATCCATGTGTGCCTATATCCCCGGAGATTGTAAGACAGTTTAAGGAACCACCAAAGCTGAAGGACCGAATTCATTGTGTGTGCTTTATGGCTGATGTCACCACTCTCCATGATATCTCGGACACTGCATTGAAAAAAATCCAAACGATCCAAAGCGAAATACGACGAAAAGGTAAAAATGTATTTATGCGTACCTGAAATATGCAAGCGCAGCAAGAATTTGGGAATGCGACAATTTGCAGTGGTTATTGTTCTCGCGTTGATAATAATTCCACGGGATCGAACCCCAAACTGGCTACACATTGTGTACATTAACTCTTAAAACTTAAATGCTAGTAACACAACCGTTTTGTTTTGCCGGATCAAAATTTAAAACAAATATTTAAACTACTACTATATTTCGTTTATTCAATAATTAATTATATTAAATCTCTTTCTTTACACGTTTTTATAATGCAAGAATATGACATTACATTTAAAATACACATGCTACTGGTTTCAAAACGTGGACAATGTAGAGGTATTGTATTATGTATGTCGGAAATATAGGTGGATAATTGTTTGATACAAGTGAAGGGTCCGGATTACGTACTGTCTGTCAGAATTATTGGTTCGTAACCAATTACCATATACCAGAAAGCTTCATATAATTTATCACGGTCACAAGTTAAACTGTATGTTTCCTGCCGTTGTAGTAAATGATAGAATTATAAACAGTAGTATATACAAAATTTAGCCATACTTCCGATAAATTAAAAAAGTTATACCAATATATTTTCATCCATGACATTTAAACATATATGAATGTATGGCATATGTCTGTAATTAAAACTAAAATTGAATGTTGTTTTTGTAAATGTAGGTCTCTGAAGTTCTGTCATACGTCTGATGTGTATGCCATACATGTATGTAGTAAACGTTACTATCATATAGATGTTATTCGTCGGAAATAGAAGTGTTAGAAGATTCTACTTGAATATCCTACGTATAAAAAGTATACCTGCTTTTGGAATGCCATTCGTTGAAACAGAAAGCTACTTGAATCTAACCTGTCAGACGTCTTCTGATATATTAAGCATTCTTATGCGTTAAACATTTTTAAAGTGTGGTAGTGGTCTAATTGATTGTTCCTATGGTAATGGCTGACAGGACCCTTAAGCCATTCAGGTATGGGATTACTTCACGTGATGGCGATTGCTAGCCTAAGCTTAAACAAATTAGGGAGTTGTTTGGGAGGCGGGGGCTATTTTTTTACACATAGTGGATTTCTCAATACATATTAACGCTTTTCTCACCGATATTTAAAAGAAATTGAGCTTATTTGGGAATACATGTATTATACAAAGCGTAAGTTTAGAACATTTTTGCATTTGATGCATATTTATTGAATGGAAACTAATGTTTTGTCCGTAAAGATAATAACACAACAGATATCTTTTTTTAAAGAGTGTTTTTATTTTCTATATAAATTCTATAGTTTTGAGAACCTTGTCCGCAATTACGAATGCGCTTTAGTTCAAAACAACTTAGTTGTTTTTAAAAATATAAATACATTAAATATAGATAAATCATCTTTTTTTACAAATCTATACAAGCGAAATAAAATAACAATTGCCTGACAAGAGGCACTTTCCTACACACTGTTTTAAATATTATACAAGGACATCTGGCAAATCGGTGAAAATATGTTTTATGGCCCCGCCGCTGGTAAATCAACTCTTCAAAGATTCGCCGACGTTGCTAAGCAGCCTATTTGAATTGATTTATCAAAAACAAACATAAAGCCGCTTTTTTGGAATTGTCAGTTTTCGTTTAGGAATGTGATAAACTGAAATAAATATAATACATTTTAGCTATCATAATTTACGTTTAATGGTAAAAAGTCGTGAAGTAATTAAGTCAAAAGACAACAACAGTATAGCCCCTGTCTCAAAACTTAACTCGCAGTACTTTTTAAACAATACAATATTATATCTTATATACAAAAATAATAATGTCACCTTTGACTCAAAATGAATATTTAACCCGCTGATGTTAAGACACAAAATGCATTCTTTAAGATGTACTTATTCTAGCATTTATTCAGTTTTTAACCTCTTTCCTAACAAAACAACAACAAACACTTCGGAATTCGAATAATAACCATAACCGGCTAGGAAAACACTGGGGTTTCAATTTTACGACACTCGTGGCTTGGATGACATCATAGGCATCTACCCACAGGATATCTCATTCTTCTTGGATGGATACATTCCAAATGGACACGTCGTGAGTATCCTCGTTTTTCTGATTATGCAGTTAATTCTCCTGGTGAAGCGGTGATGGCGTTATTTGTAGCGATGTTTTCATCTTGAAAATGGAGCTGTTGATAGTATCTTGACATAGATTTAGATGCCGGAATGATTATGGTGGTGATGTCAATGGCGTGAAAGTAGTGACAATGATTTTGTGTTGCTGTTAAGTGTTGGCAGCTATACTGGTTCAACTTGTGACCGATCTGGTTGTGATGTGAAGAACATGAATGGAGAATTACATGCTCATTTGAATAGATTTCTATCATATAGAGACACTCGTTTCTGTGTTTCAGTTCAATCCATGTGTGCCTATATCCCCGGAGATCGTAAGACAGTTTAAGGAACCACCAAAGCTGAAAGACCGAATTCATTGTGTGTGCTTTATGGCTGATGTCACCACTCTCCATGAGATCTCGGACACTGTATTGAAAAAAATCCAAACGATCCAAAGCGAAATACGACGAAAAGGTAAAAATGTATTTATGCGTACCTGAAATTTGTAAGCGCAGCAAGAATTCGGGAATGCGACCAATTTGCCAGTGGTTATTATTCTCGCGTTGATAGTAATTCCACGGAATCGAACCCCAAACTGGCTACACATTGTTTACATTAACTCTCAAAACTTAAATGCTAGTAACACACTCGTTTTGTTTCCCCGGATCAAAATTTATAACAAATATTTAAACTATTACAATATTTCGTTTATTCTATAATTGATTATATAAAATCTGTTTCTTTACACGTTTTTATAATACAAAATATGACATTACATTTAAAATACACATGTTACTGGTTTCAAAACGTGGACAATGTAGGGGTATTATATTATGTATGTCAGAAATATAGGTGGATAGTTATTCGATACAAGTGAAGGGTCCGGATTACGTTATGTCTGTCAGAATTAATGGTTTGTAACCAATTACCATATACCAGAAAGCTTCATATAATTTATCACGGTCACAAGTTAAACTGTGTTTCCTGCCGTTGTAGTAAATGACAGAATTATAAACAGTAGTATATACAAAATTTAGCCATACTTCAGGTAAATTAAAAAAACTGATACAAATATATTTTGATCCATGACATTTAAACAGATAGGAAATGTATGGCATATGTCTGTAAGTTAAAACTCAAATTGAATGTTGTTTTTGTAAATGTAGGTCTCTGAAGTTTTGTCATACGTTTGATGTGTATGCCATACATGTACGTAGTAAACGTTACTATCATGTAGATGTTATTCGTCGGAAATAGAAGTGTTGGAAGATTCTACTTGAATGTCCTACGTATAAAAGTATACCTGCTTTTGGACTGCCATTCGTTGAAACAGGAAGCTACTTGAATCTAACCAGTCAGACGTCTTCTGATATATTAAGCATTCATATGCGTTGAACATTTTTAAAGGGTGGTAGTGGTCTAATTGATCGTTCCTATTGGTAATGGCTGACAGGACCCGTAAGCCATTCAGGTATGGGATTTCTTCACGTGATGGCGAGTGCTAGCCTAAGCTTAAACAAGTTAGGGAGTTGTTTGGGAGGCGGTGGCTATTTTTGTACACATAGTGGATTGAGCTTATTTGGGAATTCAAGTATTATACAAAGCGTAAGTTTAGAACATTTTTGCATTTGATGCATATTTATTGAATGGAAACTAATGTTTTGACTTAAAGATAATAATACAACAGATATCTTTTTTTTTTCTAAGAATGTTTTTATTTTCTGTATGAATTCTATAGTTTTGAAATCCTTGTCCGCAAGTACGAATGCGCTTTAGTTCAGCACAACTTAGGTGTTTTTAAAAATTTAAATACATTTAATATAGATAAATTATCTTTTTTACAAAACTAAACAAGCGAAATAAAAAAACAATTGCCTGACAAGAGGCACTATCCTACACACTGTTTAAAATATTATTATTAAGGACATCTGGCAAATCGGTGAAAATATGTTTTATGGACCCGCCGCTGGTAAATCAACTCTTCAAAGATTCGCCGACGTTGCTAAGCTAAGCTAAGCAGCAGACTATTTGAATTGATTAATCAATAACAAACATAAAAAACGCTTTTAGGAATTGTCAATTTTCGTTTAGGAACGTGATAAACTGAATTAAACATAATTCATTTTAACCATCATATTTTACGTTTAATGGTAAAAAGTTGTGAAGTAATTAAGTTAAAAGACAACAACACTATAACCTCCATCTCAAAAGTTAACTCGCAATACTTTTTTAACCAATACAATATTATCTCTTATATACATAAATTATAATGTCACGTTTGACTAAAAATGAATATTCACCCCGCTGATGTTAAGACACAAATTGCATTCTTTAAGATGTACTTATTCTAGCATTTATTCAGTTTTTAACCTCTTTCCTACAAAAAAAAACAACAACAAACACTTCGGAATTCGAATAATAACCATGACATTTTATTTCACGGAATAGGCAGATTTTAATCAACAAAAATTGTCATCTCGTTTATGTATAAATCTGTCCGATTAGACGCGTTAAAGCAGCTACAACCAATCTTAAAATACACCTTACTTGCATACGCCGCCATTGTGGCTCATGTCTGTCTAACCTTGTCACAGCGTTGTCCCGTTGCTATGGTAGGCGTGGCTACAGCGCGTCTGAGAAAGGGTCACTTGAAATAAGGAGGTCGCATTACAAATGACCCTATCATTTTAGGTGTTCCTCTTCTGATTCTAATGACCAAGATGGACAAGGTGCTGCGTTGGTGTGAGCATGATGTGACATTGCTCTTTAAGAGTTCTTTGGTCAAACAACTTGTCGACCAAGTAGCCGAAATGTTTGGCGCCCAACATAATCAGGTATTGCCCACCATAAACTACGAGAGCCAGAGGGAATCGTCAGAAGCCGTCAATGCATTAACGCTGTACAACGTGAAACAGATGTTAATGGCTGCGGAAGACTTCATTTCGGGCTACAAACCAAATGTTGAAAATGTTACTAAAGCTGTTCCACAACTTCCAGAAGAAGGTCTGTCTGATGCATGTGAGTAACAGAACCAGACATGAGGACATTTACATAAATTTCACAATGTGATAAATATGTTCGTCTTTTCAAAGAAACAAATAATCATCTTATAATGTAGTTACAGTCGAAAACATTAGACACTGTTTATTAAAAATCGCTGAAGTAATGTGACGGTTAATGCGTATGCAACGCTCGGGGCTAAGGGGACAGCATCACGCCCTACTCATCGGTGTTAGTATAATGGACCGGCCGGGTTCATTATCCCTGGGCACCTCATAAGTGCACCTGGGCTAATCATATAAATGTCGCTGCACAGTATCGGAAAAACAGCCGGCAAATGCCATTTAGAAATTGCATTTGCAGTTATTGCAGTCTGGGTTGGGCGGAAGCAGCAACAAGACATTTTGTTCGAAATGTTTTTTTGTTCTGTAGTTAGTCAGGGTACAAGTAAGCGCATGCAAATGCCTTCAATACAACAAATGCGTTATGTATGTTACGAGTGATATGGCACAACCTGATATGGCTCAGTACAATTTGTCTATATCTGCATATTACCAGATCGGTATAAAGCGTCAAGTATTTATCACACGGGGACCTTTGATTCCTAGAAAGCATTCATGTTTGAGTGACTGCCTTCTTGTAAATAAAGTTATGACAGCACTGATGTTCATTATTGTTGACTTGCGGATAAACATGTGTAACTTTAACTCATTGTCCTGCTTCTGCTAAGAAAAAGGCGTCGATTTACCCACAATACATGTATATCGATGTATCCATGTTCTCTTGTCAAATATTCAATGAATATAACTTTTGTTTGTTCGTGATATAAGCATATACGCTGTTCTTGCTTGTTCTGCAAAAACAATGCATGTTAATTTACAAACTTGTCCCACGGGACCCTTCGTGTTGCAAAATATCTCCGGCAAACTATTTTAAATAAGTCAGAACAAATTCTCTAGAATCAAAGCTCAAACAAAGGACTTGAAATGCTTATAGAAAGAATAAAAATAGATACACATAACTTCATATTCTTTCTTGTATATAATTTTGAAAAAGGAGAAGTGATTTTGTTCATTTCCATAATAATAGTCTAATGACGTTGCGCCTGGATTGCATTGAAAAATTATCGTCACATGTCAATGAATGTAGACTGTTTTGCATAAATGGATATCACCTAATCTTATTTTGTTTGATCAAATATCAAGTGCAATGCAAAGAATGACAGAAGATTCGAAAATGTTTCAATTTAGTTTGAGAGTTACTTACTTTTATAGACAAGTCACAACCCAAGAAATTACAAAATATGTCTTCACGTCGACATCTAAGATGATAGTGTTATGTGCAAAAACATAAAGTCATAAGAACCATACTTAAATTGTTGTTGACACATGCCTATGCACTTGCGACATTGATTATGTAAAACATTTAAAATGCAGAAATACTTTATAGTGCATCGTTTAATCCGAATATATGACATAATATACATACTATGTAACAAAATAACTAGCGTGTATAGTTTGCTTAGTTGCATATTGCGTGGTCACATGCACTGCAAGTTAGATCACCTTAACACACTTTCTGTTTATATCGGACTTAGGATCCTCTATTTCCAAACATTTTAGGCACACAGGTACCCTATTACAGGTCTGGTTGTCAACGAGATATTTTGAAAATACTCTTAATTGAGCATATACATTATGAGCCAACTTGAACATTTTATCAGTTATGGAAAATGATTTTGTTATCAAATCAGAAAAAGAATAAGATGTACGCCAACAAATGTTATCTTTCTTACATTAAACGTTAAGTTGGCCCTTTCAAGTCCCTGTGATTGTCGCTTTTCATGAGCGGGCGTCTGTATGTAATCGTATAAATGGCGCCTTGTTGTATTAACAAGTGAAGTGTGGTGCTTTATTGCATTGAATTTAGGTTATTATTCAATTTTGCTGAAAATCAGAATTAAATAAGAGTGTTGGTTAAAATGTTGTTTTATTATTACCTATGACTTGAAATTGTTCCAAATGTGTATGTATGATTTGTTTTATTTAAATAGTATTTGTTACGACGACGTACTATGTACAATTCAAATGCTGTGCTCTATTCTCTTGTTTCTATTCAGACCTTTTCCCATGTGTCTAAAGACAATGTGTTGCTACATATAATTTTAAAGCATTTACATTGTAACACGTTTAATAACAAATAAAAAACAACAACAACACGTTTTCATGTTACATAATTGGTTTGTTGTTAGATTAAAAGGTTTCATTGTTGAACAGTATCTCTACGGCGACCTTTAATGCTTTGCATCAATGCTCTCTTGTATTATTTTTTGGAACAAACCTTCATAGTGTATAAACCTTAACTTCAGGCGCATTTGTTATACATGGAAGTTATATGCCTAGTGGCAATTGTCTGTTCAATTAAAATTGTATATCCGATCATATTAATGCATGAGCAACCTACGAGATAATTGCAAAAAAATAAAAGGAATGCATTTAATGATATTTTTTTAAAAAGTAAATATTATTAACAAATTGAGTGCTGACATCATAAATGGATGCTGATGAGGTTTGTATATTTTCTTTATACAAATTATATCTTTATATGTTGTAGTTTTAAATTGTTGAAATTTTGAACTCTGTAGAGTATTTATTATTGCACTGATTTGTTCTTAATAATATGTTTATAAATAAAAAGTATAATCTCAAATTCACAAAGTGTGAACTGTATTTGTGTTTGTATTATTCCTATCCTTATAAATAAAAGTCTTTTAAATGTATACATTTACAGTTTTATTTAAACCTTTGACCTTTAATAAGACTGAAAACATGCACTTATACTGCTGAAAAATGAGAACTAATTTATTTAAACTGGCGTTACTACCTCTTCTGTTTTCTCGTAATCCCTTCGGACAAAACACCATTAGCAATAGGATACATTTGTTTTGATGTTCATACTTTAACGCACTGACACCAATATTGTATTTACGGTTCACATTGAAAATAGCACTAACACAACATTAACAGTACATTTAATCTTTGTATCGAAACATTTTGTTACGTCGATGCCCACTTTAAAGTTTTTAGACATAAGTATTGAGTGTTATATAACTATAGTTACCATGGACAATTAATAGCGATTAAATGTTTATTAAAAGGAACGTGGTTGACAGGTCATAGTAAAGTTCACAAGCTGTCACCTCCATTAAGAATTCACACTTTAAGTGTTAAATATATTTTTAAAAATAAACAAATAATTATTTTAGTCAGATATTGTCAATTAAACCTTTATTATTGTATATAAAGCCTTCATTATTGTTATCATTTAGTAATTTAAAAAGAGCAAACGTTTTTTGATTGGACATTTCGACATGCTTATATTTTTTCAAAAATCAAGCTCCGTGATTTCATTGTGCTAGATGATTTCCGAACGCTCACACACATGTACCCTCTTTTAAATTGATTCTCAAGTGGTTTCAATTATTCAATCGATCTGATAAATGTACTTGATTATAATCACAGAGACGCTATTCTGAATTTCAAAATATTTAAGCGTTCAAAAATGTGTTAAACCTTTTTAAAGCGTAAGTGTAACATCATTGAAAAGGGGTTTATATTATGTTTTTTTTACTTTATGAAAGTAGGTTCAAATACAAAGAGACACCGCATATTTAAAGACTGACGTGATTATCTACCCATAACTGTGACGTATGTACTGATCCACCTGCCACATGACATATTCAGTCAGTAAAACAGCATATTGACGAATGCACTCCGAAATATGTTAAATTCGCATTTACAAATGCTTTTTTCCAATGCTTGGGTGACATTGAGAGTGACGAAATATTTGGTGTATGAATGCCATCTAAATATTTATGTCGTGTTATTATTTTTCATTACTACCTATCCGACACATGCAACAGTTTTTAGACAATTTTTTAATTCGGTTAAATGTATGAGGTAAATAAGAAAAGGTCCTATCAAAACTCCAACAGATATTTAAATTTTATCCACCAGTAGACAAAGACAAACAAGGTAAATGCAAATGTGAAAAACAAACACAGAGACGAGACATAACACACATAAAAAACCCATCAGTTACCGCCTTGGAACGGTCAGTCGGCAAAAGAGCCAACTGGGGTGCTTATAATGTCATCACCCGCAAGAAAATGGCTAAGTTTGATTAAAACAACAACAACAAAACAACTTTCTAAAGCAAATTCTGAGCTGTATGGCGTAAATAACAAAAAGGAACGATTTCAAGCTTATTTAAAAACGGGAATTTTGCCGTAACCTTCAAAACACATCTCTTTCAAAACATATTTTACAATTTGACAACAGAATAGGGATAACATGATATACAAAGAAAACTCAGTAGGTTTATTTCTCATGAAGGAAAGTTCACGGAATACAGTAATAATATCAGTGATTGAATTTATCTTTTATCTGATTCAGACATTACAATATTATTACAGACATTGTTGAGTGAAACTAATGCACCCCTCCTTTAGTAATAAACGTCTTACTAAGACCTTTATAAGACTGTGTGAAACATTAGAATACATCTTAGAGTACCGTGAATGGCATAATGAGCATTAATTTGAAAAACCAAGAGAGCAAAGACAAATTAATCATTATCATTAATCTAAAGCATTGTTATATTACTCGAAAATGTTAATTTTCTGTTTCCAAAGTTGGGTTATTTTCACAAAGACATATTAACGCTAGTTTATTTATTTTTAAGATTGAACAAAACTTATCGATTTGCTTGTAGTTTAAGTTGCATTACTACATGAAAGGTTTTACCATTGTTATATTTCTGAAATATGTTTAAGCAATGGCATCTTTGGTGACATTTATTTATCTCAAAACTAAATAAAGCGCCCATTTTGCAATATTCTTTAAACGTGACCATCAATGTTATGACCGTAATTTACGCATCACTTGAAAAGTGCCATTTCAAATGATCTTTTACGGCATGATTACTACAATTAAGAAAACCTTTAATCTTTATTCTTTAATATTCCTTATCAGCGCATGTGATAATTGACCGGCCATTCATTTAAGAGCTAAACTAACTAAATTTATTTATATTTCCTCAAAATGCTCTTTGGTTCCTCAATTCCACCTTTACATGACGGTCTACTACATGTACAATCATTTACATGTCTTATTTTTTCCTGATTCAAAAACCCATTAGCCTTAAATACCTTTCGACTGTGCCTGTTTAAACTCTGGTATATGTTGCAATGCTCATAGAACTTTGTCATATATTATTCATCGTTGAAAACCTCCCTTGACACCACTATTACAGTCGCGATTCGGATTCTACTATAATTTTGAATATGAGATTAATAATACAATAACAATCTTTATTTTTCTATATAAACACTGTTTTGTAATTCTTTGTTATGGTGAACTACCTTTCCGCTGTTTGCATTAATTGTGCGTATTAACCTTAGTTATATTAGCAGAAGCATAGCATAGTAATTTCACATTGACAAGGATATTAAAATCAAAAGTGTAAACCAGTTTTGACAGTAAGTCAAAATTAAAGGGATGCTATAATTTTAAGCCGCTGAACAATCAAACAAATATATGTATGCATGTCTGCTATTGTATGACAAATAAAGCGTCTTAAAGTAATATTTTTCTTTGAATCAAGGATATAAAGCCAAAATGTAATTGCCTTTTAAATATCAAAAATATTTTATGTTTTTCTAGCAAACATATTTCTTTTAAGACCGATCGACCTTCAATTAGATACAAATGGAAACATCCACTATCTTTTCCCTTTCATGTACATTCAGATAAATGAATATCAATAAACATTTTGCTTATACCACAAGCGTAAAATCTGTTCATATCATTAAAAAATGTGTTAACATTTCATGAAGTTCTTCAATCAAATTCGTGCTCTGTACTCCTTACAATCATCTTTGTAAAAACAGTAAATTATTTCTCTTGTAATTACCATTTTTATTATATTTCCTGCTATAAGTTTACCCTTTTTTGGATTATGTTCTTGTATGATTTTAATAAACGTTTCAGAAATAGTTCTGAACCAATCATATATAGTCCAGCGCATATCGCGTTTGCAATTTTTGTTTCACTTCATTTCATTTCAAAATTTTGTCTTACCAAATGAGGAAAATCAATGCTCAATAAACACTCACAAAAACATTTGCAACGAGTCTGAATTTGAGTAAGTGCATTTTTATTATTATTACAACCAGCTCTTTCTTAGTTTAGCAAAATGAAGGATTTTGTTTGTCTGCTGCAGTTCTATCATTATCTCCACTTGACAAATGGTCCAAATCAAACATTGAAAAATGGTCTCATTTATACGCCTGAAGGTTTATTTTATAAAAAAAGATGAGAAAAACGTCATTGTTTCGAGCTAAATTGGTTGAAAAAATAGTAATAATATTGAAATACAAGTTAATAATAGCTCGAAAACCGTCTGCGAGTAAGATTATTGCTATCGGAAATAACCTTTTTGTGCTGAAATAGAACCACATTACACTAATTTTCTCTTCGACGATATAAACTGAATGCCAGCATCATCTTACTAAATGTAAGCATAATAACGACCCGGTAACGTAAACATGACAAATATAGCGTCTTAAGAATATATTTCTGTTTAAATTCACAATGCAAAGTCTTAATATATTTGTCTTTAAAATATATAAAACATATTTTATAAAGAACATGTTGGAAATTGCTTATATGATATAGTCTTTTCTATCGTCGTTGTTTGCTTAGTGTCTAATTGTCGAAATTAGTAGTAAATTATATTAAAAGGGATGGTCCAAACGATTGCTCTTAAATATGGAATGAAATCATTAAGACTTTCGAGAAAATAGATAAACAATTTTTAAGTCAGCGAATTCCCATTAAATTTTAAACATAGTATGCGATTAAGTGATCATTAATGTACCCGTAACAAAACAGTTTGTAGTGTAATGCAAACGTAGATGTATATTTGTCATAAAGATATAAGCAGATTTATTGAAATTCCACTAGGCTGGACAAAATTTCATAACATATGATTTTTTTAAACTTTTAATCACACTTTTATATAAATTACATGTAACTGAAAGGAAGAAAGAGTTAGTAAACAAGGTTTATAACCTTAAATGAAATCTATAGAATTTAAACACAAACATTGCATAAGATCATTAACTAAAACATCGAAGGGTGTCTTCGTTGTGTTTTGATTTTATTCAACAGAATAATAAGACGCACTTTTGCATGACAAAGCTGAATACCAACGATGTGATCATGGTTATAACATAGAAAATGGTGTTCACAATAGGTAAATAAGAAAAGCTCCTATAAATGTTTTCCCAGATATTTAAATTGTATCTACCTGTAGACAAAGGCAAACAAGGTAAATGTAAATGTGACAAAAACACAGAGACGAGACATAACACACACACACACACACACAAACTATCAGTTACCGCCTTGGAACGGTCAGTCGACAAAAGGGCCAACTGGGGTGCTTAAACCTGTTTTGTGGGGCGCTCCAACCTCGCATTCCTGAAGGTTTTTCTATCAAACAGTGTAAATAAAAATATCCCGTCAAAGTGAAACAACTTACAGTAAGCAACTGCATCGGTAGTTAAAACAGATATAATGAACGTATGTACGTACATAACAACTAGTAATAAAATTAACTAACAACATGTGTACAGTAAGTACAGTAGATAAAAGCCTCGACAAACTAAAAATTCCAAATGAATGAATAGTTTTAAAAAAATAAAGTCGCGCTCGTATTTCCGGTTTAATTATTGGTTGGGTAGTTGCAGAAGCCAGCCAATGCTTTCGTTGTGGTTATAGAGTATGACCACAGAAACTGCAATATATGTATGCATGCTTGTTTATGCGCGCGTGTGTATTCATTTAACCTCATTCATTTACATATTCAACAAATAATATAAACGTTTCAAACCTAAACTTTACTTAGAATAAGTCATATCTCAATATATTTAACACAAGCCGTTTGGTGGACTTTGTTATTCTTTCACTATTATTTTGTTTTACTTTTACACCTTAGTATAATACAAGGCCTGCGTTACACTGCTCAAGTGTTTATGGAGTTACCCCAGAGCCAATCGAATATAAACAAGCTTTTTAGAGTTAATAACCCTTAAGGACATATTTTCAAGTAAAGTGGCCAAGTGAAAGTAATGATTCCAAGTATTATTCTGCATTCGATTGTCTACTTCGGGTCTCAACCTGTGTGGCTGTTGAACATGTGAATACAACTTCCTTGTAATGGATCTTAAAAGTAAAATGTTTAACCAGTTCCCGACATATGTGTTGTGGGAGGGGGGAATAATATTAATGAACTTACACGAAATAAACATATTTACGTTTTGTTAAAATTGTTGTAAACACGAAACAATAATCCTTTATTACTTGTAAACAAACTGAAATTTCAATTACTTTCTACATATACATTAAGCTGCTTATACGTTTGTAATTAATGTGTCCATTGCATTGACTTAATTAAGCAAGTCGTATAATACTGTACAACTTAACTTTTAGCTCGATGGTATTTCATTTGCCCATTACTTTTTAGACGATTAATTTAATAATTAGCTACTTGTTTATAAAACGACAGGATTTTAGCCTTTCTTTTATCATTATTTTAAGTAAAAAATAAATTAATGTCCTTATATAAAATCTCTAAAATTCGTACTCATATGTCTCTTTCAATTTCATTGAAAAACTCGACTATTTTGAATCTTTTTGTTTAATTGGTCATACATTTTGATACACATTTGTCTTGTTGACACATCACACAAATAGTATAAAGGGTAAAATAAACATTCCCTATGATGAACTTTAGTCCAAGTTGAAAAAGGTTGCACATGCTTGCTAGACTAAATTATTTATTAATGAATTGTTAAATGTAAACAAATGTAATATTATTATTATGTTCATTTACATGCACATGCTAATGTTGTGTGGTAGTAATAACCTAGTTGTACTGACTAGACGATTTTGCAGGAGTCTGAA
This sequence comes from Sinonovacula constricta, assembly GCA_007844125.1. Classification (NCBI taxonomy): domain Eukaryota; kingdom Metazoa; phylum Mollusca; class Bivalvia; order Cardiida; family Solecurtidae; genus Sinonovacula; species Sinonovacula constricta. Next base: position 43,213,224 of record CM017555.1, read on the forward strand.
ATCCCACTGACATCAGCATCTCACTTCACATGGCACAGTTTATTTGTTTGAAACACCTGTCGCAGGTGTCTTCTTGGCAAAGGCTGCCAAGACATGACATTATAAATGATCTTAACAAAAAATAATAAATGCGTTTAAAATGATTGATGTTCATTTTAATTCTAGGAATTTATACAATTGTTAATGATGTTAATGTTTCTTTAATTAGTGTTATAATTGTCTAATACCTGAGCTAAAAAAGAAGAGCATAGATGTTCCATAAATAGTTTTGTGGGTTGATACGTGATTTAATTGCTTGTAGACAGCAACGACTTTCTTATGGTATTGTATTTCACGATTCTGTTATTTTTTGTCTTGTTTTCTTGTAGCTTCGGCGTGATAGCCTAGAGAACGCAGCACTTTCACACCAATATGTGAGTCATCTCTCGATGTTTAGTTTCTTTTAACACTTCTTAATCCCCTTTTTGCTAAGAATGGGATATTTGCATAATTTATAATACAGTATATATTTAAATCTTTAACTGATACTGTATTTATATAAAATATTACACAATGTTCATTCCACAAACATAAAATGTCAAAAAGGTAATTTCTTTTAATTTTTATGCGCTTAAAGAAATCGTAAATTTTAATGCATCTTGTTATCATTTTTGCTAGTGACGGACAAAGACAAATTATAAAGATTATAAAGAAGATGGTGTTTGGAACTATTTTACAATATGGTAAACAAAACTTGAAGTCTTGCAGACTTGAACGTAGTCTAAACTGATCTTGTTCGAGCACAGCGACAAATAAAGGTTGTGGTGTTTCGATTGTCATTTGTGTTAGAGCATCCTAGACAAGTTGATTGAAGATGATAGAGGGTTAGGACACATTTACTCCTCAACACGATAATATATCTCTGTTGCCCTCAAGAACAATCATCGTCAATAAATATCAAAACGGATTCTGCATCCAATCAGTGTTGTTTCAAACGATAAAAAGACAGTATTATAGAACGGGAGGGGCGAGAAGGAGATAAAGAAATAATAAAGCGCTAAAAGTAAACTTGCAACGACTCTCGTCAATTAAATATGTAGGTGTTTGGGAAGTATATTTAAACACTTAATTGAAAGACAGCATTTCTTAATACATGTTTAGCATTTTGGGCATGTGTTTAAAACGTATGTCTGAAAATACAGATTTGTACTAACAGAAATAAAGAAAATAACGTTGTTTTATAATGTGATTAAAATTGCTTCAAATCGCCTGAGTTCGCCTCAATACTAATTTGTATGGCATAATAACCTTCTTCATTCCTACCGCCGATTCAAATTATCATTTGCATATTTTAACTAAAAATTTTAACTGTATCTTTAAAATATATTATTTTAATTTTTAATTTTACTTGTAATAAAATCTGATATAAAACAATTACATTGGTATAGAACTATTCAAACAATAAGTTTATTGTACAGAAGACTGGAAAAAACATTATCAACCCCCCTTTTGGTACGATTTTTATGCAAATAAACTGATACAATATAAGATTTTCATATTGCTGTTATTTAATATTTGACCTTTTCTTACATTCTCACAGGCTAGCGTATTGACTGCTTCTACATTTGTGGAAAGTAAGTTTTCAGGACAGCAGCATCGTTAAAACTACATAGAGTAAAATTGTCATAAACATTGTTGAAAAACTAAAAGAACAAATGTCTAGACTTTAGGAAAGCGGTCATTTAGCAAACTGAATAAATTACTTGCCTGACACTGGCTTGTAAATGTTTCTATGTTTCTATAAGATGAAACAATCTAAACATCTACAAAAGTGCTCTTGCATTTATACACTCATTGACAAATGTTTATTGTGTTTTACCCGGTGAACGAAAGCGACAACGTCATAATATCATACATTTACTGCCTATTTCAATATATATTTTACAATATACTCAATGGCGCAATAGGCATACATTGAAATGTTTAAAAGTCCGAAACAATAATAAAATATTAAGTATTTCATTAATCTATTTCAATCTATGCTATAAGATATAGCTTTAAGAATCACGTAATTATTGTCAAATCCAAAAGAGTATTGAATATAGCTTTACACGAGCGAAAATGTGAAGAACAAAAGTAGTATGATTAAAGTCAGTTACCTTGCATGTGAAACAACTGTAAGGTCATTCATTCGATGCAAATAAAGCGTCAGTCGCTCGCTGCGCTAACTCCTTCTACGATTCTAAATTCTAAAAGTTTTCACTTATTAGTCACTAACCTTAAAAGATTAATCAAGTATATATTTTCTTGGCTCTAAAGCTTTATCAGATCTTATTGCTCATTTTTATCTTTTCAATGACATTTCTACTAGCTTAAAAATTCACAATTATCACATAAATTCTCTTAACAATTCTAGTAAAAATAATCAAAGGCAGGGCGGTTAACAAATAAATACTAAATACTAAATAAATCTTTGTAAACTATTAAGCCAAGACAATTAAATATGTACTGTGATTTAAATGCAATTACATAAGCAATATAAATAAAGTAAAAGATCGTTTGTAATGTTTCTTGCGAAGAAGCAATGAAGAAAATATGACAAAGTCCTAGGTGCAACATGTATTAATGGAAAGGCACAGGACAAAGGTTTTCACATATCAGTCGGTTGTAAACGTTATAACAAAACTGTGAGACATAACACAAAACAGAACCAATAGATACCCAACAGTTACCGGCTTAAAACCATCAGTCTGCAGGTTCGTCTGGGTTGCTTAAACAGGTTTTACAGAGCGTAACCTCTCACTTTTGTGGGATTCGTCACATGCAAGCAGTGAAAAGAAAACTGATCATTTTGAAACAAAATTGTAATGTAATTGTCAGACCCAATGACGTCATTTATAAGAAAATAGTGACGTAATAAAATACCCACAATTTTTTTGGGGTAAGAGATAAAATAAAAATGTTAACGATTCATAGAGCAAACACATGTACGTTTATGGTTTTTCAGTTTAGTATGAAACAGTCACTATCACTTCGTTATAGATACATTTTAAATTTGAAGGATTAAACTTTGTTTACTGGTGTACTAAAATCAACTTTATTAATTGTACTATGAAAATAATAGATGGAATTGTTTCATTTCACAGGACTCACATTTCGTCGTTTTTTTACACTAAACCATGTTCAAAGTTATATCCAGTGAACCTGCCCCTCCTCACAATGAAATAAAAAAATGTTAACAACGTCCGTTGAAGTTTTATGCCCACAGTTCTGAAGATATGAAAGTTATTTATGCTTTCTTGGATTTAAGTAACCCTTTTATGGCCTTTATTACATTATTGATAGAATTAATTAGACCATTATTAGCCAGTGTGCGGATGTAACAGCAGTTCTGAAGCCATTATCAATCTTGCTGGCACATGACTGATAATTTATTATAGAAATTAGCAGAAAGCACACTTGCTACAGTTGACAGGTATATGTCTGTTCTTCGCCATAATAGGCAGGTGGTTTTAATCATTAATCAGTGCTAAGTTTTTATAGCTCAGTGTTTATATCACAAAAAAGTTTTCGCATAGCACATTAATTTATAATCGATGTTAGAAATACACCTTAAAGGGGAAAAACAACACTGTTAAATAATGTTAACCAAGAATTCGTTCCTTAACGTATTCAACTATATAATCATCATAAGTATTTAATATATAAAATAAAACATTGCAAAGTTGTATATGTTTTTAACTTTTAGATAAACGTTTATTTCTATAGTTGTATAACAGAAATGTTTTATTTTAAGTGACTTTGAGCACAGTTAAATGCACATGAAAATGGGAGATTCGACCCAAGATGTATGTAGGTTGAATATCGTGTGTGCTGTCCAGTTCCAGACCACCAGATAACCAGATCCCTAATGACTCTGGTTTCTGGTTCAGATAGACGTATGAGTACTCTCGGGCGAAAAAGATGTTGCGTCAGATGAACGTAATGATCGTTAAAGTAGAAGAGCTATTTATGAATATTGTTGGTGAAGTTAGACGCATTGATAATTTTGAGTAAAGTACATAACTATACATGCAGGATCTTCGTTAAGCTACGCACTCATGTTGGCGAGGTGCGTGTTGGCAAAGCTCAATGTGTCATATAAAATAATTAACAAAACGCCACTTAACTATAATTTGGGCATTAAATAAACAATTGAAATAATACTTTTGGCGTCCGCACCGAGGCTCAGCACCTATTATAATTACATCAGCAATGTTTGAAACGCTGTATTAGATATTAATTATACTTCGTACCCAAACAACTTCGCATTACGTGTATTACGAACCGAGCTTGGAACCACGTCACTCTGTTCTCTTCTTTGGGGTTCTTTTAACGAAGGTTAACAGAATCGTGACGTTAGTGAAATAAGTGTATTCTTTTAAGGAGGTCCATAAACATTGAATATAGTATTGAATGAAATATTTAGGCAATGTGCAATACGAATTGTGCAGCATATGTCATATTAATATATAATAATATTAATAATATATTAATATAAGCCGATGTCTCACTCAAAGAAATATATTTACACGCATCAACTTATTTTATTCATGTGCCACTACTTTAAAGTAAAGATATTACAAACACTATCAAACACTATCTTCTCACTGCCGTTTTCTAATTCTTACTAAAATGTCAAATATAAAGCGTAGTTTGTTTAATATTTTAGCCAGCTTTATGCAGAAAGGTAATAACTCATACGAAAAGTCTACAAAGCTGTATTGTAATATTTAAAAAGAAGTTCACACACCAATATTTACTTAATAACAATGTGTTGTATCTTAGAATATTTAACATTGAAAAAATTACTAAAAATGTTTAACATCCGATTGCACTTCATAAAAACCTTGAAACATTTCAACATATGTCACTTGTATATTTACACTCAGAGTCACTCAATGTACAATAGACGTATTTTCAGCATTCATTAAACTGTCTGCAAAGTTAAACTTTTAGTTGTGCCTTGAAGTTATTTTCAGTTTTAGTTGTTTTCAAGGATTCTGGAAGCACACTTTGGACCCAGAACAGCTAACGATCAGCCAGGTATTGTAGTCATGTGTCTATGTATATGAATTGTGAATCATTTTGTCATCTTAGATTGTACTTCCCTTGAGGAATCTTTGAGGTATGATGGATTCTTTCGGTTCAGTACCTTTAAGACATTGGCGAGCAAATAAAAAAATTATACTAGTTCATTCTGTTTGCCAATGTGACCTTTTCTAATTTACCTATGTTAAGAACATAAGCACTGGAATAGTCATACGCAGCACAATCTGAATTTGTCAATTTGACTTTGCAATTTTACACATTTTGAGAATGTGCATAACAAAGTTTAAATTACTTGTCGTATGAACACCAAGGTCTCGCATTTGATCTACACACTTTACCTGACAACACTCAACGTTCACACTTGAAATGTGTAATTTGTCAAATTGTTGCTTTGTGCCGCGTAATATATTTCAGTTTTGGAATTGTTCAATTTAACTTTAATTTTCGTCATCAATTTGATGATGAAAAAAGACATCTGTTTAGATGGTTATAAACAGTTATCTCATGTTGATCATTTCCAGCTTGAATAAGGAAAGCGACCTTGTGATCATCTGCATAACTATAGAGTTCTGCCGAATAGTCTGTATAACTTTTTGATAAAGCCATATACATGGTGACGATGACAAGATGGCATTATGAAACAACCAACCCCAGTGGCTCAAACTATAAGGCTAACTCATTAACCGTACCCCATAAGACACATTTCTGTTTAAACGTGTACATCATGTATACATAGGATAAATTGGCATAGTTTAAACACATGGGCAATATTATTATTATTATATATTTGTATAGCATTATCCTAGGCGATTTTTATTTGAATGGTGACAGGGTATAGGCGGTTTGGACAATTAACTAACCACCACAATCCATTTATGTTACCTTAAGGAAGAACCATGGTTTATAGACACATGTCTAAATAGAATTCTCTGTAAAAATCAACCTCTCTGCGTTATTTGGAATGTATTTTCAACATTAAAGGGAACAATATGTCATTTAAAATGCATTTGAAAAGTATAATTTTGATTTGCCTTTTTCTAAAATAAACCGTGGATCACTTTTCTGTTTTCTTTTTTATTTTATTTTATTTTTGACTTCTGTTGCGACTATAACATTGATCGTCGACTCTAAAACTAAAGTTACTCATAGCTTCTCGAACCTTGATCCGTTCCTTTGTCTTTAGTTTAACTAAACTCATAAGCAAACACTACTTTCATTTCAGAATTAGGTCCTTGAAACAAAAAAGTACATTCTGGAGGCAAAATAAAGATGTTTCGTTAAAAGAAAACAATGCCATTTTAATCTTGTCCGCAAGTTGGCCTTACGGGAAATATTACGACACCCACTCTCCTAGTTCAATTGGATTCGACTAGTTGTAACGGACTATGTTAATGATGCTTCATACTTTGTTCTTCCCCGACGGGAATGTTCTGTTGATAATTACACTCGAATGACGATTACTTGACCTGGATTTGACGTAAAAAGAAAATACATTACGCGAATGACTCCAACTTGATCTCCAAATAACATTGCCAGCTTCTTCAACAAGTATTTGCGCCATTGTTCACGATGATAATACAGTCAAGGGTTCCATTTTCTGAATTACCGCTAATGGCAATGAATGTGATATAAATGAAATTGGCTTTTATTAAAAGCAATACCTACAATGGTATACACAAATCATGAACGCAAATATACCCAGGCACTAATTAAACACACACACACGCACGCACATGCACGCACCATGCACGCACGCGCGCGTACACACAACAACAACAAAACAACAGAAAAAACAAAACAAAAACAAAAACAACAACAAACAAAAACAACATGATCATATTTTGTTACATTTCTGTCCGTAGGTAAATGGGATGTTAACATTTTATCTTTGTTTAATGCTTGTAATTATAAAGTTTCACCCATCTGTTTAAAGTCAATTACACTAGGATAAGCCTTTCGAAGACTTTCTATAGATTAAATAGACATAAACTTAACGTGTACCTTGTTGTTACATTCGAACTTACATGAAACATTATTTAGACGTTGGCTTACAATTAATCTTCGGTCTCGTAACTGCCATGGAGACCCAATTAGATATTTGTCCTGAGGGCATTTCTTTGTAGATAAATCTTACGTATTGTCTCCCCATAAATATTAGCGCAAACATTCTTCATGATAAATCTGTAATCCGAAGCAATTTCGCCAGTATTCTTGAAACTAATTTGTCTAGAGGTGTGGCAATACTCCTGGAATCTTAGAATATAAATAACGAATGTTGTAAAGAAAGTATAGTGTTGGTTTAAGGGTCTACCTCAATTACATGTACATGTCAGATTCATCATTCACAATTTAGCTGCAATATGTTCACTTTACCAAAAGGAATTCCTAAATATACCCACTTTCCCAACCCACCAAATTATGCAATGGTCAAGTATAGTCCATGAAATTAAATATTATTTATCGGACTGGTATTGAAAATACAACATCTATCAGATGTAAATTTAAAAAAAAAATAACTAACATGATTATCATGATATAATGTGAATATCTTAGCGGTATTTTCCTTAAGGTTATATACTGTTGTCGTCGTTTAACATATCGGTTATCTATGTGCCTATAACCCTCCCCTTAATTTTCTCATATCCATTTTCTGGATCACAGTATAAGACACCACCCGTAGCTTATATTGGGTAATTAGTATAGTTTAGTTTGTAGAAACATTACGTTTTCAAGTAGTATGATTGAATGGTTCCAAGGAAAACACGATCCAGAGTAATAACAACTCTTAAATGGATTTTGTACATTCAAACCAAGGACTGTAATCATCTATTTATGCTCCACCTTTAGATGATGCACAATTTTGAGTTTAAAATATAGCAGACTAATTGGTTCAGCTTTCATTCTTTTGTTTGTAAAGAGTTCTATTATCTTTCCATTTCAATACTATAATTTTTGCGTATAGTGACTTCGAATTGTTAAGTGTGTTACATGTATGTCACATGTAAGGCCTTATTTTCGTTTCAGTGTCATATTGTGTTAGGGTTGGTAAAACAATTAGCGTTAAAAGAAAGTGCACAAAAAAGACTATTATCCATGTAAATTGGATAAGTCTCAATTGTATCGCAACTACCTTGTTTTGGTTCCCTATTTTTGTGTATAAGTTAATGTGTTGTTATCAATATTATTCATTTTAGATCGGTTAGTTTATTCAAATCTGGAATATTGGCAAATTCTATAATTCGGGAACTTCTTACGTCGAATATTAATTGTCACAAAATGTGACATTGGAGATGATACTTTCTAAGAAAAATATCATAAACAAATGCATATATGAGAGAGAGAGAGAGAGAGAGAGAGAGAGAGAGAGAGAGAGAGAGAGAGAGAGAGAGAGAGAGAGAGAGAGAGAGAGAGAGAGAGAGAGAAAGGTGGCGGCGGGATGGGTACGAGAGAGCTGGCTTTATTTACCCTCGCCTTCAACCTTATGGTTTTTAACGAGCACCAGTATTCAAGTTGATTAAAACATAAATTGGAGAGAATCACAAAAGTACTAGGATGCGGAGGAGATGTTGGATTAAAAGTATTCGATTCAATTAATAAAAATATCAAGGCGGTTAAAAGTCCTCGCTTAGAGGACCACATGTGGTTCCTTTTTAAAGTGTCCCACTTAACGAGGTGGTCCTCTTGGTGACTTCATACATATTACTTATTTTATGTATTAAAAGGTGTAATATTGTATTTATATTGTACTAATATTTTCAAGTGTACTTATTGTGTTATAGTTTATTTTGTTTCATTTTTCCATAGTATGTTTCCAACTTATGTTATAAAAATAGAATTTATTCATTATTTTTTCACAAGGACATAATTACACATTATGATAAAATAGAATTTAGGTATTTGAAATTTTTAAGCTAGAAGTTTAAAACAGAACAAGTTATAAACTCTGAGGGAGGGTTAAGAATGATCAATGTTAAAATATTCATAAACTCTCTTAAAACATCCTGGATAAGAAAAATGATATTAAGTGATAAGAAATGTGAACAATTAGCAGGTTGTAAAAACATAGACTTGAAAAATATTCATCTCCTAGGTGTAGAATATATAAATACCAAATTTCACTTAATAAGCAATCCTTTTTGGAATGATGTATATACTTCATATTATGGTTTTATGAAATCCCTAGTGCCAAATAATAATAAAGATGTAAAATGTGAACACTTGTTTTATATTAATAATATTCAGGTCGGAGGAAAATCTATATATAGGCAGAAATATATACAGAAGGGTGTATATACTATCAATGATCTGTTAAAGGGAAATGGCACATTTTTAAACTTCAGAGACTTTGTAAATACATATGGCAATGCTACAAACTTCCTAGATTATGCAAGCATACTCTCATCTGTAAAAGCTTATTTAAACAAGGTTAAAATTTACAATCTTGGAAATAAATTAGAGGAACCATTACTACCCTTTTCAGTTTCATTACTACTTAAAGCAAAAACAGGGTGTAGAATTATGTATGATAATATGGTGAAAAATAGTTTACAGCCAAGATCTGTAACGAAATGTTTAAAGGAATTAGATGGTGAAAGTAGAGATATTTTAAAATTATTTAAGTTACCTTTTAAGTGCCACCCAAGTACATTCATATAGTGGTTCTAAAGTAGAATAAATCACAGAATTTTAGGAGCTAACACTGTTCTAAGAAAGATGAATATAAAAAATAAAAATTTATGCTCTCTGTGCCATCAACAAGAAGAAACAATCTTTCACCTCTTCTATAAATGTAATATTGTGAAGACCTTTTGGCATGAACTAATTACTTTTATTAATACTCGTTGTCCTATCTTAAATATTCAAATGTCAAAGACAGACTTTATTTTTGGAAACAGATATTTCCACAATGTTATCAACTTGATATTTACACTAGCTAAGTATTATATATTTAAGACTAAAGAAAAAAGCCAACATCCCAATGTTGGAGTATTTAAAGGATATATAATAAATCAATACAAAGCTGATGAATACATTGCTATGAAATTATGAACCAGAAAACAAATGATAAATATTGGAGACCAGTAATTAGTTTAAATTATGACACAGAATAATATATAATCTACCCATTTTACCGATAACACCAATTTTGGTCATGATCTAAGTATAATCTGTAATATCTAAGTATTTTGTTTATGACTTTACAATTCTTTTCTACATACCTCAACTTGTAAGTATAGACCGTTTTCATCACTATACTAAAGTAGCTCAGTTTTATTTAAGATTATGTAAAAAAAAAAAAGCTACGTCCTACAAAACGCACTACACTTTTGTTAAGTTCTTTACATCGATTTTTTATTTGTTTATTTATTTATTTTGCTTTTTGTTTTTTGCTTATAAAATTATTTTGCTTATTTTGCTTTTATTCTGCCAAAAGCTGGTAAAATATACATCCTGAACTGGACAGTTCTGGCGTTTGAATGTTTTAGTTTTTTTCCAGCTATACTTACTTAGCAGTCACTTATAAAAGAATACAGTATTGTCCTGTTTAAACAAAAGAACTTTGAGACACCCAGAAGAATCAAACATTATTCAAATATAACTCTACACGTTTGATATCTTGTACTTTTATTATTATTTAATTTCTGATAGAACTATATAGCTACAAATAAAAAAACGGACACATTTTCTAAAACCTGTCTCAAAGAACTTTTGATATATGAATCAAATATTATTAACCTAAGGCCTTTTGTTAGATAAAGGTAAAAAGGGTAAAACTCTGATTCTTATTAAGGCAAAATAGTAATGTGTTATAAATTTCTCAGACTTATAGTATACACATATGTAGATAATATAAGAGAGCTTGTATGCCTTTTGATAATTAGATTGGAAAACTTGTATGTCTATACTTTACATGTTGTGAATGGAAATAAAATTAAAAAAGATTATAAACTCTGATCACACATGCATTAAATATCACATTACATTTAGTAAATAACATGTTTCAGATTGAAATTTATTTTAAAAACTAGTTAGTGGTTTATCCTTGTCTGTCAGCCTTTGGTAAAGACTTTCGCTTCTGGAAAGCTTCCCTAATGCTGTGACATTTTATTCAGATCATTTTGTAAACATCAAGCAAGTCGCCGCCATAACTGAAATATTTACGATTACCGTAAGTGACTCGGCAATGTCGTAATTTAGAGTCGTAATGCGTGGAAACTCATTCGTGATCAACTGATTAGTGACACACGTATAACTGGACCACCTGGTGCTGGCCGGAGGAGCGGTCGTCGAGAAAAGTGTGAATCTATTTTGGTTCTAAAATTATTGGCCCGTGTCTCGGGTAGCTGGATGCACCGCTTTCCTATGTTGTAGAACAAAGAACAAAGCTGTTTAGGGACAAAGTGCAACGCGTAGGAAGGAATTTACTTCAAAAACAGTTGTAAAGCCGTTTTGTGCATGTTTGGTTATTGGCTTATCATTAGTGAAACCTAATAAAAGCACAAAGCAGTTTTCATCGCTTAGCCATAACAGGAAGGTGATTTATGTCCAATTAGCAATGAGCTTTTAGAATTAACGGTTTCCGGAACAAGAACTGGCACTTAAATTAATTACCCATATCCGAATAATTGCGAAGGAAATGCGTGCGTTATTTACCATGAACTTGATTGGTCTTTTATAGTTAAACATAAAATTCATAAACACACACACATCTGCCTTGCCTTATTTCTTTGTGGCTAGCAGTATTTCAGTTATACCCATTGGCAACTTTATTTAGGTTAATTTAACTTTTTATTTGAATTAAGAGCAACTTTTACAGAAATAAGATTTTCTTTATAATAAATATACATGTTGTGTGAAAATTGTCAAATAGCCTCTCTTTAATGACATTCTTTTCTTCAACCGTTTTTGTAGCATTTAATATTATTGAAAATCTCACCAATGCTCTTACCCGTTGTTCTGAATTTACACCTTCCTTACTGATTTTGGAATATTACTGTTAATACATAAAGACATAAATTATTACGGTTCATGTTGATTTTAATGTTCAGTTACTCTGTTTATCATGAGTATGTACCGTTCTGTGGGTTATGTACTGTAGATCATGTTGAATAACGTTTTTGAATACAGCAGTCGCAAAATAAACTTCCAAGTAAGCACATTTATAACAAATCAGAATTGAATGTTTGATTAATATTATAGATACGTTAATTGCATAAATATTTACCTATAGTGTTAATGTCGAAAATGCCATTTATTCTTGTTTAACATATTAAGATAAATCGTAATTACAAAGTTTAAAACAATATGTTGCTGTTAACTAAGACAATTTTATGAAAGAAGCAAATTTTAATAATTAACTTCACTAAAGGTACCACAGAGAAGAAACCATCTATCTAGTTAGCTGGTATCATTTATGCTGTCCAAATAGAATTTTGCTTATTATCGGAACATCGGTTCGACAGACGTTTATTACAAGCTTTCAGTTTCATATAACAAATCGAAAGAATGACACAGGCGTCTAGACTTTAGACACAGTATTCATCTGGTAAATTGAATAACACACAAACAAGCTTTCAGTAAGTTAAATTATCCATTTGGCTGAGCTGCCTCTTTGAACACGGACAGTAGAAAACTGTTATTTTGCTATCTCCTTTGGTAGAGAAAAATTTTAGACTTGATAATCAGTCATACGAGTGTTGACTTCGTAAAGTATTATATCAAAGTTCTTTTGGTGTTTTTATTGATTTAAACGGAAGATGTTTGAAAGTATTGATAATACATAAGTGAAAAACTTGTCGTGTTGTTTTTATGTCTCGTAACTACAATATAAAAAGTATATGAACATGATTTTGAATGTTTAACTAGCTGTTTATAATTGGGATTCAAACTGAATGAAGAATTTTTAAACTGATAAGGTTTTATAAAACAGATCAGTCGTGTAGTTTTCAATTGTGAACGCAACTAAAACGTGAGTAGTCAAAGTATAGACCATGTTTTGAAAATCACACAAACTGTTTTAATGTCCCAATGCTTCGACAAACAAAATCTAACAACTAAGATTATGTAGATTTGCTTTTTGGAAGAAGGTGTTACACTGCCCGATATATTAAATCGCAAGATTTTGACTTTTAAGTTCACCATGCCAGTATTTGTTGATATGAATTAAATTTAAGCAATAAGTTGCGACTAGAATTTTTATTATTATCACATTCAAGTATATATTTACGACAATTCTCGTAAGAGTTATGAGAAGGGTGAATACAAAATATTTTTTACATATTGTTTACTTTTTCGGTAAAATATTATTAAAATTCAAGTGTGATTTCAATTATCAAAGTATTTTTGTCACATTATTTTGTCTTTCTATTAAACGAAGTTAATACATGTTACGTTTATTTGTAAAAGATAAAGCAACTTACCTTACATTGTATTTAACCATAGCCTTTTTTAGGAATTGGCAATTAAATGACTACGCTACAAAAGTTGCATTATATCTGTTTTAAAAAATAGATGACAATACACTTAATACTTAAAAGAATCGTGCATTGATGTTTAACCTTTATAAATGAAACACATGTATGCCAAGAAAAAATATTGTTACTTGATTGTTCTTCCTTCATTTGATGGTTAATTAATTAAGATAACATTAACTTTGAGTCGGCAAAATTTCAACAAGTAACATAAGCTCTAATGAGCTTTTACAACCGACTTTGTGGTTGTACAACCGACTTTATGTTTTACAACTAACTTTATGCTTTTAAAACCGACGTTGTGTTTTTACAACCGATTATTTAGTTATAATAAATTATAGTTTAACTTGACTTATTTATTGTGTGTGACAAAGAGTCAGACACTCGTTATAAACGTTTTTATTTCTATTCAAAGAGTATATATCCAGAGCTGTTACTAACACATTTCAAAGATCGTACGATCCCGGGCAGGTTCCCTTTTACGTTATTTTGTGTTATATTTGTTATGTTTTTTTTTTGTTGAAACATTTTTAACATTGTTTAGTGCTCTAAATAAATATCTAAAAGGTGTATGTGTGTTAAATAAATAAATAAATAAAACATATTTTGTGTATACTGCAATCCATAAGGTTGGCCCTTCAACAAAAAAATACAAAATTACGTGTAAACCTTGTATAATGAATTAATTGAGTGAAAAGAAATCATTATATTTGATTTAAATATAAAATATAGCACACTAACCTACAACCCAAAATAGTCATAATCTCTAAAGTTACATTTTAATTTAGAAATTTTTCGTTCGTCTTGCTTGATATAATAAAGTAACTGTTTGCGAATGTTTTTGTCATATTCTGCTTTATAAATAGAAACTATATTGGCGAATGCTATTTATGTTGTGAGAAATTTAAAATTCACCGATTTTCTATATTTTATCTAATCTAGACATTGCTTTGACTTTGGAATACGATGTTCAATAGTCCTTGGACTTTAGTCATGTAATTTCGTCTCAGGCTAGACAGCTATTGGTCAATAAAGAGATGCCAAATTTTGAGCGACAGTAAACTGCAATTATAACCAACCGACATCAGACATTTCCAATTACCTGATATTCACATTTTAAGTTGTTTACACACGCACTTGTTTTGTGGCTTATTATAGAATCGAGAACACAAATGTCATGTAATTTGCAAAAATGTAAGAATAATATATATCTCCATTACATGCATTTATTTTAATTTATAGTCTATCTAAAAGCCTTGAAATAGGTATTACCACTAGGTATTTTTTAATCTGACGATATCCTGGTCGTGAACAGAAAGGTGAAGAAGGTGGTGTTAAATAACGTAAGTTTATTAGGTTTGTAGGCATAATAATACAAGGGACAACGGAACTCTTCATCATAACAACAAAAAAGTCGTATAATGACCAAAAATTGAACTATGCTCTCAATAATTTAATCGGATTCGTTATGCAAAAGTTTAAAAAGGTCGAAAAGTGAGAACACTGCATCAATCGACCTCGTTCTGCAAAGGTTATAGAGGTGTTGCACGCAAAACCATAATCATTTTTAATACAATAACAACACATTTTAGTAATAGTTGTTCATTTCCAATTTAAGTTTTAATTGCCTTCTACTTCGAAATGCAACTGCCAATAGCAGATTAATAAAATTCTTCAATAAATTGTTGAAAAATGCATGGCAATAAAGTTGCCAGATTACATAAACCCAGTAAATGTTAATTCGTTTTCGGATCGGTGTGGTGATTGGAAATTAACCCAGCAACAGATGCTTCGTCAGTTTTTGGAATCCCTTTTTTCTGACCTTTATTGATGAAATACTACTGTACCGGCACCCTTTAGATTGCAGAAATATATCAAGGTTTTCAAATTCTCATAAATTCACAAGTCTTTCAAACTAAAATGTTCTGACATTTATTGCGCAAAAATCCTAGATGCATGGAAAGCTGAGAGATTTACTCAGCGAAAATGACAGCAGACAAATGCAATAAATCCCCCTAAGGTGAACTTGGCACATTGTTGGCAAACTGCATACTAACGGTTAGGAAAAAGATGGCTCTGACTACAAATAGTGCACACTGAGAAAAGTGTTGTCCAGTAAAGATAGAAAGCTGAAAAGGATTTAGTGCCCATTCTCCATAATGACTAAAATATTTCAGTCTTCTAGCTTTTAATGTGGCTTCCAAGTTTGAACGATGTGTTTGCTTGCCGACAGCAATATTGTTCAATCTAATTTTAAATGATTTGTTCAAGTGTGTACCAGAAGTTGCATCCACATTGCTTAATCAATCGACGAGAAGCGCTGTTTGGACGGTGTAAGCTTTACATTGTATATACATGTAAGCGATTTTAGGTGTGGAAACAATGGTCAACATTATTCCGTAGTAAATGAGATGAACAACGCATTAGAAATTGGAAAGCAGGAAAGTATTCAGCTTCAAATAAATGCCTCTTCTAGATAAATATAGATTATATATTGGAAAAACAGTTACATTCACTTACATCCGATAAAAGAAATCATTTTATTCAATATTGAATACTTTTATGTGATTTTGCATTTGGCTAACGTTGAATTTAACTGATGCCTCTTACACCCCTGCGATCTGAATATAAAATACCGACCTAGTAGATAATGCATAGTAAGTGCAGCACCCGTTGTAATAGCAGTTCACTCCCTATTTCGACCCTTTCCTTTAGTAAATGAGTGATGTTCGTACGCAGGATTGTTCATTTATAAATCTGCATTTTTTATCTGAATTTTACAACATAATGAACATAATGAACTTCAAGTTTAAACAGACAACAATATTAATGTTACATTTGAAGCATGTCTGATGCATCTAGTCAACTTAGACATGTATATTTCTTTCTGTACACGCACTACTTCTTAAAAGAGCATGAATAAACGCGAGTAGTCAATGTCATGCAGGGTTTAATCCTGTGTGCATCAGTTTAGTACAATTTAACAAAGATTATGTATGGTAGATAAAGTCTTCTGGAAAATTCATCGACATTGAGCTCCGATAGGGGATCAAAAACCCAGGAACGATAGGTAGACCTCACCAAGAACTCGGTCACGAGTGACATTTAAGCCAGGGTGTTTGTAGTCCACTGATTTAAATAGAATGGCTAACAGTGAGGAACAATTTAAAACGTTTCTATCACATCACATTTTGTATTTTTAGGTTACGATAAAGCAAACAGAGATAAAAAGATAATTTATAGAATAATATTTTGTTCTATTTAATAATTCTGGTTTTAACAGAATGAACTATTCTATGACACTGTTTTCATTCGCTTGATACTATGTGTTCCTATTAAAGTACCACTGCTACATGATTTTCTGTGCAATACTCTTGTTTATTATAAGACTAGAAAAAACTTTCGGCCCGATTGCTGAAAGGAAGATTACGGCCTGCGACCAACCAGAACATATACAAATATTACTGACAGACACAACCACTTACATTTTTTTCTATCTCATTTGATTACATTGCCTTTCATGGCTTGATTGATATAATTACTGAAACAATAATTTGCCAGTGCGGGGATGTTGCGGCTGTATAAGCTGTTACGAAACCATTTGTATATCGACCGGTTATTTATAAAAGTAATAACAAGGAACCTCGCAGAACATTTTTGACAGGTTTATGTCTATTCGTTATCATTACAGGCAGGTGTTTGTAAATATCAATTAGCTCCGTTAACAAACAAATACTTTTTAAATCAATGAATTGTAATACAGATAAATTGACTATTTCTGGACTTTTGCATATTTCAATCGTATTTTGTTTGTTTTATTATTAATATTGGAAACAACGTTTTTAATGGGCCAGTCACATGCTTATAATACTTATAATTCCTTTAATTTTGTCTTATATAAGTATAACCTTAATTCACGTCGTTCATACTTCTACAGACAGTAAGCTTAATAGTTTCGCTTCATCGTGAATTAGTTGGGCACAACAAAGTTAAATATTTTGCATGCAATGTTTCTATTTAACTAATAATTGTGATTTCAGTTTTGACTTTTAATCAGTGGTTACGATCTCAAAGTTTTATGTGCATCAAACCTCAAAATCGACAAAATCTGTCTTTCTCACCGTAGTGAATACAATACGTAAATATCATAGAAGAGTAAGGCGCAAGGATGGTTCCTTTGTCATCAATATGTGACGTTGGGGAATCTAAATACAATACAAATGATCTGTAAATCATTAAACCTACGTATTACCTCTATTGGTAACTCCACATATTCCACGAACTTTTGTTACGATTCTAGACATCCAGATCCACAAACTACGTTTTAAATGAGGCATGTTGCTATCCCCATTATCTGATCAAGACATTACATTAGATGATAGGTTAAAGCTTTTAGCTTGACATCCGTAATACATGTATACAATACATGTAAAGATACATTGGGTAGAAAAATAGAGCTATTGAGCTATGGTTTTTGTGCATAGTTGAACATTAACGATGGACATTTTGTATTATCAGTGACGAGGTCCAGTAAAACTCCAATGAAGTACCAGTTAATACACAAATTAACCGTGTGACTTACTGTCTTTGAGTAAAGTAATATAGGTCTGCTTACCTAAACACAGTTTAATAAAACACGATAAATACGTTAATTATGCTATTTAAATAGTAAGCAGGGTAATTTCCGAAAAAAGACAAATCAAAGTAAATGTTACCTACCTAATGCCTTATTTGATTGTTTTTTTAATGTGATTGACATCCCATTAACATCCTATTAACATCTCACGAATATCACAAGAACAACAAATAATCAAGTGAACACCGCCAGAACATGTATTTGAACATCACATGAACATTATATAAACATCACATAACATCACTTAAAGCACATAACCAGCGCATAAAAACAAGGTAGATGGTAGCGAAGGAATTCTAGAATATGAATGAATCACTATGAATGCTAATTAAAAAACAACAACAACAAAACATATGTTTATACCAAATACATTCATGAAAATTGATTTTTATATGTAAACTTTCCGGTTACACGTTTTATACAATAATTCAGTATACATAACAAATATATGAGAATATTTTTAACATATTGTGGTCTGAAAAACGGACGAATAAATATAGATTATTTAGCTGACAAACAGGAGCAAATGATCATCAACACAGGAGTTTAATCATTGTATTAATTTTTATCAAACTTTAATAATGAAACAAATACTCCATTTTGCCTCAATAAGCAATCACTCAATCTGCATGATAGGATGCTACATGTACATGTATCAGAAGCTGATACTCTTTTACCTGAAAACGGTACATAATATTTTGTTAAAAAAGGTAAAATGTTTCTACAGCGAATATGTGGGATTTGGGAAATAGAGTAGTTTCGAGTGAGATGTCGCAGATTATTTAATGATTTTGAATTTAAATGTGATTTTTTATCAAGAAATACTTTCTTACCTGTCAACTCAATTTGTCTTAAATAAATATTTGTTTAACCTGTCGAGAAGCTTTTTTATACAAACATATAATTGTTTTACCTTTAACTGCTGATTTATCTGCATTCACCAGATATTCTTTACTCGGTTAAAAAGACTGATTTGTTTAGTAATTATCAGCAGGGCAAATTCCTGTACCAAGGACAAATTGATAAAAATATTATTAAAACAACTAGTATTTATAAAGCGGGATTTGAGACATTTGTTTAAAGTTTATTTTTGTAAGTAAGGGAGACACTCCTGTGTATACTGAAAATGTTGTGTAGTTTATTGTACTATTGAACGAAGATACTGAATGTATGATACGTTATGTACTTATATATGTACGTTGTACTTATAAGTCTTAAAATAGTGAATAGTTTGCTGGGCGGGCCCGCTCACAAGTTACAGCAGTGATTTTCTTTTGGCAAAACATTATGTAAATTAAACATTTAAAAAAAACAATATTAAGAAGAAAAACGGTAAACGTTTGTCCATGCTAAAATAAAAAAAAAGTAATTACTGCATCCGCTTTATAATAAGTTACTCAGCGAAAATGTTTGTTGTTTTTCGTGTTTTTCATCTCATATTTCTCTATATATGCACAACATTCTTTGGAAACAGACATCACCTCCTGACGTCCCTTCTCTTAAAACTTTAAGATGTTGTCTCTTAATATTAGGCATACGTCTCCTGAACGCTTACATGAAATAGAGAAAGCAAAAAAGATATATCTTTGTATTGTATACTAATTGAACACATCTTGCCAAATCAATATTACATGAAGTTAAGCTGAATTAATTCTAAATGATTACATTCTTCCTTATATAAAGTTCTCCCTACGTTGACTTTTATTTGTAAGATCGCTTGCTTTCGAACAGAATTCGTAAATGTTGTCAACACACTTCTGTAACTAAAGATACAAATTTTCTCGGCGGTATCAATTATGGCTGTCTTGCCAGTAGTTAGAACGTCTATTTCATTTATATGTCTAAACGGTTAAAAGACAATAAACAAACATTTGTATACACACTAGATCTCTATTTTAGCATCCATAATCATCATGTCAAAGCAATGGCGCGTGTCCACAATGGCATTTTTTCTTATATTACCCAGCATAAACAGCGTGTTCTAGTCTTCACTTTATTCATCGTCACATATTATCACAAAAGAGATTTAATAAATTATAAGTTTGGTTATTAATATTTTTCTTTTGACCATAATTGCCAGCATAAAATATAACTATGAAATAAACGTAAATAAAATATACATGATATCAAATGCATGTTAGTAGCGATACTAGATTATTTATGTTATATTGTACATTTATATAGTTAAATTTAAGCAATCAAGCATTTTAGATTAATTGTAATTTGTGTATTATGATTTATGTGGATTGATTTTATTATATTTTGTATAAACGGTTTGTGTTATATATAAAATAAAATCTCATAAGAAATAACATATCGTATCAGGTAGCTCATTCGACAATAGAACTATGACAATATTTTAAATGTTTTACTAACTGTATTCTCATGATATATTATATTTGTCACTCAGAAGATTCGTCAAATTGCCGAGTGACACTATCATTCTTAAATATATAACTGTGTAACTACAATAAAATATCTGACGGTGTTATGTTTTTGCAAAAGAAATTTAGGCTTAATACAGGTTTAAAACGTAATAAACATGGACAACGAAATAAAGAACATTTCTGGTAAAATCATGTCGGCCCATGAATGTCTCTTCATGTCGCCTTGTTTATTAAGCCAAAATTATATGAATTTATGTCTGTGTGCTGATTAAATTCAGTTACAATTTGCAAGAAAAATGGAAGGAGATAATTTTCATCAGAAGAATATTGGAATATGTCAGTTGTCTAGACTTTGTTTAGCCTATTACTAATGCAATTTCTCGTATCGTCTGACATAAGTCACAGGGTACCGTGTAAAACAAAATAAACTTAAACTTGTGGCATAAAACAACTTTTCCACAATAAAAAGGAATATGAAGCCTCTTGAATAGTTTCAAATTTAAGTAAATGTAAATGTTAAATGTCGTTTAAACAGTATAAATATATTCTTTATTCTTTTCAATGTTACAAATGTAATTATGAAATAATTTGAAAGCAAAGCGAAAATATGTACCGCTATGATAGAAAGATCATATTTCCTCTCTCTCTCTCTCTCTCTCTCTCTCTCTCTCTCTCTCTCTCTCTCTCTCTCTCTCTCTCTCTCTCTCTCTCTCTGTCTCTCTCTCTGTCTCTCTCTCTTTAATATATATAAAATATCTAAATTATTTCACAATTACACTTGAAACATTGAAAAGAATAAAAACATGATATATATGTGCTTGGCTGTCTTTTAATAGACTTAAAATAATGTATCAAAGCTACCACAGAGTAAACAACTAAGCAAACGATAATATTGTGTTCTATAAGCATTATTTACGAATAAGGTTGTCTATGGTTGATTTGTTTTAATTTTATACCCGTATTATATCACTTACAAACTGAAACGTTCTCACTTACAGTTTGTTTATATTTCGTCAGGCAGCAACTTTTCAGTTATTCATTTTTACTTAAATTTCAATATAAGTATTTGAACGGCTATCTCAATAAACATGTATGGTACATGTACTCAAAATGACATATATTTTAATTAAACTAAACCAAATATTTGATATCACGCATTACACATACGATTTAAATAGTTATTTTGTCTTATCAGTTATGTTTACGTTACTTTACTGTAAATGAACACATTAGTATTTAGCCTCTTCTATTATCACACAATAGCTGTGGCCATGTACGCCTTCAAGAACAAAATATTGTACCCGTTTAACCTTAACAGTCACTTCAGATAATTGTATTCATATGTCAGTCGATAACATGGTCATTTATGTTCTTATTGGGTTATTTATGTTAATAAAACATTGTTTCGCTGATGAAACACAAATTATTACATCGTTAAAGACCCAAGTGCTCATTGAATGGTAGTTCATTAAAGAAATAACCGGAACCCTCCCAGAGTGCTCTTGACAAATATGACTCATTTGATCACAATTATAGCCAGGTGCTTTTAAAGTCCAATTTGATTACAAAACAAATTGTTTCCGGAACAATGAATGCCACTTACGTAAATAACATATAATAGCCATTGGTTTACGAAGTATTTTGAAGTCGTTGTTTATTCCCAATTTGTTAATTTTTTTAATTTATTTTTGTATGACAATGTTGATATTTAAAGTTTAATCGCAGGCGACGTTAATGATACAACCCTTAACCCTATGTTTATTCGAATAATCTGTTCGGCCTAAAACTACAAATATTTAGCTAACCCCTGCTGTTATATTTTTTAATTTTACGTGACTATACATTTTGCGTTAAACGGCGTTTAAAAAATGGTGTCAATCAGTGACAAAGCGACACTCACGAGATCTTTACGTACGCAATGTCGACATTGTTGTAATGTAAGTGTTAAGTCCAACACAAATATGTCAGTTAACATTTTGTTTTCATGGATACAACGACAAGAATAAAACAAGCGAACAATGATCATTTACTGTGACTTAATGTCACTTTGTTTTATGCATATTCTTTATGAATATCAAGATTTTTAAATCTTCTACGTGCTCCCTCGTAAGAAAAAATTCGAGACTCCTTATCTGATTACAGTGGTTGGTAGGAACTTTGAAAAACATCGCCTTTTTGTTTTTGTTAACACAAATTAAAACTGTTTATTTTTTTAAATAACTCAACATTTCTTTTCAAATGTATCACATTTCAGGGAATATAACATCTACAAATAAGTTTTTGTACTGGATGTGTCACCGCACCAACGACAAATATGTGATTTCTTAATTATAAATGCATAAATCCATATTCATTATCATGCTTTATTTTCGACATATCTTTCCGAAGCTTATTTGTAATTGCCCGTCAAGCATTTTAATAGTTCAAACAGAAAAAACTCTCCTAAAACGTTTAAACAATTTCTAACTAAGTTGAATAAGTGTACTTTTTATTTTTAAATATGGACATCGCAAGATATTAATAACATATTTTAAAAAGGATATATGCCTCCTTGGAAGTACGACATGCATATTATTTTCTTAAGTTTGTAAAGTAGAAAAAGCGTTTGCAAGTATGTTTAAAACAACAACAACAAACAACAACATATTTTATGCACAAACCATATTTGAAGAATATGCTGGGAGGGGGTGGGGCGTGGCCGAGTGGTAGAGTAGCCGATTGATAACTCCTTCGACTGCTTAGCCTCTCACCGCGTGGGTTCGATCTCCGTAAGAAGCGAAATACTTAATGTGAGAAGGTCTTCCAGCTGTTTTACGGTGAGCCGGTGGTTCTGCACAGACATGTGTCTTGAGTCTCCCTCCACCGAAAAGCCGCAAGTTGCTCTAATGATCATAAATGATTGCTGCAATGTTGAAAAGAAATCTGCTTTAAAAGGCAATTCTAAAGCAAATGCTTCGTTCTTTGCGTTACTATAAAAATGAGCAATACAAATAAAAATCTCAAGATAAGGTAATGTTCCAATTAAGTTTACATATAATTCAATAACACTATCAAGTTCCGACCTGTGTGTGCTGCTTCTGATATTTCATTTTCTGGTGCTTACAGAGAGTTGCTCTTAATATATCAAAATAACATAAATTAGGTAAAATAATCCATCATATTTAGCATTATATCCCGAGAGACATCAGTCTTCTAATTCAGTTTCATGATATCAGAATAAGCAAATTGATAAATGTCTCGAGATGTCTATATTTTGCTTTGTAGTGTCTCCGATGATTTATGATAGACGATGCAAGAAAGACATAAATAAAAAGATAAAATGTGTCTGGCGAAAAAGGAATATTCCGTTTAGTTTCTTTCAAAATAACTTGTTGCCTTTCGTTGATGAACATCATGACATATTTCTTTTTCGATTTTAATTTTTTTTTGAAAAATGATACAATTTAGCAAATAGTCTGAAGTGTTAGAGATGGAATTATATCTACTAAGTAAATGTTAATCAATGGAATACGAATATAAATGTATGAAATCGTGATTTTATAGTCTTTATTCATGAAGATTCCGAATAAAACCACAGCAAAGCCTGTTAGAGAAAAAGCGTTATCTGCTGTTTTGATGTTTTTCTTAAGCACCGAAGTTGTGGTCTTTTTTCCTATCCCAACAGTTAGGTATATACTATTTTAAAGATGTGTCTATATAAAAAGCAAAGATAAATGATAAGATTCTTACTGCAAATATACAGATTGTGAACTGGAGGGAATTCATCCAGTTGTAGCATGGCATATTTTGTATCCATGGGCAGGTTTATAATTATATAAAGGTGAACGACCTTTATAAGATAAAACAATATCAAACTATTGCAACCGATCGAGAACTCCTAAGTACAAATAGGGCTAGTAATTTAAAGATTTATTTAAATTTAAACTTCTGAACTGAAAAACATATGATTGACTTTTTACACTTCAAAAGCGTATTATAGTGTCAAGAGACACCTAAGAAAGCTGTGTTTCATAAGAATTTTATAAATACATATCAAGAAAACATGCTCGTTTTATATTTAAAACCTTTCTTCGTTCTACTGTACATTTGTATCTCTTGTTGTTAAGCTGATTTGTTATCAGCATGCCAATTATTTTAAGTACATAAACATAGTTTACATTTGAAATCGAACATTATGACTGTGTGTTTATAAGGTACAACTGTTTTTTATATACGTTCACAATTTATTTTGCCAGGATGTACAAAGTTGTTCATTGGATTTCGGAATAAAATACATATACGAAACAGGCTGAATATAATTAAACTAAAGCAATCTTGGTATGCATTTTATTAAATTTATTATATTTTTGTTTTGTTTTGTGTAGATCGAAAAATACCAGCTTGACATAGATACTAGGGTTGACAGTCGCAAACAGTTTTCACTTTGCGCATATGAAGAAGTCAAATGAGTCAAACATCAGTCTATTATTTTTACATTCAACAGGTATTTGCAGATTAGTTCCAAACAGAATGTAAAGTCAAGGTAAAATCCATCGTTTAATACAAAACAATGGCCAACACAGGTTACTGACTTTTGTGGCTACCTTCGTGTTGAAAACAATTTGGTCTGTCAATACGACAGATCCGATTAGAATCACCTGTCTGTACTTGCAAAGAAATGACTCATATCAGGCAAGGGCACTCTGAGTGGGTCCCAAGTATTTCTTTAATAAACAACCATTTAATGAGCAAATGTGTCATTGACGGTGTAATAACCTATGCTTCATCTGCAAAATAGTTCATTAAATTACATCAATAAGGCCATAAAATACAATTTTATCGACTGCTATATAAATAACTGTCCTATCTTAAGACGCAAATGTTCAGGTTGAACGAGTACACATATCATAAATATGGTTGGCTCTCCGGCTACAGCTAGTTTGTAATAACTTGTCATACAATTGTAAAAGTTATTTCAGTTAACAGTGAAATGATTTGAGCATTTGTAATGAGACAATTTATCGTTATTGTTTTTTTCACACCGCTTGAATAAGATTTCTACATAATAAAGAAAACTTTCAATGTGTACATGCAAATGTTATTTTTTCAATTAAACTTATTATTTTTTTATTTCTGTCTTCTGCAATTCTATCTTAAGTTGCACACATTACTTGTGTATCTAAAATTTTTGAGTTTTCTGTTAAAGTTTGTTTACAAGTGTCTGATTACTTCATTCATTTGTTCATTTGTTGTTGTCAGAGATTATTAAAACAGCAGTAAGGAGTTTTTATTACTCAAATAGTATATTATGTACGTCAATTACACTAATATACTATGAAATCACGAATACTAAAGTAAACACACACATTTAATTAAAATATACTTTTTAGACCCCAGCGGTTCTAAATTCCTTTCAAGCTAGATGCAATATAGCATGTCATAGGTTTTAGTCTACAGGCCAGTCTGTTCAACCGGCAGTGGAAATATATGGCAGAGTATTCGTCAAGGACTTCTAAGCGCTACGGTTTAATAAACCTGAAGATTAAACGAGTAGACAGAGGTAGCAGCAGACCTTTGAACATAGTGTGTCTATAGGTCGTTAGTCGTGATCAAGTAGTGCGTATATTATTTGGCTGTCTATATTGATGCAATAAGTAAATTTCTGCGATTAAGGAACACTTTGATATTGATCTGGGAAGAGCCAGCGTCAGCCTTTCTAAGTTAGCTAATAACATGAGGTAAGACCGCTACAAAGGACGGGGTAGCTCAAAATTTATCCATAGTGTAATAACATCAAGTTAATCCAGTAATGATAAATTCACAATGTGGACTTGTTTAGATGCTTGCGGAGTTCAATGACTCCTACTTCATAACATTTACATTACATGAGATGACAACCCCTAATAAGACAAGTGACTGGTATACCAGTGGGAACCAATTGTGCACCATCAAGAATGGCAGAATTTGCCTGTTAGTGTTATATCCCCTTCTACCAATGGCCATGTTGTAGAGGTAATGCAATGTTACCCTTTCTCTATCCTGACAATATTCTTACTATACGAAGCAAATTAATGAGTTTTTGATATAGCATATCTAGACAGGCTCTGATTTCCAATAGCAACGCACTAAAATCGAAAACTTGAAAGACGATTTCAACTTTAGTATTGTAAATTATCCATACCTTTATAGTGTTTTACCTCGGGCAACTTCCTTTGGTAATATAAATCCCATTTGAGGAGGCTTATACGAGTTTGTACTAAACTGGAAGAGTTTATGATCGTTTCAATGATTCATTTTAAAAACATATTTATGCAGCAGGGCATATGCTATCCTACATGTTATGGAAATCTTCTACATAAGATTATCAGAATCAAGGGTCTCGTAAACCTTTCTGACCTAATAACAAAATGTTTTGCTATTAGTGTTAATAGGGAATTTGAAATGACATTTAAAGAAATGTCGTCGATACATGAAACCCGTGATATTCAATTAAGTGAAAACTACTGTTTGATTTCAGTCTTTTAATTTCTCCATTTGTGTCCTATATAGGTAAGACAATCTGAGCAGTCTCCATACACTTGAGGTGAGATTGTACTGCCTTTCTTTGACATGCCACTTGCAGATAAGTCCTCAGCATATTATATTGTTTCTTCTGATCTTTGTCATATTGATCGTTCCACAATGCTGCATTTTGTTTTATTGCTAAGAATGTTGTTTTAAAATTTAATTTTCCCTTCTTGTTTGTAACTTGTACATCGTTTTTACTTAGCGACGTCTCTGCATTGGTATGTCGTCAGTAACTTATTATTTTTATACTTCGTCTCGTTGTCTGTTTCCGCTTTAGAACGATTAAGGTTTTTGTCTCCAATTCATTTTACGGTCAACTTGACCTGACCATCACACATGTGAAGCAATTAGATGTGTAGACTTTTTATCTATTTTAAAGGGAACTGCATTGTTGACATATTTAGCGTTTAAATCGACAACAATTAATATTTTGAACGATGTGAGGTGAATGAAAGATAAAAGGGCAAACAGTGATTTAAATTAATGCTTAAACGACGAGCTTAAGGGCAGCTCGATTTTCACGTGTCATGTGATATTTTGTCTATGCTTGACGTGGTTTGTGACGTCTCTAATACAGCCGACTCAGAACACTTCGACTTAAGTTCATATGGTCACTTGTGTGATGTACAATTATAAAGCGTGGACTTGCTGCGCAACACTTTAACACGCTTCACCGTCGCTGGCCAATCAGCGGCTAGTATTACATGTCTATCAAAAATGTCTATTATTGGTTCCATAAAACATTTAGTAGATAAAGTTCACTTTTTGTGTTGTTTATCTTGTTCGGATAAATAAAGAGGATTTACTGGATGTTTGTGAACTATTCTGAAAGATTCAAATGTATTTATAGTTTCTTCAACAGTTTGTTCTTAAATCGAGTAATAGAGTTAGACAATGGAATCAAACTTTCTTTCATATTACATTGTGTCACAATGTCGTATACTCCTAACACGCGTAAAACCTTTGACACCCCTTGTCCTGCGCATAACTGACGGGCTTGGGGAGAAAAAGCCATGTGTCATATAACCTAATTTAGAGATTATATAGTATACTCAAAGGCCACCTACATGTTGACTATATTTGGAAATGAGTTCGGAAGAACAAAATAGTTTACTGAGATACCTGACATGAGTGAAGTCAGAAAAGTCTTGTGACATACTACTATGGCGGCCCTAATAAAGCGGTACGGACTCGGTTTTTGACATGATTAGACATATATCTTTGTTAAGATGATACAAATCAAGACAGCACCGAACAGGTATCGTTTTTCACAGTAATTATAATTTATTGACTCCATGTTTTCGCTATGGTTGCAGTTTCCTTTAAAGTTCACATCATTTGACCCAGTCCCTTGGATATTCGGAGGGCTAGACCATCTCAAGATATCTAAGTTAGATAAATTTAAAGTTAGTCGTATGAATTCAAATTACTCAGCGATTTATTCCAATAGAACTCCTTTCTATTTTCTGTTTAACAAAATGGAAACAAAATAGATCGATCTATTTTTACTAAAGGGTTTTATTTATTTTCAACTGCGCATGTGCAAGAAATCAAGCATTCTGGCTTGACTCCTCCCCTTGTGACGACAAGTTAAGTTTGATTAACAGTTATATGGGGCGGATAACATGAACATGTAAATGTGAGGCAGGGACTTCTAAATCGGATATAATCTGTTAAGACGTTTCGGCTTCTATTTTCTATAGACACGGCTTAATAAACTCCATCCTATACATAACAAGTAACAGGACGCAAACCCGCATGCGAGGAAAGGTCCTTATTACAAACGGACGCAAGCTGGTTTGCCTTATCCCACTCAACGTGATTTGATTCCAACCAGTTGCCAATGGTAAAAGTCCAAGAAATCATTTATATAATAGTGTCACATTGCAGAGAACAGTTTAAAATAGGAGGAAAATGATTAAAAAGATAATTGCCTCCTACTGTATGCAACTGAGCACATACGCTTAAAAATCCAATTATAAACCTCAAGGAAGAGAGAGAATGCGAAGCAGAAGACGAAAAAAGGAAAAGAAACAAACGGAGGAGTATGAAAAGACAAGAAGAAGAAGAAGCAAAAGAAGAAGAAGAAGAAGAAGAAGAGCAATCTGGAACTGTAGGCAATAAAGGGCATAAAACGAAATTTGTGGCTTAAAATAATATTCTTATATCCCTACATCTAGTTTCTTCAATCAATGATCGTTGATCTTATACCACCATTCAGTCAATTAACATTTCGTAGAGTAGTATTTTTCTATATGCACCAATATGAACTAACGAGATACTGTACTATATACTTATTTTCCTTTCGGTTTTGTAATCTATCACCTGGTATCAAGGTCTAAGAGTTTTACAACTCTCGCTATTGTAAACAATATAAGTACTCAATGTTGGGTAGCAAAATAGGCTTTGCATGGCAAACACAACATGCCACGTAATGGGTTTTTGTAATTTGGTCGAAAACATCTTCATAAATGTACACAATCTCAAATGGTCTAAATGTTCTAAATGCTGTCTCACATGTTTAACATAACAAATTACTTCTAAAGACACAAATAATGCCAATCGGAAGCATAATACATTTAAACGACATGATGTAGGAACCTTTTCGTTATTATCCGTATAGACAGCACTGACAAAATGGAAAATAGAAGCACATTTATTTCTAGATTCGTCGCTGATCGGAAATGAAATTAGATAGGGGTCCCATTATATATTTTATTCTTATGAAAGTATATTCATTTTAAGTGAGAATAAATAAAGGAAGTACAAAAATATGGATATTTGTTTAATTGCAAGTGTGTTAATGACGTACAATGTTAATAACTACATGTGTACACAATATTCTTGAAACTCTTGGGATGTTTATTTGTTTACAGCGCCGAAAGTAAAAAAGGAATATAAACAAATTTATTGAAAGAAGCTTTGATAATTGGATTGCAAGTTCGTCAACAAATAACATAACGCTGCCCTGTTATAATAAACGAAATATATCTGCGGCTAGACACAGTTTAGCTGTTTATGTTTATGTTTGTGTCTCTCACACCGTATACAATCAATCACCGTAGACAAAACCATATAAAGCTTTTTGGGATATTAAAAAAGAGAGTCTTTATAAAATTTGGTCTCGTAATCGCAGAGCAGAGGACGAGGGAAGTTTGACATTAGAACATTAAAATAGTATTCAAATAAGGTCCACAGAATGATGTAATACCACATGATATTTTCTTTTCAATTTGGGAATTATTTTTTAAAAAGCCTGGTGCACATTTCAGTAGTCATTTGATATTGGTACAATTATGTGTGCTTCCTATCCAGATACTAAATATGTTAATGATAATCACAATTTATTATGACTCACGAGTAAACAGTTTTATATAAACTGTATACAATGCTTGCATAACATGGTGTTTCAGTACTATGACATATATATCATGATCTTAAATACTGACAAACTTCTCCAATTATCAACCAACAACCATACAGTCAAATAACTAGATCTTCCCCCAGCCTAGTCTATACCATGGTCCATGTTTATTGCCCTCGGTCCAAGTCTCTGTTTATTGCTTACACATCATGCATGAATGCCAATTATCGAAGTAGCAGCCACAGGATCAACATGTTTGTATCATTAGAAGTTTTAGATACGTATGACAAAGAAACAATCAAGTGGGGCATTAATTTTCAATTGACCTTGAATAGTATTATAATTATACTACACACATTTACGTTTAGGTATAAATGGTATAAAAGGATACACTTGGGTAGTAATATACTGAATTATAAAACTGCATGAATTGATATTAAAAAGCTTTTTTTTCTCTAATGTCAGTAAAAAAAATCAAATTACAATACCTGAAGTGACCAATATTGATAACATCATATTACTGGACAGAAGACTGTACTGTTTTAAATGCTGGTAGGGGTGGCAATTACTGTTTATCCCTGCCTTAAATCTAGCAATATTATTTTTATCAACAATTACATGCAGATTAATGTAAAATAACACATTTCATTAGTATTGATTTTGTCGACCACATTTTGCCCACATTATAAATGCTTTCAAAACAATTAAAATAATCAACGTTGAAACCAAGTTTAGTCTTAAAAGATGGTGTTTATTTTAAATGAACAACTAATGACTATATGTAAAAACTTTTTTTGATATTAAATTTTGCAATAAGAGGAGCTTGAAAAAGTTGAGTTGACCAGTATTGACCGGAACGGTTTTAACCTGTTCAAACCTGTTCTAACATGCATTGCCTGGGAGAAAAGTTGACTCATAAAAGAACAGTCTAAAATGTTGATTAAGTTCAACAAAAGCCTTTGCTTATCTTATTTTTTACCTCATGAACTATATCTCCCACGCATTGGTTATGAAAACGGTGTTTCTTTTCGGAAGAAAAAATGTCATGAGCTTCTAGAAACAAATTATTTTCTGGGATGGACTGTACGATTATACAAGCTCGAGGCCAGCCTTTTGTTTCCTAGACCGAAATTGAATAAACAATTGTCAGTCTTAGTCTGTTATCCAATCAGTGTCAATATAACTGTGATTCCTTCAGGTCGCATTAATAACTAATTGATTTATCTTTACAATAGCGAGAGACGTAGAACCAGAGCTTGACAACAGTTGCTGAGGTCACAAGGCAATATGTTACCCCCAAGATAAAATGGTTACAAAACATTTAGCTTCTTAATACTGCCATATTTTGTATAATGGTGTCAAACGCTTTTCATTTAGTTCTCCAACAGAAATGAATGCGATGTGAAGACACAAGTAATATTGTCTAGGAACTTAGAAACATGTTTACATGTAAAAGTATGGCATCAGTGCACATAAGCAGGTCGAATATAGTTGTTTTCAAATTGTAGACTCATATAGGGATGATTAAACTAAACAACTGAATAAAACATCTTTGTTTCTTTGTTATGTCTCAACTTTTGTTATAGTCAGTTGCCACCACTGTTGGTCCGTATTTGCAAGTATAAAGTACATGTTAATTTTAACACATAATTTATTTAAAATTATTGTGTATAATCCTAGGTATTGCATTAAGCTACTAAATTCAAACTAAAATAGTGGTGTAAATTATAGTTTACATGTGTTAAAAATAATGTAAACAGGTTGAGACATCGAAACAAATATTCATTTGCTCTCGGTTCTTTTTTTGCTGTGCTTTAAAGAGTAAAGTTCGTAGTTAACCCTTAATTAACAATAAGACGCACGCATGTTAATAATGTCATACTGTATATTTTTACGTGGTTGTCAAATATGACAAATAATAAAACTTGTATATATAACATTTTTATCAAACATTCTGAGGAAATACTTATTGCAAAATGATCTACTTTTTTTAGAAATATTGTGACTGCACTATCGCTCCCATTTTTGCTTTTGTTTTACATAAATGTGATAAAATATTTTAATATTCGTTTGTTGTACAATATAAAAAGATATCTTAAATTCGATATGGGAAAGAAACAAAGATCTTGGTCCATAAAATAAGTTTTGCTTAACTCTAAACATTCTTGTGAATGACCTATTGCATTATGAGATATTTAAAAAGACATATTGATCTTTTGATTGGGCTTCATGCTTGCTTCTTATCTAAAACACCAAAAGCAACCCTCACCTATTTTATTTTTATTTTATGTCAACAGGTTTCGCTATCTTTTAAATGTATATGTGTTGTATTTTGTTTGCGAACGGTATTATTTATCTGAATGCTTAGAGATAACCCTTTACTGCGGAAGTTGTGTGCGATTTGTCTCTGTTATTTATTGCAGACGATATCCGGTCACTTTCAACTCTGGACAAAAACTGCTCTGATTTATTTCTAGTTTGTTTGCAGACACCAATCTTCTCGAAAAACTGGAATATTGATTGTTAGAAAAGAAAGCAATGTAATTGATAGTCGCAACTAAACACCCATAGTGAGTAAATAATATTGACATTTTGAATGAATTGAATGACTTGTTTCAAAAGTAACGCACCAGAATAGAAAAAGTATTCACGTAGGCGCTGGTATTGGAGTTAAAATGTAAATAGTTTTCTTCCGAAACAACTAAATAAGATAGAACATCCTTTAAATATACAGTTCAGAAATTGCTCAAAGTTTAGCATTTATTACTGCGAAAACTTTAGTATTTTTAAGACTATGCAATTACCAAAAACATTAATGCCATTATCGGTTAACATCACTTGTATCATTAAACTAATATATATCTCTACGTTATAATTTACGTTTCTCATACATTTCTATCTTTACAAATGCATAATCAATGTCCTGGAAATCCTCGTAACAAACTTGAAATTGTCTGATGTATCGTGTTATAAATTCTTCATGTACATGTACGTTCAAAGCAAAACATGCACAGTGACTGATATTGATGTATACAATATATATTTATTGAAAGATCATTCTTAACAGAAACGTTATGACATAATGAAAACCAAATTACTCACAAAAAGTAGTACCAAACAAATTACGGCTTTTTAAAAAAGCTAGTAATTATTTATGTAGTGTATATTGATAATTTAGTTTTGTAATGTAAGTTTAAGCATAAGAACAGTGAAATCCAAATTTCGTGTCACCGCTCATTGACAGTGTTATTTTAAAAGGGGAAATGCAACCTAAAAAGCGTCGGAAAATTAAATGCCGCGCAAAAATACATCCGGAACATAGAAAAAAATTGAGATTTCTAAAAGAATATACATTTTTATATATTCACACAATACATTTATAAATGACATTTTTAGAATTCTAAATATTATTTAATAGAACTTTTATATCTCAGAATGTTAAAGCCATTAGTCAACCTGTACCTTATTATAGAAAATACTTTTTATTTACCAACTTCTACATTTCAAACTAGATCACCACAAGGTAAAAGTTGTTTTGCACGAAAACCTACTGAACAAGTACCAGTATAATAGAACTATAATTTACCATACTGATACAGGGTGTCGGTCACAATCAATTCATAAACAAACTATTCACAACAGAAAAGTCTTAAATAACATTAACTGATTATCGATTAAATAAATCAATAAAAAGCTTGAAGTTTGCCATCAAGCAAGTATTTATTAATGAAATGCAGAATGCCGAAACCAATTGATGCTGAAGTCTGGCTAAAGAACGTGTTATCAAACGATACACAGTAGTTGATAAATGTTTTTTTGATGCAAATATTCTACGTTTAGACTTAACGCAGCATATAATCTCGCTAGCAAAGGTTTTTCAAGCAGGTCACTTATCAATGTTGTAATGTTGCTATGATCAGTGAATTGTCATTTGCTCGACATACACAAACAACGCATTTTACCTTTAGCTCGTCGAAGAAGTTCAGAAACAGAGATAACTACCGGTGTTTCGTTATACTTAATGGAATGCTGCCTGACATAAAAGTTTAAATGACATTGTGTAAATAGAACGCAACAAAAATACAGTGCTGTATTCCATGGTAATTGCCGAAGCTGATTGTTTTCACAACCTGGGTTAGAATTTGTTTTAGGCAGTTACGGTGTGTATTTATGAACCATTTTTATTTAGTCATCTCTTTATTTTTAGAAAGCCATATCTACATATATGTATATATATATATATTGTTTGATACCATCATCGATGCAGTCGTCCTGCGCGTTCTGCATCAAAGGAGCAAGGAGTTATTTGAAATATTTAGAGTTCATCTATTTAATGACCTTCAGGGAAAACTGGTTTTGTTTTGTCCAATATACAGTATACGGCTTTACTGTATCCCATACAATGGAGATCTGAGTTGCATAACTTTACAATAGCTCTAACTTTGCTCAAAGGCTACGTATTTACCTGTTTTGATGCCAGCATCTTTAGATCGATTGGAAGGTCCAGGTGAAAGTATAAGGCGATGTTCGAACCTAATGGAGCGGTCAAACTCATCAACGAAGATTTTGTTGAGATTATATATTCAACAAACTTGTTAAACAACCAAAAATGAATCGC
This sequence comes from Sinonovacula constricta, assembly GCA_007844125.1. Classification (NCBI taxonomy): domain Eukaryota; kingdom Metazoa; phylum Mollusca; class Bivalvia; order Cardiida; family Solecurtidae; genus Sinonovacula; species Sinonovacula constricta. Next base: position 43,248,316 of record CM017555.1, read on the forward strand.
TAACATGCAATTTTTCATGTAATACAAAACAATTATCTGTTAACCGTTCCTTTCATCTAGATCCATGTATGAAACAATAACTTTGTATGTACTTAGACTTTAACGTTTAACTGATCGCAGTACAGTACAACTCCTTAATATTCCAAACATAAAGAGTTTTGCCACCTATTTACCATCTATTATTGAAATAATATGCTGATTTCCTTTTCGTTACTTTGCAACCGGCATTTTAGAAAAAAATATTGTGGGGCAGCAACGGCGATAAAGATATCTGGCGGTGGGACGGCTTTAATTAAAGGCTTTGGAAATGGAATCTTTAAGTCCCCGCCACAACAACAAAAGATAACACCATGCAGTGAGATTGCTTAATTTGTGTATTACCCATCGAGATGTACATAAGAAATGAGGGCGTTAAAACAACTGGCTCAGCAATAATTTAATCTCCGTCATTTTTCTGATACAACTGCCGCCTGAGGCTGTTGTCCTGTCTTGTAGATCACCCACACCCACAATTACCTTTCTCGAACATGTTCCGTTGTGATCATAGTGTGAAACCTCTGACACACCACAGGTCAGCTGGGTGACTCCAGCCTCATAAACAATAAAGGTATATGACAAAGTCAAAGCATTGAAAAATATACAGAAATGTCAAGTCATTGTCACGTCATGAAAACCGATCCAAAGCGACGAGATGTGTACATGTACTGGTTACAAATTGGCGACGTTAACCGTTCGGTCACGGACACTAAGTTTGCAATATTTATAGTAAAGTGTTTTGTTTTTTTATTTAAGGTTTAGTAGCTAGTCCCTTGGCGTTTATTCGGTTAATTGATAGAACCATATAAAAGTCAAACATGCTTATACTTTGGCGCTTTAATATAAAAACAACATTTGTTTGTCAAACATGCATTTATGTTTTCTACTTTATTTGTAATATTGTGTTCAGATATGTAAGTAACTGTATACTGTATAAAATAATATGGATATCTATATTTAATGCACCAATGTTGTACTGATTATGAAAATTGAATACACCTAATTTATTATCATACCATAAAAATAATTCGTACATATGGATAAGCTTCCAGTACGAAATCATATATGGACAAAGGCTTTGTTTAGGTAGTGTTTATCGGAACACTTGGAGATAACCCTTTATTACGGAAGTTGGATGCAATTGTATGGTGTTATTTATTACCGACGCTATCCGGTTACTGAGAGACAAATGGTGCTTAAATTTATTTCTGTATCTTTGCGGACACATACCTTGCCACAGGAATAGATATAGTTTGTGAGATTCTCTTGTAATAGAGTGACTCAGACTTCATTAAAAGAACATATGAACCGGGTATAATTCTCTCAAACTATTTTTAATATCGATTTCATTCTATTTTGTGTTTCATCTAAACAACACCCAAATATTTATCACTCATATAGCGAACTCGTGGTTACAGTCTTCTTAATATTGTCTTGACAAAAAAAGCATGTTTGTTTGTTTGTTTATTGGGTTTATCGTCCCACCAACAGTATTTCAGTTATCTGGAGACGGTGTCCACTTGAAGCAGATATAGTGCTGCCTTCACTGTGTATAGCATGCCGTGAACACCTGGCATGATACCACACCCAGTCACATTATCCTGATACCGGGCTAACCAGTCGTGGAACTACCCTTATATTTGCTTGAGCGTTAGCAAGGGAGCTATACCACTACCATTTTTAACGACTTTGGTATGTGTTTTAAAAGACAATAATTGAATCACAGCAATGTTAAAATGTCTCTTTAATTGCAATAGATATATATTGCTATAGGGCTTGCGCGATATTTTAAGCGTTCAAGTTTCTTGACATTTTTCAAATACAGGTATAAGTTATCCTTTATAAATAAATCACTATAAATCTCATTTAAAGGCGTTGACAAGGCACCTTTCCAAAATGTTCCGTGAATCCTGTTTACATAAATCGGCGGCTCGTCCAATCAGTATGTTTAGTGTTAACCACGTAGTGAATTTTATAAAAAAACAACATGCGTTTCGTTTGTGATACTGTTTGTGAGCATTTAAGGTAGGAGTAAAGGGAAGAATTAAGTACAAATTGTGGAAAGAACCATTGAAATGTGGCCTTATCTGGCTTAACACTCAATCGGAACACCTCGGATAATTCACGAATCATTCCTCGGATGTGTGAATGTCTGATCACCACGGCCATTTCCCTAAATGGGACTACTTTTGTGACAGACGCCAAAACAAAGATGGCAGCTCGGATGACAGCTCACTACAGTACAATGCCTGCAAAACTTCAATTTGTTGCAGCTTCAAATTTAAATAAAATGTAATTCAATTTTAATTTACTCAGCGCAGCAGACACGCAGCTGTCAAACGATGGCATTGTTTATGTTTTGTGCGAACTACATTTTAGGCATGTTCTTCTTCCAAGTTCCGGCGAACACAACGATCGGGATGTCAGTAAGTATTATTGCAACAGATACATCCGATGGATGATTGTCCCGAGGACGAAATTGCCCGAGGAGTTCCAATTTGGTTCAGACTGTGGCCAAAGTAGGAGGTAAATGAGTTTAGGGAAGGTATTAGGGGTTAGTGGGTCTAGCCGGTTGGACACATCCTCAGGCTGCAGTGGTCTCAGGAAAGTGGCGGGGATTCGAGCGTTACTGACCAATGGTAGTGCTGTGTGCCTATGTGCCTCGAGTGTGATTAATTGTTTTACGACCTCTTCCCCTAGGACACCTCTGTATTTAATAACCAAGTGTCCAGCTGTGATATGACAGCATGGTGTTATCTTTGGGAGAGGTGGGACTCTAAAGAAGACCATTTTTAATGCTCTTAAGTAAGAACCTCGATCTATTAGATATATGTGCGAGGTCTTTTAGACTTAATTTTTTTTTAAATACATTGCAGCTACTATTTACGATCATTATAGCAACGTTAAGCTTTTTGGTGGAGGAAGACCCCAGACATATTTCTGGGTAGAACCGCACCTCCAATCAGCTGGAAGACTTTCTCACATTAAGTTCCCTGAATGGGACTCGAACCCACGCAGTGAGGGGCTAAGTAGTCAGAGGAGTTACAAATCGGCGACTCTACCACTACGCCACGGGCGCCCCAGTTTCAATGGTAATGAAGAACTGATTCGTACCTAATGAAAAGAATTATTTTTATGACTGTTAATCCCTAAAAGCCACGGCAATATGTCTTCCAAGAGGTTAGTTAGATTATTATTTTATTTCTATTGCTAATTAAACGCATTAGCTGTTTAATGCCATTTATATGGAAATGACAAATGGATATTTGAAATTATAATGGTTATCGTAAGAGATTACGAAAACTGCCATTGGTAACTACCTCCGAGTAGTTGAATAAAATACTGATATCAAAGTGTCGTAAAGAAAGGTACTGTAGATATACTGATTTATTATGTCCATAATAAATTTTACAGCATTAAAGATAAAAATGAGTTTTGTTGTGAATAAGAAACGACTACAATAAAATTAGATAAAACACTTTTTTTAAATATTACTTATCCCGAATAAAAAAAAATCTTGGCATTGGAATTTGAATGTGGCCGTATATTGCTTCACACTTTGGATGTCTGATTGTGTCCAACAATGTTCATCAAGCGATAAACGTCAAAAATCAACGATTCATTCATTAATTGTATGAATTAGGAGCAACCCTTTGAATAATGCGTTTCTTACAAATTGTCGTGTTGGAGTTTTTTCTGAAGAAAATATGTTTTATAAAACTCTCAATATTCAACCGGAAGTATTTAATCAGTCTATAAGAAACACTCAGTTAATATGTAATTAGGCTAACGTGATAAATGTTCCAGACGATAATAACATAAAATTAAAATTGTAAACATATGCCTGCAATTAAAATACGTATCCGCCTAAGCTGTTTGAGAAACAAAAACCCGGGTTATCCGAACATCGCTATCGTTGTTGTCTTCTATGATTCCATGCTGTATGCGGTCTACATTATGATTTACGATGGTTTGATTCACGAATGACGGTGAAAGAGAATGGCATTGCTTTCGCTCTGAGAATAACATGTCGTTTATGGTCTAGACCACATATCTTTTTTCAATCTGTCAACTCAATCGAGCATGACTCTTCAATCTTTTTATATCAGTTATGTCCCTTCAGAGATTCGTCGATTTGATTCGCTTGCAATGAGCCCCAAGTCTTCGTTGAATTCGATAGTTGAGTTGTGTAGATTATGTTATTTGTTTTGCTAAGAACACAATGAATAAGTTAAGTATGGATTAATTCATGCCAAGTTCACTTGTCTATATGATCATGAAATAACTGTGTTGAAAATATGTTAAAAACTTTACATATTTTGCTCGCCATTTTCAGCATAAAATCGAATTTTAACGTAAATCATCAACAAGCAGGGCGAAAATCTAGTTTACCATACATGTTTTACCTCTACGGACTGGTACACTTACTGTTTTTTTCCACATGCTTTGATCTATCCATATGCTCCGTGCCGCGACGGAGTGTGTCATTTGAGTGTTCGCATAGTATTTTAAAACACATTAACACTACTTTCAAATTGATTAGACAACGTTTATAACCTGAAAGCCTATAATTGTTCAAAGTATTCGGTATAACAACGATGTGCGGACTTTTTCGGGGGCGTGGGATGTGGTGGTGGTAGTAGTGTGTGTGGAGGTGGGTGGGTGGTGGGGTGGTGGGTTGGTGGGAAGGGGTGTGTGTAGATTTTTCACGAGTTAACCAGTCTTACTGCCAAGAATGGCATTAGTCATGTGTCGTGTTTTTTTTCAATTAAATACAGTAAAGTCACGACTTTTTACGCACAATTCGTATATTTCTGCAAAAAAAACTCTTTCAAGTCAGGTTTGCAAGGTTAATAAAGCAGTTTGATTCAGAAGATAAAAACTAAAAACAACAACAATAATAAACGACATATAGTTTACTTAAAACACGTGTAGAGCATTAGAATCAACGCCATATTTATGAAAGATTTGCAATCAAGTGATTGACTAAGTTTACATCGACATTTATATATATTTTCAAAAGTTCAACTATTCTTTGCTATTGCATTCTTCGTAGGACTCAAATTCCGATAGCTGAACTTTCTGATACGTTCGTGAACATAAAATGTTTAAGGTTTACATTTGCCGTTCTTCACAAATACTTACTTCAATGTGGAAACAAATTAAGGGCGGATTTTCAGCACTTAACATCAGCCATATGACATGAAGTGACAATTATTTGTGTCAATCTCGTGCAGATTGCGCTTATTGAACACCCTAATATAAGTATGCTTTGAGTGTCCGTTTTAAATGCGTAACGTATTATATCTTTTGAGCAAAGAAATATAAAAAAGAATAACGTGTTCTGTCTTGAAAATGACAAGTGGTTGTCCGTATTCCAACTGAATTGTATAAGTCTCTGGCCTGTTTCCAGAGGCACTCTTTAGATTGACAGATTAATTGAAAAAAAGCCTAGCGATCCAAAATATATTCCAATCTTTATACGTCGAACAAATGTGATTTGTTTGGGCGATTATCAAAACATAGCAGAAATAAGAAAATACGTTTGAGAATATTTCAATTACTTAATTACCGGTCGTTTAGAATAACATTGATAATAACTATCACTACGTTCTGGCCCTGTTTATTTAAATAAAATACAAAGAATTTTAATTGCTCGCGGAAGCTCATTATACTAAATCATAAACTTAATAACACATGAATTTACGTTTTTTGTACTTAAATTTAAAGGGTTTTCAAATTACTTTTAATACTGATTGCTACGTTTTAAAAATAGCGAGCCGATTTAATTCTTCTAATTAAGAAAAAAAAAATTGTTTCAGTTTGAAGCTTCATTTCCTGAAACCCGTCCAGTGAAAAGTCCCTTGCTATCAATGCAATCACAAACTCAGTGTGTTCATTAGTAAAAAAAAAACAACGTTTAATTTAATTAACTAAAGGAATGTGGTCACTTGCATTGGATCGTAACAAACCAGCAACAAACAGCCATTGCACAGACATGCGAATGGGACTAACTGTATTTATGCACACTACTCATATTTTACAAAGTTCGACAAACGCAGCTGGTTGGCGTCCTAAAACACCTCTTATATAATCCCCATTGTCGAGTCTGATTCCAGTCAGATGGTGAATGTCAAGCCTTATTTTGATATAATCCTTTTTTCAGAAACCAAGCTGTTGCCTGGAGTAGGACCTACATTTATCAGTTTATGTTCTGCATATTTGACTAATGAAACAAATGAATAAATTACCCTTAGGCCAATATCCTACTTTAAAACCAAGACATAAATCAATAAAAACACTAATCATATCACTGATTTCTTGGGGATAGTTGTCACTGCTTTCTTCTGGATGTAGATTATAATGACTAGTGATTTAACTGAAGTAATTCTTTAGAGATTATCAGTGGTATCTAGTGTTATTCTCTTTTACATGGACATATACATTATTAAACATAATTAAAATAAGCCATAAAAGCTATTTTGTCTTTGTGCACGTAGAAATTGCTTTAAGGAATGTTTTCGTTTAAGTCAAATAATAAACACATTATGATTTTCATTTATATAACGCGTAGGTTTTATTTAATGTTATAAATAATGTTTAACCTCAGACAAAAACATCGTTCAACAAAACCATAAACACAAGCAACGAATAAACTAATCATATCATGGATTACTTGGAGACACTTGTCACGGCTTTCTTCTGGATGTAAAATTACGGAGTGTAGGGTTTCAACTGAAGCGATGCATTTCAGATTAATCAATGTTATCGGCGGCCACAATGAAGATGAAGCCGCTTCACTAGCAATCCCTGCTACGCGTCCAGTAAACGAGCCGCAAGTTAGTGTAAAGTCGGCAGCGAAGGTGTTATGAGCGAGGAAATATAGTTCCACACGAATTATTTCACCACCGCCACTCACAGTAACAGCAAGCTGCGCTCTAAGCATACGCCTGAATTCCAGATAAGATTTTCCGTTTAACTTCAGATGGTAGCAATATCACTCATTTTCATGACTGGAATTGTTTAAGCAGAGATGTAAAATATTGTTAAAGAAGTGAAGAAAACAACTATTTGTAATTGTGTGTTATTAAGGCGATCAGACTAGTTTAAGAACTGTTCAACCATTGTTGTTTGCAGAATTCAATTCAATTTCAATTCAAATGGAAATTCAACAGGAAACATTTGATACATCTTAGATACAAAACAGATGATAGCTTTGTGGGTTTTTTTAAATAAAAAAAAAACACATTTGTTTGGTAACAAAAAAACTTATAGGATAAATAAACTGGATACTTCTCAGGGATACAAGATGAATTCCACTGTTGGGCTCAATGCAGGTGTCCTGCCGTCATACAATGTTGTAATGGATGGGAATTATACAAATGATCCAGAAACGGAATATGTGTATTTTCGCCACCCGCTGTATATAATGGTCATATATTCGATGGCCTATGGTTTGATAACGATTCTAGCTCTGGTTGGTAACGTGATGGTGGTAGCCACGGTGTGGAGGAATTCCAGTATGCACACTGTGACGAACTACTTTATCGTCAACTTGGCTGTTGCAGACATAATGGTGGCATTAATTTGTCTTCCCATGACACTATTGTCAAACCTTTATATAGGTGAGTAATTCGTTTTACTAAATGTACTGTTTAGAATCATTTAGACTCGCTTCTAAAACTTTTTGCAACATTGTATGTTTAAGGAAATTCATGAAAGTAATTTTTAACTTTACCTAAGTTTTAGTGTATTATTTTATGTAAGCAAAATAGAAAAAAAACATATGTCAAAACATATGGTTGGTAATATTTCAAATTTAACTCTCGAGAGTCAGATAATGGGTTATTATTTTGATATCTGATCCCACAACGTATTGATATATTCATTTACTTACAATATCTAAGCATAAACCATGACTCAGATTTCTAATCCCACACTCCCACTTCATCCTTAGATACCCTTCTATTTCACATCAAGACAACCTGGTATACATGTACACACTTATTTTGTCTGCGACACACTTGCTTTAGGCAATATATTCGTACTTCGTCCACGTATATTTAAATATTCAAATATATTTTCTATGATATTTTAGTCGATACATATTTATCAAATGCTGTCATGTCGACTCTCGCCTATAATAAATTTAACATGTACTTGTTGGTACTTGTTGGCATTTCTTTTTAGTTTATGTCTGACTTTTTGAAAATAAAAATCTTAATTTTTATGCACACAATTCTTAATAAGATAATAAATATATATCATGACCATACATTCACCTGTTCATTTCTGTTAACTGTTTATACTTAAATGAAAGAAAAGCATAATCGATAAATTTGATAATTTTGCGAAAAAACATGTTCCGTGATAAAGTTAATCAGTGAAAATCACTTAAGCTGTCTGTCGATTTCTTTGTTAAATCATATATTATTTTATATCTCGAAGAGATGTTAATGCGACTAATTAAGAGAAAACGAACCCCATATAGGCTAAATATTCCACAATCTTTGAAACCAGTGTAATTGTTTAAATTGGATGTTTGATGTGCATCAGCCATTACAGTGTTTCGTGGAATGGAAAAGTAATAAGTCTCCTTCAAACTAGTACAGATTTTCAATATCACAGAGAGAAATCAGATATATACATTTTTCCCGAAAAAATAAAAACTTTCTTTAAGGACAAATCTTTTGCAATTGAAAACAAAAAATATTAAAAGAAATTACAAACCGAAAATTATTACGCAATAAATATAATAAATATATAAATATAAAAATTATTCCCAAATGACGGACCCCAAAACAACATTTCAGTATCATATGAATAAATATATTTACCGGTATGTTAAAATAAAATCAAAGTCAACAGACGTTTGCATAACAACTAATGGCATAATGCCGTCAAAAACACAGTGTTTTACCATTACCGTGGTTGAAAATATTTTTGTTTGATTAATAAGAGTTACAAGTAAAGAACAAATTTAGGTATTTTAACGGATTTACTTTATACGGTATGTCTCTCGAGTGAGTAAAGCATGAGCGAGCACGCATTTTGATTTAAAAACTTGCTATAATCAAGCCTTTTGGCATTTCTAAAATGCATTACATCTTTTTGTTTATGGGCTGCTAGAAACCGGCTGAATATGTCTGATTCAAATTTAGTCTAAACAGAAAATAATGAAATGAGAAATTTTGTACGAGGGAAAATCAGTCAATTTAAAAATAAATAAATTGATCATATGGTTTTAGCACATGGCTGCAAAGAGATAAATTCAGACAAATTGATATGTGAAATTTCAACATATTGTTCTGAAATAATCAAAAGAAGATTGAATGCGTTGTACTGAGACCTTTGTCAAATATAAGTTAGTCATATTAAATATTATTCGCGTTTAATTTACATTAACCATGTGACCAACTTTATTTCTTTAAACTACACCATAAACATGTTTTAATAACGATGAAAATCTTATTGCAAAGGAAAAAGGGAAAGGAAACTGTGATTATACAATCGTTGTTATTACATTCCCAGCTCATCATTGAACCAGAAGGAGCAGTGTTTTATTGTAGTAATGAATTATCCTAATACACTTTAGCCATGAACACCGGCTGTCCATAAGGGATATATCTGGAAGTCACATGGTCTTTCTCTCAGACGTGTTGTTAAGACCCACCCATAACTTGTTTTACAATTAACCTTTTAAGGAAATAAACTATATGGAAAGTGATTCCATTATGTTTCTTTTCTAAATGTTTTCCACTAGGGAAATTACAGTAAGTACTCTGTTCAGCTTAAAACGGCTTTTATCCAATATTTATTTCATGGCTATTTGCATACCGTGGTTCATTTACCGTAAAGTAAACATCATGTTATATCTAATCGGAAGCAGGTAACATTCTTTTCTGTTTAAAATACAGAAAAAAAAGTTATAATGATAAATTATATGAAGATAACTTTTTAATGTTTTTTTATTTCATAGTATATTTGGGCACCCGTGACAAAGTGGTTGTGTCGCTAACAGCTTAGCCTGGGTTTGAGTCCAATTCGAGGCAAAGGATTTAATGTGGGAAGGTATTCCAAGTGAACTTGGGTGCGCAGGCGGTTATTCTTAGTCATTTGCCTGTGTTCTGCATTAAAACAGCTGAACATTATTAAGATGACCATAATTTGTCGCTGCGAATTAAATCGAAACATACTTGTATATAATAAAACTTTAAAGTAAGTGCAGTACATTATACATGTATATTACACATAAAAACTCTACCCTTATTTTATTTTTATCTCATCTGAATTGAGGTTTGTTTCCAAATAAATGTAGTTTACTTACGTTTAAATTAAACTTCCTGCCCAAATGATCTCTCAGTCAATTTTGATTAAACATAAGTTTGCGAATAAATACCGGTATATAAAATCGAAGAGTCTCGGGCTTAAGCCACGTACATGAAACGAGATTTAGCTCAACCGTTCTGCCGAACATGAAGACCTGATGTGAATATTTAATTTTAAATAGTAAGTTTAAGCATAAATGATAATACCACATTTTATGGCCTTAAACAATTATGTAGACGAGACATGATGATCGTTTTAAATGTTTTTATACGAAAAGAAAGAATTTACGTTTGAAAGTTATTTTAGCTTACGTCTGACGAGTATAATACAAACACTGCATACTTTCAATTGGTTAATGACTACAGGTGCACATAGCACTCCTCATGACTTGCACCCAATGTTCACTTTATCAGAAAGAATGTTTTAAATTGGCGTAGGTCTGGCGCAGTAAGGCGAATTTCTTGAATACCTTATTGATTTTTAGGAAACGTTGTTATTTACTTGTCTGATATGCAATTACATTAATAGGAGCCAGTCAAGTATTGCAGGTGCATACTGTTTATTAACATTAATTGAGAATCCCATCATTATATTAACACACCCATTTGTGAAGAATGCAAAAGTTAAAGCATAAATTTTCCAATAAAAACATAGTAATACAAATATTGAAATATAGTGAATTTATAAACTTTCCGGTGCAATTTGTGGAAATATTAGTAATGCAAACATGTTATAAGAATTCAATTAAAGTTATAATATGGAACTATTACATTCTTGGGTAGTAATTACAGAAAGTGTAATGGCCATTTGTGCCTACCTATAATCGTGTGTTCTTTGCAGCTTTGTCCAGCATTTTTATGACAAATGTTTTCGTTTAGCCATGATCATAAACAATCAGGCAATAGCTAAAGTTGACAATGCAGAAAATATATTAACCGCAAATTGTTGTTTATGATGGTCTGGTAAAAATCTTCTCTCTACAGCACATATTAGTATTCACAAAACGGTTCTTTAAACTGGAAAACAATATTTGATGTTGACACATGATAAAGACCATGTGGAGAAATTATCATATGTGGACGTCATATGAACTCTTGCAGGACGAGTGATCAACATATTTATTTTGCTTTCTTTGGATTGTATAATGTACCCCTTTCTGGCATGGAAATTGACATTCGTAACATAAATATCATGTCAATTAATTATATTATTCCCTCTCTTGCCACATACAAGCATAAATCCAAGCTTGTTGATCTACGCTCGTATATCTAACTATCTAACTTCTTATTATGTTGAATATGGCAAGTTATGCGCATCATTCTTGTCACAAATGGGGAGCGGCACGGATGAATTTCAAATAACGTTTATTAAACGTCAAAATTAATCAGGGAAAGTTGATGTCTTTTATTACTTTACTAATCATAAAAAGCATTCTTACAACACAATTTAAATAGCGTGGCTGGCAACAAAAACGTTAAAATTTGTTTTTAATGTCCTGTCTATGTTTTCTGTGACAAAGTGTATATTAAGAATTATAGTAGAATAATTATTTCATCGCTACAATGTCATAGGGACTTCCAAAACAGTATCTATTATGTTAAGCCATTTTAATATGTTGATAATGTAACATAGGGAGAAAAATGTGCAGCCAGTCCGGGACTCGAACCCGGGACACTTCGCTTACAGGGCAAATGCTCTACCGACTGAGCTAACCGGACCGCTTACGCATTCTCTCCCTATCACCCGGCTACATACACCCCTGGCAACTTGAAATTCGTCCTCGATTTTCCACAGACCGTATGCTCTACATACAACTCATAAGCAACTCAAACACTTGAGTACCATAACGACTGCGGGTCGTTTACGCTGGGCGCCGATGTAACATAGGGAGAAAAATGTGCAGCCAGTCCAGGACTCGAACCCGGGACACTTCGCTAAGAGGCGAATGCTCTACCGACTAGGCTAACCGGACCGCTTACACATTCTCTTCCTATCACCCGGCTACATACACCCCGGGCAACTTAAAAATTCGTCCTCGATTTTCTTCAGACTATATACTCTACATACAACTCACAAGCACTTCTCAAGCACTTGTACGTAACGACCGCGAGTCATTTACGTTGGGCGCCATTGTAGCATAGGGAGAGAATGAGTAAGCGGACCGGTTAGCTCAGTCGGTAGAGAATTCGCCCTGTAAGCGAAGTGTCCCGGGCTCGAGTCCCGTACTGGCTGCACATTTTTCTCCCTATCACCCGGCCACAATAATACACCAGCTCATTTTCTCTTCACAGACAGAGTGTATATTGAAGTATATAGTACTCCAAGGGGAGAAAAAGATAAACTCTCCATCCATTCACAACCAATATTGCTTTCGCACTTCAGTTTTCTTTAACAGAATGGCAATCTTGCTCAATACACAATATACCATTTGAAAACACTTCGCCCAATTCTCACCGGACAACGTACAGCAGTAGTGAATATTGGCAAAATATCTTTTTACAGTTGGTGAATAAAATGTATTGTTTTGTCAATGTCGCCATATTTTCCACATCAATATAAATCAATAGAAGTATCGGGGCATTTGAATTCACTTAACGATTGGGGTGGTTTCAGCGAAGTAAGTGCTACAATGAAAGATGCGTCAGTAAACATGAGTACATATTACAACTGATTGTGGCATTTTCATTTCCACGGACAAAACATCGTTTCACTTATGATTCAATTTTCTCTTGGTAACAATAAAATGTTAACTGCAATTAATTAATAGTTATGTAATATAGTTTTTATAATGGATCATAAGTCACAATCTAGAACACATACAGACATAAAACAACACAAGAATTAAACGGTGCAAACAATAATAATAATATTGGTAGTAATAGAGCTGGCTAAATTGTTGCAGACTGCAAAAAACACGTATTGTGTTATAAAATTTAAAACTATATGATTAACTTAAAGAAAAATAGATATAAGATATCTTTATCAGATAGAAGGTTCTTTTAAAAGAGAATTATTACACAGCATAGTGAAGTTACTTACACTGTTACATGTAAACAGTATAATAAAACAAATACAGAGAAGATAGTTGCAAGACAATATACTACAAAAGAAACGCAATTAAAACACCAATTTAGTAAATAAAAATACCGTCATCATTTTATTCGAAGGATGTGAATTTTGCTATTTTCAATACAAAAAGACGCGAGTCGCACCAATTCATAATCATTTTTATAGAGTTCCTATACTCCTGAATGGAAATTGGACAGCCGTCGGAAAATGTATATTATAGTTGATTTGCCTTTTACGCGACTGTATTCAAAATTTAAATCTTCTAAAAGTCATTAAAATAACAATAACAATGGAAAATCAAAGTCATATAACGTCATTTGCTGATTAAAAGAATCCACTGGCCAGAATAACAGATACATCTATACGGTTGCATCATTTGTTGTAAATAATTAAATAAATAATTAAAATAATGTATAATCACTCCTAAAAGAAAACTGCTTATGTAATAACATCATGCTTCATTATCCACGTTTCCTAATCGTCCCTGAATATTACGTTATAAAAGCAAAGAAAGAATGTTTTCTTTAAACCAAAAGTCAACATTTTAACTACAACCACCTGCAAATTGGTTGAAAATGCGTACACTATCCTAAAATAACGCTATTAAGGAAATTATTGTTCAAAATATTACTAAATAGCATTTATCTTTATTGTTCTTCTAAGCCCTTTATAACATCAGGCAATTGACTGCCCTGAGAATCATGAGATTTAATAAGTTCATTATGATCATACGATAACTGTAGGAAAACAGACAGGTTCTTTTGTCGAGGAAGATTAACTGGCATCATAAAATACCTCTTTGTGTTCCATTCCATTTCCAAACCTTTTCATTAAACACATCTGCTCTGGAGGTCTGCCAACATCTGGTTTCTTTTCAGAATAAACAGCAAAAACTTCTCGTATCAAGCATTATTTTACATATCATTATTCATACGCTTGTTATCAAACGCAAAAAACACTGTTTAACCCATCTTGTATAGAGGAAGAGAAAAGTTTATAAATGAATACGGTTTTATTGACTCAAGGTTAACAAGTGCATAGTGATGCCTATATAAATGGAGAAAAGTGTCACTAGACATAAGAAAAAGAAAATGCCAGTGTGATACAGAATGTTTGATTATATACCATTTTAATACTGTTTTGATTTCTGTTAGAACATTTAAAAAATAACATAAAAAATCCCGTTACATTTTTTTTTGCATCTCTTATGTTCTCTCCGTCTATCTCTCTCGCACTAACTAATGAGCATTCATATCAGTCAGTCCCACAACATCCTCAAACAAAAAATCAAACACTTAAAAGCTAACAATGTTGATAATACAATTCGATACGAGTTTGCTCAATAACATAAATTGTAAACTATCCCACATTTAAACATCTAAAGTATCCACAGGTAATAGAGAGAAAAAGAGGATTGATCGAATTTATTCGCCTAAATAGCGCATAATTTGCGTGCTAGACGACTTACGTTCATAATAAGAATTTATCCATATATTATTTCTATTTTAGACAGTTTGGTATTAAAGATTATAAATGCAAGTCTTTATATAGTTGAATGAAAATATAAATATTGAACATTCATATACAATATCAAACATCGTTATCTTAATCAGAACTCATTTTAATGCTCTTTTGGTCCTAATTACCAGGTTTTTTTTAAATGAAAGCATCTTTTCAAGTTTACTTCATTATACCGTATTTATCAGTCCTCTTTCTTGCACAAAAAAGCAAAAACGTCATATAAATGACAATGCAAAAATGACTCCTGAAGTACGTGCCATATTCGTACGCTTCTTATTGTCTTAACTTGTCCGATATATGAAAACATTTTAGAATAAAATAACGATTTCCATGCCGATGCCGACTCGCGGTGTTAAAATACCTGATTGGGTATTATTTCATTTTTCCTTTGTTTTACATCTGCTAAGAAAGTCTATGATTTATTCAAGACTGCTAAATATATGACAATTGTTATGTTTTGGTCGGTTTATCAATTAATAATTTCAGGAAATCACGTAAATAAATTGAAGTATTTTCTTTTCACCTTCACATGTATATATCATTGAATTGCTTTCTACTTCTAGAACTTCACAACTTGCTCTTTATGTCGATATTCTCTATGTTGTTTAAGTCTTTCACCCATTTACTCAATATACGTGGAATAGTCGAAATAAGGCTGGTCAGGTATTAAAATAACCATCAGTCTGAAAACATAAAGACACAACCACAACATATGATAAACATTTTAAATGTTTTAACAGTCTGTTACGAAACCCAGTTTTAACACACAACACTGATAAGTTCCGACCATAAACATATCGCAAAGAGAATGGAGCAGATGTGAACTAAATGTTCGCTTCTCTCAAACAGACACTTTACAAATTTTTTACTTAATATTATAAAGCATTGCAAGTATATCATTTAAAATAATTTGAACTTTTGAGAAAACAAACACGTGTGCACACTTTTTAAAGGATACAATAAGGGCATATTACTGAAATTATGTTTCAATGATAATTTTATTTGTCTACGTTATTGCTGGCGATTTTTGTGTGTAAAAAGGGCAGCAAAATGTAGAGTCCATCATCGCTGTTTTATATTTTGAAAAAGGCCGACTGGGTCAAAAGGTCTATGAAGAGTTGAAAGAGAATGTTTTATTGGCATAGTGGTAGAGTCGTCGATTTGTAACTCCTCTGACTGCTAAGCCTCTCACCACGTCCCGTTCGGGGCGAATTTTTTAACGTGGGTAGGTCTTCCAGCTGACTTGCGGTGGACCAGTCAAGGGCCAACCTCCATCAAATATCTGGACGCTGCTATAATGAGCATAAATGACCGCTGCGATGTATTTCAAAATCAATAAAAAATATTAAGTGACGACGTTTGCACCGTCAATTTTAGCATTAAATTTATACCTTTAAAAAGTCTTAATACAAATGACAATTTCATTAAACATGAGGTTGATAAAGCAAATGTGATAACACCGGGCCTTATTTAAGTTATTTTTGAGGTGCTGGAATAGTAGGGTAAATGTAGTATAATGAACCATGCCGCGTTCTATTCCGAGCTTGAATAGCTCGCCTTATGAAATACCAAGTTGTGTTTTATTTTATTTCCAATAGGTTAATAAGAAAAGGTCCTATAAAAAATTATCACAGCTATTTAAATTTTATCTACCAGTAGACAAAGGCAAACAAGGTAAATGTAAATGTTACAAAAACACAGAGACGAGACATGACACACATAAAGAAAACCATCAGTAACCTCCTTGGAAGGGTCAATCGGCAAAAGGGCCAACTGAGGTGCTTAAACCTGGTTTGTGGAGCGCTCCAACCTTGCACTTCCTGAAGGTTTTTCTATCAAACAAATTAAACCTGGTTTGTGGAGCGCTCCAACCTCGCACTTCCTGAAGGTTTTTCCATCAAACAAACAGTGTAAATAACAATATCCCGTCAAAGTGAAACAACTAACAGTAAGCACCTGCTTTACTACCCCTGTCATGGCTAGCTGCCATTATTGGCCTTGGTAGTCTGTACTGCTGCTTAAAACAGGACTTGTTCAACTATTCATTAGTTGTTTTAGTCAAGTACAAAGTCTTAATTTAGTTTTGATTCAATAAAGTATATTCTGCAATATTGACAAAAAAGGTTTTTCGAATAGTATGAAGTCCTTCGTGATAATGATTTTATTAACTAAATGACAAATAAAATAAATACAAAAAGATACAATAACACACTAAATTTGTGAGATGTAATCCGTACGCATGGTAAGAAAAGACCACAATTATTTATTAATTTGACATATAATTTGTAAAATGAAATGGGAATAAAGTGTATATTTAACAAAATGTACAGTTTATATTTTGCAGTATCAATAGTTTATTAGGATCAATATAGATAGATAGATAGATAGATAGATAGATAGATAGATAGATAGATAGATAGATAGATAGATAGATAGATAGATAGATAGATAGATAGATAGATAGATAGATAGATAGATAAGTATTTTATTGTATATAAGACCTCTGGTCCATAATTACAACATAGATAAAATACAGTAATTACATATATCAATGGTGACGAAAATAACATATGGTATGTATTAATATGAAAACATGAAATCATTATTCTCTCTCTTTCTCTTTTCTCTCTTTTCTCTCTCTCTCTTTCTCTCTTTCTCTCTACTTTCATGCACATAATATCAGTTGAAAACGTTAGTTACTATTATGAATAGTATTAAACATTTATAATTATGTCATTAAAATAACAAATGAGTGATATTTTTGTAATACTCTATGTGGTAAAATATGAGTTGTCCTGCAGAATATCTAATTGGTGTTTTCAAGTGTTTGGTTTTTAATTTCAAATGATTTATAAATGAATATAGATAACTTTGATGAAGTATTTTTATTCTCTGATTTTAAGAGCTCAATAAATTTTAATACATTAGGCCTTCTCCAATAATGCTGATTTATATATTGTTTTCTTACAGTTTCATATAGTGGACATTCTAATAGGAAGTGATATTCATTCTCTAATTCATTACAGTTTTCACATTTTCTTTGATCTACGGGGATAGAAATTGGTTTATGCCAGCGACCTGTCTCTATTTTTAATCTGTGTGAGGAAAATCTCAATCTTGTAAGTGATTTTCTAAATTTTTCTACAGTTATGTTATCTAGGTATGGTTTAAAACTGAAGTCACTGAATAGTTTATAAGTATTAGCGCGGGATGATGTGTTTTTTTTCCCAGCCCAGTCTTGTTGATAACAATCTTTATCCCTCTGTTTAAAAAGAGACATGAATACTTTAATGTTTTCTACCCCTTGATTGTGCCATACATGGCTAAAGCCCATATTCTCTAATATATTTTTAATTGTAACAGCCCAATTAGTTTTGTTTAGAACAATAAAATCAACAAGATCGGTCTGGCTTTGTTTTCAATGCAAAGACATCCTCTTAGTTTTCTGTAAAACTGTTTTTCGATTGTAAATATCCAAACTTTCCGAGTCCACTAAACTTAAAATCAATTTAACAAAAGTTGCTTCTCTTATCTTTTCAAATCAAAAACATACTACATGTGTATAAACGCACTCATTAAAAAATAAATAGAAATTGTCCATTTAGGACATATTTGTCATTTTATATTCACGGTTTATTGCCAGAGCAATGAAGGACTGTTTGTTTCAAGAAACTAAAGTACAACATGGAACTTATCTTGACGTTGTTGAAGCAAAGTAAATAAATTTAACACACTTTTATTTTGTAAACAATATACGTACTTCGATAGCTATGGTAATTTAGCTTTGACTAAGTGTGCATTCTCGACTCATTAATGTTACGTAACATTTCTTCTTACGAAATATTAATGAAATAAAAACGTATACGAATTTTACTTACAGTTTTTCTTTTAATGGAAAAATAATTGCATAAATATATAACTTTAGGTTTTTATAAGTTTCAATGCGCAAAAACTATACCAAAGTAAAACGAGAGGAAATATTAAAGTTAATTAACTCAAGTAAGATTCATTTTGGTCCAAGAATTAAGGTAGTGCATTGTTTTGATGGGAAATCCTAACGATATTGACACAGTATTAGCATTGATAGCAGAAGTTATAGAAGTAGTAGTAGAAGTAGTAAGTGATTGTAGTAGTAGTAGTAGTAGTAGTAGTAGTAGTAGTAGTAGTAGTAGTAGTAGTAGTAGTAGTAGCAGTAGTAATAGTAGTAGTAGTAGTAGTAGTAGTAGTAGTAGTAGTAGTAGTAGTAGTAGTAGTAGTAGTAGTAGTAGCAGTAGTAATAGTAGTAGTAGTAGTAGTAGTAGTAGTAGTAGTAGTAGTAGTAGTAGTAGTAGTAGTAGTAGTAGTAGTAGTAGTAGTAGTGGTAGTAGTAGTAGTAATAGTAGTTGTGGATGGATTTTTACACTTGCTGAATCTCTTAACTCAGTAAGGATTTGTTTGTGTACGAAAGCTGATTCAGACAATAACATTGAGTTTCGTTTATATTTCAGGCTGGTATTTTGGTCTCGCGATGTGCAAAGCAACCCCGTATCTTCAGGGCATCTCAGTGTGTGCTTCAGTAAATACGCTTGCTGCTATTGCTATCGACAAGTAAGTCCTGTTTTTTAGACGTTTTTATTACTTTACTAAAACTCAAAAGCTATTTTTCCCAACTATAAATAAATATGATTATTCGATAATCTTTCAAATGGCATTAAGAAAGAGGATATTAGAAGGTACAATTTAAATAGACTAAAAAAAGAGTTACCTATAAATGATTAGTGAAATATTGATCGATTATTTTCTCAACGCTTTCATTTATGTAAAACATGTTAAATTTAACGACAATCATCTTTGTCATTGTAGGTACATCGCTATTTGTCACATGACGAAACGCATCAGGATCAGCAAAAAGGCTTGCAAAATCATCATTCTTTCTATTTGGGTTTTCGCATCTTCGTTGATGGTTCCTTGGGCGATATATTACCGAATGAGTCTTATTTATTACATGGGCCACGAATACCCATATTGTTTTGAGAAATGGCCTCTCCATTCATCTCAGCGATCTTTCTTTCTGGGAGCAATTTTTCTATGTTGTTATTCCGTTCCGCTTGTATTGATAGTGTTTTGCTATTTCCTAATTGGACTCAAAGTGTGGCGTCGCAGAGCTCCTGGAGTGAAGAATACGAGTTTCGAAGTGGTTCATAAATCCAAAGTGAAAGCTGTCAAAATGATGGCAATTGTAGTGATTATGTTTGCCTTTTCCTGGTTACCGTTGTACGTTGTACGAATTTACATCATGTATAGTGAAGAATTTACGGTGGAAGAAGAGAAAAATCTTCGTGACATAATTGTACCAATGGCACAGTGGCTCGGTTCTTCAAACAGCGGCATGAACCCAATTATCTATGTATTTCTAAGCAAGAGATATCGTCAAGGTTTCAAAGACACAATAATATCATGCTGTTGTAGCAGACCAGCTGTTCAACGAAGAGCGTTTGCTAATGCCCTTGCGTCCCATTCGTACGTAAATGGGAACACACAAACAACGTTTGTGTACGATAAAAACAAGACACTCAGATGTCAAAAAGATCCAATGACGACGACTACGTACGTGTGAACGTGTTAACATACTTTAACTATTCTCTTAGTTAATAGATGTCAAATGCCGTATGTGTTTTATCCTTTGTAGAGAGATACTCGTTTGCAGCAGTTGGAGTTATATGGAGCCTCTAGGCAGTATGTGCGAGACAACTTAAACTTTTTTAAGAAAAAAGAAAACAACAACATACAAACAACAACAAACAAACACGATGTAAGCAAGACCCGATAGGGGGTCGCCTTATCATGACCAAGGTGAAATCACACTGATTTTATTAATCGTTGTGACTTCTTTCTAATTCCGCAATGTCATGTTTCTGCACATACTTATTGATATCACACCAACCAGCAAACGAGTGGATAGCTAGATGATAAATATATTATTATTTAAAGATTGTTTATAATTAAAATTCTATGTAAATTCATGCAAATAACCAATAAATCTACAACACTATTTACGTTCTTTTCATCTTTTGTTTAACTGCAATGCACGTTTAAGTTATGCTATTTATGAAATACCGATTGTAATTTTTACTAGCTTCATGTCGAGTGAATAAACTACTGTTTCTCCATGAACTGTTTATTATTAGGAGGAAACGCATACAGACGAATCACAATCACAAATAATATATGTTTTATTACTTTTATGCATAGTCACTTAAATAAGTTTGATAACATTTTAAGATCTAGCCTACAAATTGCTTTTTCTCTCAAAAAGAACCTTATATCATCGTCTTTGTTGCATAAAATTCAGGACAACGTTATGCATGATTTCCTAAAAAACATTGCTAGATCTCACGGTGAAGACGTGGCATGTAATGTAGTAACGTTATTACTTTTTCGTCGCTCTCTGACATTTTCGTTATGTCTGTACTTATACCACGCTATGGAAACATTTACGTCATCTAATTCAGCAGTACGGATATCATTTCTTGCCAAATCCAATAAATTTCAAGTACAACATATGACGCATGTTCTGGTCTTGGGGCTTCATTTATTTTCTTTACTTTAATAACAAAATCCATAGACTCAACAGCCTTTTTCTATGCATGAAAACAATTACATTTAGCTTGTTATCGAATCGATGTCAAACTAGTTCAATTATTACCATACCTAAAATCAAATCAAGTATGATCCAATTAAATAATGTAGTTAATCTAATGAAATTGTGAATAAAGACAGGACTGTATATTTGCCTCGTTTTCTAAATTAGCTAAAATAAGGCTCGGAGTGACGGCAATGTCTGCAAAGTCCTTCAGGTTCTTCCTGTTATTTCTGAGTTGACTGAACCCGGCCTAGCAGAACTATTATTTGCAGCTTCGAGAAAATCAACACGATTCGAGATTTGTCGAGTCTTAGAAATGGAAGCAGTCAAAAAACGATGTTCTATACCAAATTATTATTTGACTCGATCGAATTTTAGAATGGTGTAACTGTATTAAAACAGAATTTCACCATTTTGAAAAGGAAATTTTAAACTTCTTATCCATTTATTTGACTGATTTATGACAATATGTGAGATGGGAGGATAATATTATAATACTTAACAAAAGTTTAGTATGTTAAGCAACGAAATGTGCGTAAAATATTATGTTGTTTTCGCTGCTTTTTGAATGCATGACGCAAATTTTGCGAGTGTGCTGATGAGAAGAGCGTCCCACAACAAATAATTTTATCACAATCATCATGCATCGTTTTGAAGACGATTTAAACATTTTTTGTGCACAATAAGCTATTTCTTTACATTTATGTCTCATTGGCATACTACACATGAACGCTTGAACGTTGCAGGCAGTTATCATTGTTATACAATGTCCTCATCTTCTTATATGTGCATTTATTGTCTTAGAATTTCGTTACTAAATCTTATAAATGTCAAATTCTTCTGGAATCGACCTAAGCATAAACATAAAGTTTTCGGCCGGATTCACATGCAAGCATCCGTGTTCACTTCTTTTTTTGCATCAAATTTCCACATTATCGAGCAATGAAGTGTTATTTATGCGTTAGTCTAAAGTGTAGCAACAATTCTTCGGAATCACTTTGGCTAAAAGGATTGCTTCTGTCTTCATCGGAAATTCTAATTAGTAATCGTCATGCGAAAGAACAGCTTACCGCGAATATCAAGAATTTTAATGACTCAATAAAAAGGATGTTTTGTGCACAATACAGACACATAATTGAGTTACTATTAAAATCAAATACTTGCAATAGGATTAGCATCCTGATTGTCATTATGGATAAAACACACATGCTGTTGCTGTACTTGTATAGCACAGTGAATTACATTACTTACAGAGGGACAACATCATGTCTTGCAGACGACTAACTGTTTGAAAACAGGTGTAATATGACAATATGAATAGCTGGAAGAGTATAAACCAATTAGGTATTTAAAAAATTCTTGTTTATTCAAGAAACATTTTTTATAGAATATACAAGAATGTGCGAGAATATAAGAGTGTACTGCTTTATGAATGTACGTTTATCAGGCAATAAAATAGCATAACACAGCAAACTGTAGAAAGGTTTAAGAAATAACTTTAAGATGCTATTAACAGCTCAGAACCCTACAAGAGGAGCAGGAAAATTACCAAAATATTCAATGATAGATATAATAAACGTATATAGTTATATAACTGTCTAGATTGGCACTAGGTGAAGTTCATAATATCGACATTGAGTATTAAGTAACGTGGATTAAATGGAACAATATGCTGCTAATGGTGACACGAACAACATGGTCGTTTCTGCAATATGTCGTTTAATCCTTTAAGTATACATTTTGAATATACGATTATGTTCATTTTCATTTCAAAACCTCTTTTAAATCCTTCAACAAATTAAGATTAAATGACGAAAGAAGCGTTCTTTAAAGCTGGTACATTAGGCAATTAAATAGCGAGGCAAGGGTAGAAAGTCATGACAAAATTATTACGTGTAGATGATATTAACTGCTCATAACATAGACAAGGCCTTAAAAGCAATACTTGTACAAGAAAATTACCAAAGTATTTAGTGTTTGATTTGATACTTATGAGTAAAACGTATAATCATATCTAGACAAGTAATTTGTGAATAAGTAACAATATCACTATATACTTGATATCGGAAAATGATGCTAACGTTAAAATACAATTGTGATACATTGAGGTGACTCTTGGTCGAGATTTAACCTATTTTGTTACTTGGCATGATCTGATTACTTTGTACCATGAATTTATCTTACTTACGTTTATTTACTTAACAACATACTTACATCCGAATATGTATATTGTAGCATGATACCTGTCAGTAGGAAATATTTCAACGTCAGAAAAAAAGACGACTGATAATGAGTAAGCAAATCAATAATAACGATAGGTTCAGCAGTTCATCTAGATAACATCGTGGTATAGGCACAATACACTAAATCAACAATACGTCAATTAGTAAGATAGGAGCGGTCTCGTAAAAGACATCCTGTATTTATCTCGGTAGATATCTATATTGGTATATCTTTATTTTCCATCCCGCCTCACCAGTATATATTTATCATACTTAACAAACCTGTAACCTATAACATCGGTTACACCAAAATCTAGTCTAGATTATAAATATGAAAACTGATTTTTTACGTTCTCTTTCGTTTCATATAAATTTTTAACATGATTACTTAGAAATAACAAAATGAACATAATTATTCTGTAAACCTGTATAAACTGTTTTACTGTTTAACTTTTATTCACGCGTAAAAAATAAAAAATATTTTATCACAATAAAACGTATAAATCTTCCTCATCCATTATTGATTGTTATCGCTTCTGATAAGACAACAACATTTTCTATCAAAAACGATTGTCCAAGCTATGCTGTCAAAGTTGAAGTAAAAATACTCGGCAATAGTGACGTCATTTAATGGTGGATTTCTCAATGTTACGTCATAATGCCATAAGCCTGGTTTTGTCGTGTCGTGCGTCAAACACACACACACACACAAACACACACACACGCACGCACGCACGCACACACAAAAACAAACACACACACACACATAATTCAACGGAAGGTTCAAGTGAGGTGCTTAAACCAGGTTACCTAACTGAAACATATAACTTCTATTTTTAATTTTAAGTAATACAGTTTTGAAGGCAACCATCATCGTGACATCTATTTACACAGAACATTAATCGTCAATTTACATGTCTATTGATATTTGTGTGTGTGCAAATTCAGCACCATTTATATCATTTTAATTAAACCAACTACATTATTCGCCAGGATAGCAATTACTTTCACTTTCACTGTCAGTTAAAATTACTTAAAAACCAACATGATAAGATAAAAAATAGCCACCTCTTTTATAAGTGTATCGGACAACACACATAAAGCAAGAGCATGTTTCGAATCTGACGTAAAATTGCTAAGTGAAAGACTTGTCAAGATAAAATACCGTAGTTCAATTTAGAAAATGCTATAAAATATTTACTAGCCATTAACCCCCGACAAAAAGATATACTATACAGATGTTTGAAAGATTTATGTCTCGAACCTGTCTGCTGCTATCTGCATTAGGGAAGATTCTTATATTTATAATCAGTTTTGTTATCATATACTTTATACAAGAATTGTAAGTTACAGAAAATATTGTCTTCCAAATTTCATTCAATTATATGCATAATCACATAGTATACCATGCAAATACCAAAGGGAGTTGCTCAATCTCACACGCTAAAGATGCAATCCGTTATATATGTTACAATAGTTTTAACTTTATGCAGTCTTTGCTGACATTGTAAAACGACATGATTTTAATATTCTTTTGATTGAGCTGATTGGGCATACATTATCTTTAAACTATATTTAGTTTTTGTTAACGTTCCTAGTCGTTTTCACTCCTCCGCCTAAAGTAAAGTGTAGTTTGATATTTGACAGAACACATAAGACGCCCATCTGTTTGCTGTTATCTATATGTTCGTTATATATACATCCTTAGCTAAGATTGTTTATAAAAGAATGCATGCGCTTTATATATGTTGAGCATCTCTTAACCAATTAGCGGAATAAAGTTGAAGGTTCGAAATATTTACGGTATGTGCTTTATATATATGCTTTTAGTGTCACTTAATTTTGTTTAGCCGAATGTACACGCTATGATAATTGCGCGGATATTTTATTTCAAGAAACAATACAATCATGTGAGATCGTAAATGACTTGTTCTTAATGCAACGACTGATCCTTGTCTGAGAGCAATTTAAGCTTATTTTATAACATAAAATAAACATGCAATCGGAAACTGGTTATGTGCGCGACAACTTTAGTGGATTTACCTACATGTCCTCTTAAAAAGAATTAATGTCTACTTCACTAAACAATATATTTCCATTTTCCAACTGAGGATTTTACGCATCTGAATTAAATGTTGAAGTACATTTTACCATTTTTCGATAAGGCAAAAGTACTTGTGCTGGAATAACCTTTTATTTATTCTAGTGTTTTGCCAATTATTTTATTTGTTCTGGAAGTGGCTGTGATTATACTCTAAGTTAATACAAAATTTGTGAACAACAACACATTTATAACATTAAACCGCAGGGATGCCTCAAACGTCCGTTCAAATACGGTTTGGACAGACGGTTATTCAAGAGTACAAATTAGTAGTAAAAGAAATTCATTGTTACAATTCCCATTTTGCAGAGACTGGTAACTAAAACAGTCAGAAACAGTAAAAGGACAGACCTCGATTATATATGCGACAATACGAAAACAAACACTATTGTCGACAGACAACTACATGTTAGTTATTATATATCTTATTACTGAAGGTTTACGGTTATAAACTAACAACACTGTCAGTGAAGTTAAGTATTTTATAAATATAACTACGTCCGTACTTCTTAGCTGTTACCGATGTGACGAAACTATTTTATAGGCAATTTGCTTCCAAAGATAAAGTGCACTATTTCAGAAGTTGTATAAATGGACACTATTATGTTTTATCGTGCACTGTCATTTTAGATTTTTTTTTTGTTAAATACGAAAAGTGCAACAGACTGTTTTGCATTGCTTAAACATGGAGAACTAATGTATTTATAAAATGTATCTGTTACTTTTGTTGTTTCCAACACAAACAACATGGTTACATATTATCAAAATTTGTATTAAATCAAGCGTCTTGAATCGATAGAATAAATCATAAACATTAAAATCGACTTTCATGTGATGGCAAAATGGTTTTAATGTATTGCATGACCATTATTAAAGCAATGTACTTTATAGATAATGTTTTGTTATCCTCTTTCAGTCTGTTTACAGTTTCGAGACAATAAGAAGTTAGTTTCAAAAAGAAATGTTAAATGGTGATTCTATATTGTTTACATAAAAGGCTTTAAGAAATGCTGAATAATATTAAAGCGAAAATATTGCTAGAAGGAACGTAGTTTGACCTTGTTTATAATAGTTATAATAGTTTAAAAGACCAATGAATTGTTATAAAAAATAAAAACAAATAAGTCGCTAAAAGTTAGGAACTGTGGGCTGTAAATATCATTGTTATAAAATACAAAAATATAAATCACTTATATTTGTAACATTCATAGTATCTTATATCTGGGTACAGTGTTTTACTGACTGCGCTACAGAATCTTTCTGCACGCATGTTTCATGCATTCTAACTATATACTGCAACGAGAACAATACTTATATTCAAATTTCTGCATCAAATAGAATAAGATTTTGAAGGGTCTCAACTATCGATAATCTGTTCATTAGAATTATCGTCAGACTCAATATCTGTTTCTCTTAGTTCTTCTCTTAGCCTCTTTTTATCCCTATGTTACTATTTGTGCCTTTCTCTTTATCTCTGGCTTAGTCTCCCCCTGTCTCCCTATCTCTCTCTAAATATATATCTAGCTCTATCTGTCGCTCCCTTTTTGTTTCTCTGTTTATCACTAACATTCTTTCTTTCTCCTCTATATGTCTCTATCTGCTTTTGTCCTTCTGTTTGTTTGTCTATCTCGGTCTATATATGAACATGTATTTCTTTCTCTCTCATATTAATTTTAATGATGTCTTTAAAATAAAACCTTACCGTCTAATTGTAAAGAATATATTTATTCCTCTTACAGTCTGTTGTCAAATAAATTCTATAGCTCGTATTTTCATAATAACTGTAAATTTATTTTAATAATGTTTGATTCATATTCAGTAAGTTTTTTTTAAAGCGATTTCATGTTCTGATATTGTTGCTATCAATGTTAGAGAAATAAATGTTTATGTATAATCGTAAAACCTAACTATGTGAAGGCGGTGGAATACGTTTGGCTACTACCCTGGTGCGGTGCGGACTAGAACCCAAAAGTAAATGCGAAATACCACACAATTAACTCAAAATATTCAGAGTGTCTTATAAGCCTTCATAAGTAAACATCAACATTACATACTATTGGACCGAATTTAAATACACATGATTTAACACGTATCTAATGAACGAAATAAATGTTAGCTAATAATGCTCGTGAATGATATAATTTTTAATATAAGGCAAGTGGGATATTAGTGGTACCGATAACATTAATATACTCTATCATCACTGAGTGGGGAATTAAATTATCCCATCTAATAAGAAGTATAGACCCTAATACATCAATGTATCATTTAAATTATAAGCAAAGCGTTGTTTGTGTCAGAATTTCATATGTTTGTAAGACTGTGATTAAATTATTAGTAACAGTATCTTAGAAATATAAAGAAATATACATAACAAAATTAAGATGCAAGGTTTCGGTATTTGACAATTAATCCATTTTCATTCTGTCTGTCTTCAGTGTGTTCAGAAATTAAAAATACCAAAATGTAACAATTGCGAAAGATGTATTGGTCAATAGGATACAATGGAAGACAGGCTGAATGTACATTTGATTGCATCAAATTAAAGAGAGGTGTGCAGTTTGTATCTCGAATGCATCCAGTTCCACAGACCTACTACAGCTATCTCTAGAAAAATAATTACACATATGAATGTTTTCTATAAGCCCTCCAAAGCAGCAGGATTAAACTTAATGGTTCACATTTAAAGTAATGGGCTTTGTTCAATCGACTCTACTTCATAGACACGACTGCAAGATTTGTGTGATACACTTATGTACAAAAGTTTTCCCTCGAATACAGACTCTGTTATTATTTATTATTATTTACAAGACAGGATAAAACATCACGTATGACATGGTCGATTTTTTATTGTCAAGTCAATTCACTTTTTATTGGTTCAAGTCGTCTTTTTGGCTAACAAACTCACATTAAGCCAGAACTAAGCGATTTCTTTTAAAATGTATAATAAGACGCAAAATAAAAATTGTGTCAGTATGTCACTCTATCTTGTGGCGCGAAACATACTTTCGTATAAGAAAAACTTTGATATATTTTATCTGTGTATATATTTAGAAATTCTACTGTTAAACTGTTTCAAGAAAGGGTATCAAAAAGCACCACACTTACCACTGCGAACATTTTTTTAGTGAAGTCGAACGAAATGCAGCGCTATAGGATTTTCAGTGCAAACTTGAAAGAAAAACTTTCATTGAAACACAGTAATTGTGCTGATTATACTACGTTAGAAAGATATTGCGTATCTTATTAAGTTGCGGTACATGTCACTTAATTCATTAAAATATGCAACAAAAGACCCTAGTGCTTAGCAGTGAAATTGAGCAGAGAAGAGTTTTGATAAATGTTTTTGGAAACAACTGTTTTAAATCATAGCATTATAGATAAATTCAAAATGTTTCCAGACAACTTTTGTTTATTTCATGAGCATTTCATCTTTGTTTGTTTTTATTCCGAAATATGTTTCTGTCTTTAGGGTTATACTTGTTGAACCTGAATAACAATGTCTTATTTAAGAGAATCAAGATACAAGTCGATGTTTTATTTATAAATAATAAAGAAGAACAAATCGAAGAGAACCGAAGAAATGGAATTCATTTATAAAGTACAATTAAATGTATACATATGTTTAACCACTCGTCGCATTCTAACTATGAATATAATGATACAGCTGACATGAAAATTTAATTAACATTCATGTGTACCCAGTCAGATATACAGTCACATCGACCAATCATTGAATGTTCAAGTTTTATTTTAAGCGTCTGCCTCAGATATATAAAAACATGCATTCAGTTTAAAGTCTGGGTGTAAGTACGTCGTTTCATATCAAAATATGATCAACTCCCAATGCAGGATTATTAAGTCATGAAAGACTGACGACCTTTACTAGTTTTCTGATTAGTAGGCAGCTGGTTTTATTTTTGAATGAATACGGACGAATAACAACAAAACTTGATCTAAAATGCCGTAAAGCAAAATTATATCGTCATACTTGCACAATGTTAAAGTTTAGAAAGTGCAACTATTTGGTGTCTTGTTCGTACTGTTGATGTCAACTTTAAAATTTGAAAAATATATAAAACATCATGCGCATTTAATGCTGCATTTAAGTGTTACTAAATGAAACGTTTATCTACGGCGTTGGTTAGGCTTTTACATAATAAAATGACTTTTTCAATATAGTAAACTGCTTACTTCGGCACTTGAAGTTTTTATATAATATAACGAGGTACATAGTATTTGACCTTGTTTGTGTACAATTCGTACAAAATCCTTTAACTAAATGACTATTGATACAAAACAGAACAACTTTTGTACACCATAAAATGCATGCTTGCAATTAATGAAGATTGAAAATCTCCGCTTAATCATACGTTGTTGATATATACATAATATATACAGGTTCTTTATAGACTCATAAATGCAATCCCATATAATTTTTCATTAAAAGAAACACGTAAATGTTACTGTTAAAATGCTGGTAAAAACTTAATAAGCTTAAAATCCTTTCAAAAGTTTTAGTAACAAATGCCACATTGTTTTCAGTGTTGGCAGACAGGGGTGACTCATTCGAGTAACTCATCGCTTCTCTGCTATTTTTGTTCTCTACTGAAAGGACAAAATGCATAGTGTACATTTGTTACAGCCGAAATAAGCAGATATTTGGAAAAAAAAATGTTAGCAAAAGTCGTTGGCTAAGTTATTTTTTTTGTTGTTTTGCCTAGAAATAAGACAATTTTGGTAATTTCTATGAAAGTCAGTTTGATAATTATCCGAGCTGATTTTTGTCAGTCATGTAGTAAGAAAGCTAACATATTAAAAAGTCGAAGTGCAGAACAGCATTGCAATTATACTTTACAGCGTAGTCCGCCAAGCTAAGGTCACATGTTTTGATATAATATTAATTTTAGTACTAAAACACAACTTTGAAAGTAAATTTTACTAGGTATTTGATCTTCAGCAGTGCTGAAGGTAAAGTATAACAAGGGAAGTCATTGAGGTGTTAGTTTATAAATGTGATTTGCACGTTTTGTAATAGGATCTGTGATATTTAATCATAACTGACGAAATCATAAATCATGACGAGATTGTTTTGACATAAAGGCCACATTTTCTTCAAATGTAATCCTGTTAAAATTTGACTAATATTTAACTCTTTTCTGTCTTCTTTGTTGAAAGGTAAATATGAAAAGGTCCTATCAAAATATCCACAGACATTTACATTTTATCTACCTGTAGACAAAGGCAAACAGGGTAAATGTAAATGTGACAAAAACACAGAGACGAGACATAACACACAAAAAGAAAAACCATCAGTTACCACCTTGGGGCAAAAGGGCCGACTGAGGTGCTTAAACCTGGTTTGTGGAGCGCTCCAACCTCGTACTTCCTGAAGGTTTATCTATCAAACAAATAGTGAAAATAAAAATATCCCATCAAATTGAAACAACAAACAGCAAGCATCTGCATCGGGAGTTAACACAGATACAGTGAACTTATGTTATATTACCATAAAAATTCATTATCTTTAAAGTAGTTTCCTTGTGTTGATTTACCACTTAAAATTTACATTATATAGACCACAGCGACAAAACTAGATTATTATTGCCTTATGGGAAGATGTTTTTGGTAAACTGTCAAATATGTAGGCACGTTGTTTAAATAATAGTTTATTTAAGAAATAATATAAATAAATAAACGTAATTTATTTCTTACTGGCAATAGTTATCATTTTAAAAAGCCGCAGAAAACGATTTCTATAAAGCTACACAAATGTTTTATTGAAAGAAATAAGCAATTTTTGACATATATTCTTATTATTGAAAGTAAAAACCCCGATTGTAAAATGTTGATGAAACAACCAAATTTTGTAATGTAAACTAAATAATTTAACCTTTTTTGGGTTTTGTTTCTAAATAGAAGACAAAGTCATCGGTAAACGAATGATTTCTAAAGAAATTTAGGACTTTTTTCCCTTAGTTTTAGTTCGACACAGTTAAAACTTATTCCTATGACTCCAGGACTACATGAATGTACTATCCGTGCTAATAAGAGGATTAAATAGATTATCTTCTTACTGGGGATGACACAGTAAACATAAAATATTAAATATTTCAAAACAGGTATTTTTTCAAAATTGTATTTTTTATAATGTTTGGCCAAACGCTAGTTTCATAGTGTAACTTGTGTAGCAAACTTTCAAGGGATAAAATTTGTTTTTACCGAAGCAAT
Organism: Sinonovacula constricta; assembly: GCA_007844125.1. NCBI lineage: Eukaryota > Metazoa > Mollusca > Bivalvia > Cardiida > Solecurtidae > Sinonovacula > Sinonovacula constricta. Next base: position 43,280,447 of record CM017555.1, read on the forward strand.
GCTGTGTTTACATTAAAACGTCCCGTACAAAATTATTTTAAAATGCCACAGTTATAAAAGCAAAACACGCTCTGTGAAAAAGTTATCTGCTCTTTAACATTTAACAGTTTCAGAATGACTTCCACAATCTCAGACATTAGGTAATTACCACCTGTGAGGTGAGGCGGTTAAGATTGAGGACTTCCGATTTTCTGTTTCCGGTGTGGGCAAATCAAAAAGCAGGTGGTTTCCGCTTTGGTTTTCTACGTTTCATCTAGTTCTTCGATTCTTTTCAAATCACATGTACTAGTAATTAATTAAAATATAAATCTTACAGATATTTAGAATGCTGCTCACAGTCGATAGTGTCATGCTGTAAAATAATAGACTCGAGGTACTAATACAGGGTTCTTTTCTAGACACATCAAAAGCATACTTCCTGACAGGGAATTTTTTGTGCTGTAACATCTTGCTCCATAATTATTTGTTAATTATGCGATATAAAAACTTAGGCTTACTACCTGCTAAACAACTGCAAAGATAAGTAACAGAAGAACGACAGTTTGTTTTATAATATTGTGAGATCATTTAAAATATATAGCATAAACCAAAAACGAGAGGAATCTAAAATCCCGGTGCATTTATATGCTAACAGTCAGCAGTGAAATAATTTGCGCATTCAGAGACATTTTCTAACATTTACTTTTTGTTATCCTTAATTAAAGGTAGAAGTCTTTTTAGAGTATGCCAATCAATAAAGTAAAGGGAGGACAAAGTTAACAAGAATGTTAAGTTAATTAACGGTTTGCGCGATGCATACCAACACAAAAATGAATAGAAATATTAAACAACCGTCGCAAATGTGTCTTTCGATGGCAACAATTAAGTTAAACAACAAGGTGAGAGTTTCTATTTATTGGAACGTAGATAATTTCTTATGTATTGTGAAAGCTTCCTTATTTATATTACATACTTTAAGGCTACGCTTGTAGACTTCCATATGTAATATTATAAATAAATTTATCTTGAGAAACTTATTAATAATTGCTGATTATAGATTACTGTTCACAGATAAAGCATTCACACAACACTAACATACCAGTGTAAACGTTGGCATATATATATATATATATATATATATATATATATATATATATATATATATATATATATATATATATATATATATATATATATATATATATATATATATATATATATATATATATATATATATTTGTCAGAACATAACCATCAATGACACTCATTCATCGAATAGCCATAAAAGTTGTCTGGTAGTTCAAAAGTGAATTTACTCATGTGTCAAAGGAAACACTTAAATTATCTATTACACAGAAAAAGAGATGTTAAGAAAAACAATTTCATTTTAAAAGCAAAGAACGCATGGAAGCATCATGAACGTTTTGTTTTCAGGGTTTTACAACAACACACACATAGTTTCAATACATCCATTATGAGTTAAACAAGGAGGAAATTGAATTAAGTCCACCAATGTGTACGTTGTTCAAATGAACATAAGCTTCCAATTTATATTAAAATCGAGGGGGCAAAACGTGAGCATATTATAATTACTTTTCATTGAAAAAGATACGACCTTTGCAATTATATATCCCTACACAGTTTTATGGGCATAACTGGGCGATAATGAGAAAACTTCGTGAAGCTATGTTCAATTATTAGTGAAACTGTCAGAAGCTGCATTCTTAATGTTGTTTTGTGTTTGCATGAGCGGTAATCATGTACTAGAAGTATGTAATATAATTATACACGTTATATACTTCAGAACTCATCTATTAATTTAAATTGGTTTTTTTCTTAAAGGTTAAGTTTTGTAATCTCTGCGATATTGTCTCCGGTTGTCCGATTTCATGTTTAAACTTATGTTGACCAAAACAGTCTCTTCAGTGCAGGTACCTTTTAAAAACTAAAGACTGAAAACAACAAAATTATCTGCTGAGATTAAAAGCCCTGTCAAGTTTCGATATTTTAGTGAATTATGTTGATTCTTCTTTTAATGCATCTTAGTCAGTAAAGTAAATATGAGTAACATCAAACAAAAGCGCAGCCATTTATCATCTAGAAAAAAACAACAACATTTTATTCTAAAAAGTAATTGTTGTTAATATTGGAGGAGGTCAATGTACTTATTTGTTAATCATAAAGACATAAGCTTTTGATTACATGAGGTCTGTATTTTGGGCAGTGTATCAGATGCATAATTTTTTAAATAGTATTATTCGATGAAGACTTGTAAACCTCTTGTCGATAGCTATTTTGTTTCCTAAATAAAACGTGCTGACATTTTATGCAAGGCAAGATACATTTCATTAATTCTGCTAAAATGGAGAAAAATCAATTACAGGAAGAAAGATATCGCTTATAATTAGACACTTGTTTTTAAGTCTAGTAATACGTTGTTAATAGAGATAAAATAATATCCTTCCGATTAAGCATATTATTTTAAAGCCAACATTAATAGCCTCAAAAACAACAACTGCCTACATATACTGGCCATCTTCAACAACAAAAAGAAACACGTGTGTCAGCTTGGAACTCGTACAATAGTATTACTTGTAAAATTACTGCCCAAGCTTTAGAAAAGATCATAAATCAATTTAGAAACGATATATATATAGAGAGAGATATATATTTATATATATAAACGACCTATAAACAAGATTTCTCTCACACTCCCATCGACAGAAGGGCAGTACGCAAAGATACTTGGCAGATTTACGGCGCTATTATGCCAGACGTTATCTACATTTACGATAGAAACATATTTACAACTGTGCTTAGTAAATCCATCCTAGACTTAATACTTAACACTTAAAGATACAGAATACACTGTTTCATAGATATAATTGACTTACTTAAAAGGAATATAAGTCTTCATATCATTTCTACAAGGAAATAGCCAATAGGTCTCTACCATTATTCTTTAAACAAGCATTCTTAACAGTGAATCTTGTTCATATTGCTTATCCTGCAACTGTCGATGAACTTGTATGTTAAAAGCATATATAAACTGTGCTCAGTCTAAATCATAAAGTTAAATAAATTGCGTGATATAACGTTAATATTTTAACTAAAACATTGTGTTTGCAATCTTTTCCTCTCTATTGCTATCTAATCTAAATGTTTTGATAATACCACTAAAACCGCAGTGATAGAACAGTAAATACATATAAAGATGTGTGAATTATAATTAAATAACATGTCTACTTTTCGCTTCTAACTAGATACAGTTTTACGTTAACTATGTTACTTTGTTACGGCGCAATATGTACTTCAAAAACAAAACAAAACAATCAATAGTGTTACATACTACTTATTAAATCAGCATAAACTACAAGGAACCATTATTAATGTGGTACGTTCAACAATAGAGATCCAAACAAACCTTAACAAAACTAAATCATAAAATATATTGTTATAAATCCAAGAACAGAAACAAGCTCAAACTCGATTTCCAACCAATTTGAATTGTTTTCACCAAACTAATCGCTGAAAATTACGCCATATTTTAATAAAGTCAAGTAGCGATACGGTTCTTCCTCAGAAACAATCCCTACAACTATTTGTACATATATACTACAAAATACCTATCACCAACAAACAGAGACTGTACATTATATGAAAATAACAATCCCCAAGCAAAATCAGTGATAGTTCTAAGATCGAGCTGTAAGACCCATCTTCGAATATTTTAGACATAAGGACTGTATTTACATAAAGGAAGGGATAATCCAAAGGTATACATTTTACCCTATCTTAAATATTCTTGTACCAAAAAAGCTCATTTTGTAAATGAAGACTAAAGTGACAGGGCTGGTTTCTTAGTTATAAGACACAAGAGCACATATTCAGAAAGCAAATTCGAAATGGGACAACTAATTTCTTTTGACTTAAACATTATAAGGATAAGAGTATATATATATATATATATATATATATATATATATATATATATATATATATATATATATATATATATATATATATATATATATATATATATATATATATATATATATATATATATATATATATATATACATATATATATATATATTGTGTGTATTGTGTGATATAATTCTGTTTGTACAATAATGTATAATGTAACTAAATCCTTAGAATAAATACAGCAATTGACATTTTGCACCTCTTTATAAGGTTTAATATTTAAAAGGACATTCGAAATTATCGAATCAGCGCTTTTTATAATGTCCAAGTTAACATCATTTAGCAATGTGAAAGTCTCATTGCTAAATGTAAATATTATTAAAAAAATAACATATACAAAGTTACACAGAACATAGTACATGTACTAGTATTTTGTGGCATATAATATATGTATATTCGTTCATTTAGTACTAACAAACGTTTGGGTAAACTGCAAATTAACATCATCACAACAAAGTGTCACTTTTCTATTTTGACGTGAATTACGTGAGTTACGTAGCACCCGCATTGCTATACGACAGAGGTTACTGGTCTCCCAACTAAGGCATCAGTTTATGAGTTGGCTATAGCAAGACAAATCTGTTTACAAAATTTTGCTCTTTTGGTTAGAATAAATAGTGCCAAGATGACTTGTTTGCATCAACTGGCTCATAATACGTACCGACATAATTTTCCATAGCCTACATCTAGACATCCTAACGAGTATTTTGTCGTACAGTGAACTTAAACTTGGAATCTCAGTTCACAATGGCATCGTTATGTACTGTCCTACTTTTATTGAATTACTCACATGACGCTATTTTGTTTTCTGCATATGGGAACTATATATATAACTATAATAGTTTTATTTGTGGTCGTTACATAGAAAGAATGACATATCTGGAATTTCTTTCTTGCAAAATGAAACATTATTTTTGCGCTCTTAATCATGCATATACATCTCATTCTCTCCCCTCTTTCTTTCTCTCTCTCCATCTCTCGCTCTCTCCGCCTTGTTAACAGTCTCAAAAAACACAAACCAAATGCCGTGCAGACATACATTTATGTTATATATAGTGTCAATTAATTCATTCTATAAGGAATGTTAGGCATGATTTAGTTTGATGTACATCAGACTTTGTTACTTAATTATCTCACTAACAATTAGCCAGTACAGAGAAATAGTTCCCTCTTGCAATAAAACGTGTCAAATGCATATGTGGTACTGCTTATATATTGTTAAACAAGTACCGGAAAGCAAAGAAACATTATACGCCAAAAGGTAAAGACCTATAAGCACATTTGTGTGATTTATTATACAAATAAAGATTTTTGTTAAGGTCGATATATAGTTTGAAGGACCATTGGTAATGCGAGGACGTAGTCCGAGGTCAAAATCCCATTAGCCAGTTTTACAAAACTATATATCGAACGAAACAAACGTCTTTACTTGTTATATCACATACTCTATGAAATTGCACTGTCATTGTTGTTGTTACAGCAAGCCATCCTCGCTTCTCATTTCTTTTTATCAAGCGTTCAAAGGTGTTGATCTAATGCAAGTGAATTCATTTCCCTAAAGTCTGCTTTCATATTTTTTCTCGAAAATAATAACGAAAAGCATTCACTAATACAGGGATATCACTTTTTGTCCTTTTCGATGTTTTTTCTGCATAATATTGCCAAATCATCATCAGACACACTGACAACTATCGATTACTTTCACTAGACGCCATGTTGCGCGTAAAATAACAATATCGTCAGGATGTTCTTCCTAGTTTTCACGTAAAAACCAATCTGAAGTTAATATCACATTATACTGACTCATACCAGCGCTCGATCAATCAAAACGCTTCAAATTTCAAGGATATGTGATATTGTCCAAAAATTCACTGAGAAATATTCAGATCAAAAAATAACTGAGGATAAAATATCTTAAGAAACATCGAAATGGAACCTATCTCACCTTTATGCACAACCACATACAGATATTAGTCATTTATAAGCACGAAGATTTATAATGACTTCAATAAGGAGCTGTACGCACATTTATGTACTTAGGAAAATAACCTCCTGAGCGAACAAAGCAGTCTCGGGTATCTTACGTTATTGCACAATGAACATTCAATATAGTTCATCCGTGTAAGTGTAAGGAATTTTGATAAACAATAAAGGAGAACTAACCCGATAAATTATACGCAAAGAAAACAAAGGGCAATTACTCCTGAATATCTCTATAACCTGAGTTATGTCATCTTTATGCACAATTGTAAATCAATATAATAATAAAGCGGGAGGTCAACGCACAACTCGCTCCATACCATCATTACAACCTTTGGGCTTTGTGTTTTACTCTTTATATTACATCCCTTCTCTGCTTTGGTATTGTTTGTCTTAATCAAACTCTATTTCCACCATTTCGCGTAGGTTTTCTAAAACCGCAATACAGTTTGGATCACAAAAATAGAAAGTTGACAAATTAGATAAAACTGTTTTTACCCTATAAAGTCATTTTTTCTCTATGAATACGTCATCACTGGGACACATTTAACTTTATGGGTTTTTTTTAACACGAACTGTTTTGTGGAAATAAAATAAACACAGAAAAGTGGCAGGTTATAGCAGTAAATCTGTTAGTTAAAGTATCACATTCTGTCTTGCCAACTAGCTGTTGCAATGTGGTACATGTTTCTCTTTTTGTATACCTCCTCCCCTGTGTGTCTTCGTCACTTTTCCCCGGAAATCTATATCTTTTCAGTGTGTTATTAAACTTTAATATATTTTGAAATGTATACAGCACATTGTCGTGTTTGCATATTCAAGATAATGCTATATAAATTATATGAATGTCATTTTAATGTTTTCTTTAAGACAGATAGATAGCTGTATTGGATCGTCTAACAGTGTCCTCTACCATCGCACACTGTGTCGTCATTACACTTGTAATTTCAGTTCAAGACACGACACCGTTAAATTAAATGGACAATATTCTACTCTACAACATTCCAGGAAAAGATAATCTGTTTTAATGCACAGTTAACAGTTTTATTGACGTTTCTTTTTATTAATAAAGAGACCTTATACTTTGCAGGTAAGTTAAAATAAAAAATTAAATGAAATCGTCTCGCTTAACATTTTGTTCGTGTTTTAATAATAAGATTAATTAACATTTAACCATCAAAATACTTTTCTTAATTATATTTCACAAAATACATGGCCGAAAAGAATGGAAATTTGTAAATAATAAACAAGTTTATTTGAAAACAATGCATAATACCTCTGTCTAATTCAGTACTTTTTTCTGCCTGAGACGTACAGCCCGTAACAACTGCAAACACGACACGTAACCTAATTATACCTAATCTTTCTTATATACATATAATTATTAAAAAGATACTTCTCTTTAACAGGGTATAGGCATCATTTAACTTAAAATTCTTATATCTGCAAACTTATTCGCAGAAGGACAAATCTAATGATTCCTTAAGCGTAAAAAAGCAAACAGGTGTGCATGTAATCTTACCGAATCGCTGCTTAATTGGATAGATAGAAACGTGCGTTGTCCTTTTCCCATGAAGTGTATCATTAAATGTTCTGGTCAAATGATCGCCATGATAAGAACAGTTAATAGAAATGATGCATAATGTGTCAGTCCAGTCTTCAACTGGCATCAAGTTCCCAGTCAATATAAGCTATTAAACGCATTGATTGTTGTGTGGTGTTATATATTTTTAATTAATTCGTCATACGCTACTTTATCACATGCATTATTCAATTGGAACTTGTCAGAAAAATACATTACTAAATAACTACATTTTGGAAGAATGTGCACTCCTTTCGTCCCATGAAATAACTTCTATTAGAACTCTCTGTTTCTTGCTCTTTTTTCTCCCTCCATCTCTCTTTCTCAAGATCAATCTCAGATGCACGCTCACACGCTTGCTTTCTTAAATATATATCAAAAGTCTTTTCATTGGCAATTCTATATCTGTTCTCCCTACATAAACGTAAGTGTAGGGCATGGAAATGGATAAAAGCTTGTATAATATATCCCGTAATGTAACGATGGTTAACATGACATGATCAACAAGCTATTTAGTAAAGGAAGGAAATAGTAGCCTTAAATATTTATCGTTTTACTTAGTCATGTAATTTGTAAATTTAAATTTTAAATTTTACTTTAAGCAAACGTTTTCACTTTTAGCAATCTATCGCGCCCTTCCTGATTGATATTATAATCACACATTGTTGTGGTTATAACTGCGCTATTAACGTTGTTCTGTTTTCTTAAACCGGGATGTCTGCGGAAAATTGTCAAATTAGGCACTTTCTTAAAGACTACTGCGAAATCTTTTAGGGATCTGTCCACAGTACACCCATCTGCAAACGCAAAAAATAGTAAAGTATATGCAGTATTTGATAACACTGTTTAAATAACAAAAAAACAACAACAACACAACAAACAAAAAATAAACAACAACAACACCAACAACACCAACACAATCAATGTATAAATACATTAAGTACATTGCATTAATTACATGTACTCACTAAATATATTGATTTATTGGTTTTGACCTGATGAATGTAGTGTTTTTGTAAAACAAAACAAACGCACAGTGCTAAGAAGAAACATATTAGTGGAAAAATATAAGCGCTGCATATGACCTACTCGTATTTTTATCTCTATTATTCCATAGTTGCGAATTATTCTACTGTGTTAAAAACATCTGCAAATCGGCTAGGAGGGATATAAAATCCTGTTGGAATGATTGAATTAGAAGTTTGATATGCTCGGCAAAATCCTAGGAAAACAAACACATTAACTTGATTGAACTGAAGTTCCAAGACATGTCTAACCCACTGTAATTGAAATGAAAGCGCGGCAATCCGATACGTAATACTTGGTGATGAGAGGCGCTCATTTTAGAAGACAACAATGTACTTGATAAATGCAATTGCAAACTCCATGCGGAAGCAGTTCTGGCTTTCATGCTGTTTTACACTTCTTGTTTTGTTTAAAAAGATTTCATTTACAGATTCTAATTTGCTTTGTCTGGGAACCAAATACTTTGCGATTCGTTTGGTTAAATCTTAATAAAATGTTAATAAACCAAACTTTTTTGAAAATGTACTGCAATTAACAGACTGTGACTATGATTCCTGTTTTGTGGTTCGTTAACATTTACTAAGCAAGAGCTAAACTAAGGAATTACATTGCAATTTTCAGTAAAAAAATGGAAGTAATTAAACTTCGGAAAAACAGTAAGTGAAATGTAAATGTGAAATATTACACTGGGAAACAGTTAACGTCATTAAAAAGTTCAATCGACTGGATTGCCTAAACTTAATTAAAAACGGCAATCTCGTAATTTCTTGAGCTTTTAAAACATTGAGTGAAATTTTTTTCTCTTAAATTGAGTCACCTGCGTGTAAGTACTCTTACAGGCGTGAATAAGTGATACAAGAATACATATGACAAATGATACAAATAAACAGGTTATATGCAGCGGCACTTTCATACCGCCAACCAATAACGGTGTTTGTGGCAACTTTCATCGGTGATTGTATTAAATGAAGGTCAAATGAATGGCCGAAGGGTTCTCTAATAAAGTAGATTTAAAAGGTAACAAAATATTTCATTAGTCTGTACGTCTCAAGTTTTGTTTTGTTATGAGTTAGGGGAAGAAAAAAAGATCTTTGAAATTACTGGACAGCTTATGAGAATGCATGTCTCATTTACATAAAAAGCCGTATGTCTTTGGTTGATGAGATTATTGGACATGGCAGCCTTATTGGAAAACAATATCTTCTATTTCTCACATGTGTAAAAACTTACAACCGCTTATTGCTTATGACGCATTTGCTGAATGAAATTGAGAGAGACAATCGTTATTCTTGTCACGGAGTTATGGAGTTATTTCTTATCAGTTTGGCCCAGGCGTTAGAATAATGCATTGCGTATGACTAGAACACTCCCCCATTTCATCATGGAATAAGACAGCAATTGAAATGAATATTAACATTATATAAAATAATAACGAACAAAATGCGGTTTCTACTACGTTCATGTACTCACACGGTCCTTGTAATTTTAGCGTTTTTTATCGGTGATAAAAATGTGGCCGTTCAGTGCAGTTGCAATTATCTTTAATTGTAGATTAGAGAAAATAATTGATCAGTATTTTACTTATATTGAATAACCTGATGCTAGATAGCATTGCCATGCTCATTAATTAACTATGTTAGCTATGAAGACGCGTCGGCGTTTGTAAGGGTTGTTCATAGTGTCAAAAATATGTTTAGTAATTTACCTATTAATATTAGAATGTATCTTAGGCATTTTGTATGGATCTTATACATGTATATATTTGCTTATACTAATCTCTCAGTCAAAGAGTATTATCAAACGTGTATAGTGAGAGATTGAAGCCAAAAAATATATTCAGCGGTAGATAAAAAAGAAACGTTTGGCTTGAGTATATGAAACATTAACTGCCTCAATATTATTCAATATAAAATATCATGTAAATCATGTGGACGGGAAGTAAAAACAAACAGACAATACGTAATGCAATCATTGCTGACTAGAACCTAGACACAAAATTTCCACATGTATATCAGATAATTATAAATGAGCATAACAATAAATCTTAAAACCGAATTAAATACTGCTTCATTAATATTTCGAAATAAGCAGTATTTAAACTTAATATATATTTGCACATTAGTTGTAAACACAGTTCTATGTATTCAATTATAAAGTATAAGAACATAAAGCATAAGAATGTGGCACGACGGTACGAGGACTTAGCTTATTTAACTATTTATTTTGACAATGTTTAGCTTCTTTGTTTCATATTGTAAACAAAGCCACATTTAAAACTAGTATGTGTGCTGAGTAAAATTTAACGCTGAACTAGAGCAGCAGAATTTAAGTTAATACCTACTTGGAAAATCATGTTATTACAGGTTTAAACAGAGTGTGCTTCATACGATCTTTGGCGGGAATTGCCTGTCGAAAAGTATTTGCAGTAGTATAAATACACTACTTCAATAAAAAGAACAACTTTCAAACACAAGTCTAAGCTTAAAACATAATATACGAGATAGCTGTAACCGTAGAGGTAAGGCTTTCTTTGACTACGCGTATCAAGACCTGTTTGTATTTACCCGGAGGAGGTAAATGGAATGTTCTCATCAGTCATGGTCTATTTAACATTTACGTCATGAAGTTGAATCTGCCAGAGCACGGCACATAAGTATCTGCCGGTTTACTATGATGGTAACAGGGTTTATGGACAACAAAATTGCTGGGAAAGAATATTAATTAATTAATATAACGCGAAGAGATGAATTGAGTCATTGTTGTAATATTTTATAACTGACATCTATTAGGAGTTAATTGATGTGAGTGAGACACAAACCACATACATGTTATGTAAAGTTGTATGTTTCTTAAAAGAAAAAAATGTATACATTGGTAAAAGGTTTATCCCCAAATAATCGAAAACAGATCTATTTCTATGTTTGCCGTTAAATGAAGCTAACTAAGTCTTGCTACAAATATTCGAATATATACGATTCGGACTTTACATTTTCAAAGACTCTTCGAATTACAAGATAAGATTATCAAAAGCTCCAGTAAAGCAAACTAACGAAAACGAGAGTAAAAGAAAGGTTTGCCAAATGTGAAGAAAACGCATAGTTTAACCTAAATTGGTTAACATCACGATACTTATTTATTTCTAGGCGTAATTGACTTGAAGTGTAATCGGATTCAAACAACTTTTCAAAGAAAATGTGCGACTATTACAAAATAAATAATTTAAAAGACTTTTACCACTTAAACGTCATTACAAGTAACATATATCGTTTCACTTATGTAAACTTGACCCTTTGATCGCCAATATATAATAGGATTTTAAATGGTGAAACTAAGATTTGAATGCCTTTGGCGTAGTTATAGATATCATAACAACCATTGGTTGTTAATTGAATTTAAGTTGTTTCAAAGGATTTTTTTTATTAAGGTGCGGTCAGGTTTCAACTACAATACAACTATTTATTTGTCTAGCCGTTTATTTCTGGTAATTTTAATAGGACCTTTTCTAATTTACCTTTTCAGATACAGTTTCATGCGAAAATTAAAAATTCTTATATAAATTTGACAATTTAATTTTCAATAGGATATCCACACATATGGGTAATGAAAAACATTGTTGCAAAAGTCATACGTTCAAACTGAAGTTAAGTCATTGTTTCGTTTCTAAACAAAATTATTCATATTTTATTAATCCTTCGAACATGGAATACTATCGCACGATTTAATTCAGTCAAATAATCCTTCACAAATATTTTTGCAGAACAAATACAAATGTTCTATTATATCAGACAAACCTTCAGTTTTATGTGCCTTACTAAACAACTGAATTATTTTATTGTTGACAATTTAAAAAACACGAAGTTACTTTTTTGTCATCTATTTGTGTCGTGCAATAAGGTGAATTATGCCATGCTTCATCGAACTGAAGGTACAGTTTGTGTCTATGAGGCTTTCTGAATGATTACAATATAATCTTTGAAATCCTAAGCTTGAGCAAAAAATATATAAAGATAACACATTTTATGATGTCCGTGCTGTTTGAATGCAGATCAGCAAATTGAGATCCAGTTCGTAATACCAGTTTAATATTTTTTAGATTATTTGTAATTATGATATGTTATGACGTAAAGGTACAAATAACATTATTTTAAGGTATCACTAAAGTATGTCCCATTATATGCCTAATTGATCAATTGTAAGTACAAATGAGGCAAAGAGAATAATGTTCTAACAGAAGACGCATTCATTTGTTATGTTTCATTGAATTTATACGCTATGCTATCGTAACTAGGCATATCGTGCAATATTCAGGGCGTGATGGGAAATAAAATAGCATTCTTTTCCGGATAAAAGATGTCTGCTGCAAAGCACATTTTACAAACAATTCTTAATATAAATGCAATTCATCAGTTCAAGTCTCCAGAATGTGTCTATGCTTTTATTCAATTTAAATAGATACATAGCAATTCGATAACAGAAATATGCGTTTTGAGATGTGTGAAAGCCGACCCAGTTACTATTGAGTATTTCATGAAATATTTTATGAAATGTGCACATGTAGATGGTATGAATAGTTATAAAATGATAAGAAAAAAATATTGTAGCTACAGGAGTCTATACAGACATCCTAGAAATGATATTACTGCAGTCTTTTGCGTAATTCCTAGAGGCAGTTTAAATGTTTTACTGTTGATTTACTTTGCTTGGTACATTTTGACAGGCTTAAATCAATGCGAATAAAAAGACATTAAGATTATAAAAAACACGTGCTTACTCTGTTCACAGTATTTCTGTGTCTCTGTAAGAGGATTTGGTGAGACGTGTTTGCTCTTCTTTGTTTTTGTTACCAATACTTTAATGCTATCAATAATCTGTAAAGTAAAAGTAATTTCTTTTCGTCAAGAAAGTCGGTTGGAAAGTAATTCAGTTAATTTTTGGACATTGGCCGTTTGCCTTTGTCCAAGGAAACAAGCAAACATATGGAAACGAGACCACACTGCCTATGGCTGGATGTCAATGAAAAAAATCATTGAAGTCCTGTATAAAATGTCCTTAACTCCCCAAGGGAGGAATGGTGTCTCTGTATTTTCAACAACAAAGGGTAAAACTGTACAAAAATGACACGGTCCCTTGCTCGTAATCTCAAGGGACCTTTTCATAAATATTTAATTTCAACATTTACAAGACAAGGGCAAGTAAAATTTAAAAGGGAAACAAACACTCAGTCAAGATACAAATAAGGGACAATACTTAAATTATGTTTAACAGTTGAAATAATAAATGAGATTATAGAAATTATATCAGACAATATTTTTTTCTACAATGGCCCAAATAATATGTGCATAAAACAATTTTAGCTGTCACACAAAGGCAATATTGAAAAGTCTTACACATTTTTACTCTCAGGACCCAACCCTTAATAGAACGCCAATATCCAAGTAGAACATTTTCTGACTTGCTTCTCATCTTCTTATCCTATGGGTTTGAGTTCCGGTCGCTGCAAATGACCTATTTGACCAGCGGTTTTGTTTGTTCTACCCAGATATTTATCTAGGCTGATCTTTTACCAAAATAGCTAAGCTGTGCTTAATTACTTTAACTTGGTCAACAACATCAAAAATGAAAACAATAAATCCGCTATTTCTTCAGTAGATCAAACCGCAACCTTATTAGCGTTGATATGTAATCCGATGCATACATTTTTTGAGCTGATGTAATTTCGTGCTTCCACTCTTTGCAGTTACAGCAGAGGGGAGACACCCATTTTAACATGCATATATTTTGTAGCGTGATATCAATTATATTAAGAGAACTGTGGGATAAAACACAAATGTATGCTTCTAAAACTGATGACTTACGAAAGGTATAGCCAATGTTCAACAGTGAATACACACACACACACACATATATATATATATATATATATATATATATATATATATATATATATATATATATATATATATATATATATATATATATATATATATATTGTTGTCTTGAATGATTCCTTTATAGAATTGATTGGTTCATTCGAATTACCAGTGTTCAAAAGATTTCTCGTAATGATTACATTTCCGACTCATGTCAACTGAATCACACTGTGGTTGACATTTTGTGAATCAAACAAAGAAGACCTATAAAAGCAAATTGACAGAATAATATTTAGAACATTTCTGACGTTATACTAAATTGCTTGCATTGAACCGTCAAGAAATGCAGTCGGTTAGAGATGCATTAATCATGCATGGGATGTGAAGTCTTTTATATCAATTCTGAATTATAGCAACAAATTAAACAAGACAACAAAACGCCTATTTCATAATATTTTTATGTGGCATAAGGATGTGTCGTTTTAATGTTATGTAGAGCACGATTTCAAGTGAATATTTTGTTTTACTCCCGTTGTCATCTTACAAGTGCCTAGGAATATTGCACGATACGAAGAAGTGGCAGTATTTTGCTGTTTAACTCAACTTAACTGAATTAAAATATATCTATATATACACACAACATTTCACATTTCTTATAAAGCAATTGCTCAAAGTATACGCCAAGAAAAGTCACGATAATGTTTTGTTCAAGCCCTGACAAGGAGAAGGATCTATCAGTAGAAGATTTGAAATGCATTGATTGTTGTGATTATTGTATGTCAGTTATGTATATTTAATCTGACACGAGTAGTGAATATAATTGAATTTATGTTGCAATAGAATTTAATCAAAATTATTTCAAAGCAAGATTTTCTGCGTTCAGCAAAGGGACACTAGCATGCCTGTTTATGCTATGTAATCTACTTAGAAAGATGTTAAGGATATAAAGATACGCACGTGCAAGTATAACAAAAACAAAATACCAGTCTTTAGCATTGGGATTATTGTTCGAATAGTAAAATAAGTTGAAACATATACACTGTACTAATACCCAAATGTATAGGGGCATTCACGTGGTCGGTGGTCAGTTGTGGAGGCATGGTTGGTGTACTCTGTGCATTTCGATGGATATTATGAAAACGGTGCAGTGTTGCATACTAGGATTGTGCAAGAAAGTGCATGAATATCTAGACTATTAATGTCGGCAAAAAACTCTGGAATTAATGAAGGAAAGCAACAGAAAAAGAAACGTAAAGTTATTTCACCAGTTACAAATGCTATCGGACGAGTGGATGGTCAGCCAGGCGTAACACAGGTAACACAGGTAGATGCGTGTAGTCAGAGCGGTTGTCAGAGGGTGGAGACCAGTGCAGGTGCGTACCTATTTGGTTTGCCTACTATGAGCACTATGAACACTTCAAACATGACATCGCCAGTCGGCAGCGTACCCCAGCAATTCTACGGTTACGCGCCTAGTCACACACCTAGTTATCAGTTTCCCATGCAAACCACTGTAGCACCTGATTGGGCAGTTGCCTTGATAGATGATGTGAAGTCTCTAAAGTTATCGAGCGCAAGGATTGAGCGAGAAGTTGAATCGATAAACGCCAAGATCACCAAGATGGACAATAGGCTAGAGTCTCTGGAGTCAAAGGTAATCGACGTCGAAACCTCACTAAGCTTTATAAACAATGAGTACGAGCAGCAAAAAGGTCAGCTTAAGACTGTCCAAGAGCAAATTAAATCGCTCGGTATTAAATGTAATGGGCTAGAGAAGCAGTCGGAGCTGCTAGAGCAACACAAGGTGGAGACGGTCAATAGGCTGATAGACATTGAGTCCCGCTCCATGAGAGAAAACCTCATTTTTTATGGAGTGCCGGAGGAGACAAGAATGGGCCAGGCTGAAGACTGTGGGGCACTCGTAAGGCGTGTCATTTCTGAGAAGATGGGGCTTAACGGAGATGTCATGACCTTCGATAGGGCCCATAGACTGGGCTCGGAAAAAGCAAAGAAGCCAAGAGCAATAGTGGTGAAGTTTCACTACTATGTAGAAAGAGAACAGGTACGACAGAAAGCTTATGACAAGGGCGTAAAGGATATATTGAAAGAGGCCAACCTGGGTGTTGGGATCCAGCGACCGCAAGCGGAGCGCGACAGTCTCCGGGCCTTCAGTGACGTCATGAGAGACGGAAGGAGCAAGGGACAGAACGTGAGGGTAAATGGAACCCGACTATACATCAACAACAAGCTGAGTAAAGTATTGATCGATGGGAAAGTTGAGGATCCACCAGCATACATGTTACCAACATCTAGATAGGATGGTCAAGAAGAACATTTAAGTATTTATTCGTGGAATGTAAATGGACTTCGACGAAAGATCCATGACCCGGACTTTATCCAGCATATCTCAAATTATGACATAGTGTTGTTACAGGAGACATGGATACACAAAAACTCTAACGTCAATTTAGAGATTAAGGGGTTTAATTGCGAACATTTATTTGGAAACAAATCCACGAACACGAGAAGAGGGCGTTATAGTGGTGGACTTTCACTCTATTACAAGAACCATCTTAGGTCTTATATTACAGTTATAGAAAAAAATCAGTCTGGTTTAATGATAATAAGATTATCAAAAGAGCTTTTTCACTTTAATGAGAATGTATTCATGCTGAATGTTTATATTCCTCCTAGTGGATCGAATTTTTTTAATCGGGGAGATGTCGAACCTTTTGAGCAATTGGAATTATGTATAGAAAAATATAAACCATTAGGTAAGCTTTTTATTTTGGGTGATATGAATGCTAGGACTCATGATTTAAATGATTATTTTGATGACTGTTGTATTGAGGACACCGCTCATAGATCCGCACCTGTGGATAACGTGATAGATCGCGCTAATCAGGATCACGTGACCGATACACACGGACGTCGACTAATAAGTTTATGTATCGAGACGGGTCTGTGTATTGGAAATGGAAGGTTAAAAAATGATACTGAGGGCAAGGTCACATACTACTCAAGGAATGGCGCAAGCCTTATTGACTATTTGTTGTTATCAAAAAATGATTTTAAGTATATAAAAGAATTTGACGTCAAGGAACCCAATGAATTTTCAGATCATTGCGGATTAGAGCTGAAAATACGAAAACAAAATCTAAACCAGGATACTTCTCGGGACGAAAAAACAAGAACCACATTTATTAAATATGATATAAACAAAGTCGAAGACTTTAAGACTAGATTAAATGCAGACACACAGAAAATAAATCAATTAATTGACCGAACGCAATGCTGTGATGATATTAACGACATATTAGCGCAATTTACAAATATACTTCATACAGCCGCAAGTGATATATTTGGCAAAACAATAAAACGGTCAACAGGCACTATAAGGACAAAACAAGAATGGTTTAATGAGCAATGTTATTTAGCTAAACAAGAATATTGTCGAGCCAGAAATGAATTCCGAAGAAATAAGAACGACGAAAACAAAGGTAATTTTTTAGATGCAAGATCATATTACAATAGAGTGAAAAGAAATGAGAAAACACGATATAAACAATTTCAAAAAAGAAAATTATCCGAGATGGCAGTACGGGATTCTAGGCAATTTTGGAACACAATAAAGACACAATATGCGAGACAAACAGAAAGTGGAGAGCTACCGTCAATAGATCATTTATATAGACATTTTGAATCATTATTATCAGGTGAGGCTATTGAAAGTCTGAATTTAAATGAAACTGAAAGTCATAATCTGTTGATAGAAGACGAAATATTAATTAAGGATATAACTATAGAGGAACTCACAGCAGCAGTATCTTCTTTAAAAAACAATAAAAGTTGCGGAAATGATGGGCTTGCAGCTGAAATTTATAAAAGTTCTTTTAATAATTGTTCACAATTTTTACTTAATTATTTCAACGTCCTGTTACACAAAGGCTTATATCCATATTTATGGGGTGAAGGGATTATTTGTCCTATACTTAAGGGTGGAGACAGTAGTGATCCTAGAAATTATAGAGGAGTTACTTTAATTAAGGTAGCGGCAAAAATATATTCGCATATTTTAAATGAGAGACTAACTAAATGGACTAATAGAGAGAAAAACATTATACATAACCAATTTGGTTTTCAAGCAGGTAGATCAACAACAGATTGTGTATTTTTATTACATTCTGTCATTGCTAAAACATTAAGCTCAGGCCAAAAAATTTACTCAATATTTGTTGATCTAGAAAAATGTTACGACCGTGTAAATCGGGGTTTTCTTTGGCGCAAATTGAGTGAAATGCATGTAAGTTCTAAATTTATTAAGGCACTTAAAGCTATGTATTCAAATATTAAACAATGCGTACGACGAAATAATGAAATGTCTGACTTTTTTAACTCAAATATCGGCCTTAAACAAGGAGACTCTTGCTCTAGTCTGCTCTATCTCTTATTCAGTAACGACATTTTAAATTATCTTAATTCAAATATAGATGGCTTATTTACAGTTAATGGAATAAAACTATTTCTGATTTTATTTGCAGATGATGCGGTCTTGTTTGCTAAGACACCTAAGGCACTACAATCGCTCGTGCGTGATTTTGAACAATACTGCCAAGAGTGGGGTCTGAGGATCAATGTTCATAAAACAAAAGTAATGGTTTTTGAGAGGGGTAGAAATACGCAATGTGAAATATTAATTAATGGAACAAAGATTGAGGAAGCAAGTACATTTAAATACCTGGGTACGCATTTGTACAAAAATGGATCTTGGCACAACACACAAACTAAAATTGCGCAACAGTCAACACGGGCCCTGCATAAATTATTCATTGTGATAAACCAATTATCACTAAATGCTGTGGAACAATGTAAACTCTTTGATTCATTGGTTGGATCGATTCTTTCATATAATGCCGCAATATGGGGGTATCACGATGCAAACAGCATCGAATTGGTTCACTGTAAGTTTTTACGTAGGGTGCTACATGTGAAAAAAGATCTACAAATACATATGGGTTATATGGAGAGCTAGGAAGGTATCCGATGAGAATAAGAAGGCAATTGTTAATTATGAATTATTGGAAGAAAATATTAGAGTGTACAAATCCGCTTATTTCCACTGTATACAACATGCTAGTGCAAGATGCAAACGACAATAATTCATATAGAAATCTTAATTGGGCATTTCATATAAAAACGATTCTTTGCAATATAGGTCTTGTTTATATATGGCAAGAACAATATGTTGATAGTTCTATTTTGCTCAGCATTAAGCAAAGGATAAAGGACATTTTTGCTCAATTATGGCACTCGGGTATAAATAACTCTACACGACTCTCTTTTTATAGACTTTTCAAAAGTTCTTTCGAAATGGAGGTATATTTACAGAAGCATATAAACACCAGGTATCAAATTATACTTTCAAGATTTAGGCTGTATTCTAATAACTTGAATATTGAAACAGGTAGATATTCTGGCCAAGAAAAAGACACAAGAAAATGTATTATGTGTAATATGAAGGCTGTTGAGGATGACTACCACTTTTTGCTAGTATGTCCTAAATACCAAGAATTAAGAAGGAAGTTTTTTAAAAGATATTATTGTTGTTTTCCTACAAAAAATAAATTTATACTGCTTATGTCTTCAACAAATAAAAATGTTATATTAAGCATAGGAAAATATTTATATTATGCATTTAAAATGAGGCAATAATAGTCCACCTAGGTTCTTCTGGTAATCATATAAATTATAGTATTAAGTTGTCAGAGAAACTCATTTATTTTTCCATGCTGATCACTGTACCATTTTATTTTGTTATTGTATAATGGCTCTATGTATGTGTTTGTACATTATGCCAATAAATTTATGTTATGTTATGTTATGTCACTGCCATAAATTGACCACTAAATATCAATGGACCCTTTACTAGACACAGAACAAAAATATGAAACGGGCGCCTACGAGGATTAACATCCGATTAAAATATGGTGCAGAGTATACTTTAACATTACAATAGCATTTTTAAATCTGGTGTTAATTGCAATAATTATTGAAGTTTGCTCCACTTACCTTTCAACAAGGAAGATGCCGCATAGGTGCGAAATGTATTGCTTTAATTTTTAAACCTCCCGCTTTTGTTATTATGGATATTCCTCATTAGGTGTTAATTATATGTTTTGATCAAGACAAATAATAACCACTTCAATTTTCAACACATTCTTTTCAACTGCACCTGTGTTATTCAATTTTCTTACCGACACAACATAGAAAACATTTATCGCTTAAATTGTGTTTATTTTCAAAGCAGTCATAATTATTTGACATATCTCGCTCACAAACGATAATACATTGGTCATGCTTTGTAATTTATGTTTTAATGTTCATATCTTACATTGAATTTTTCATACAAGTAACGCACACAATATTTAGTACATACAATAATATTTTCATTGGAGATGATGTGAATTGTATTGACACATGTTTATTGTTATTTATGCCCCTATCAACGAATTGTTGATATATATTATGTAATATATGAATACATATATACATTAAAATCGTTTTTTATGTCTTTGTGGTGTCTTTGTTGTGTCTTTGCATGTCTCTGTGTGTTTTTGCATGTCTTTTGCAGTGTTTAGTACAAATGTAGGACCGTTGACAATAGAGTATTGACCCGATCGACGATAAGATGTCCAAGGTTATCAGATAGTGGGTCACGTGACTCGGTGGGCGGAGCAATCTACCCGCGAGCGTAATGTTAATTGCAATGAAGTTTCAACGCATTAAATTGGCTTTCTTTGTTTTAAATCGCTATTCGTTTTAAAGCGAATCAAGCTATATGTATACGTTTATGGTGTGTGATCACATCCAGAAAGTGTTTATGTATGAACAATATGTTTTAGCTTGATTGACAGAATATACACATAAAATATTTCCAGAGCTTTATTTTCAGCATGTTTATTTCCTCCTTCTTACATTATTCCCAATACGCGCCAGAGAGCCCAATGTGAGAGCATTGAAGATGACATGTTAATTCGTAAAATGATTTTCTTCAGTTTTAAAGATAATCCAACCGGCGCACATTCATTTTACTGCTCTTGACGTGATCGCAGTATGGCTTTGACGCATGCCATTGTAATCCTTGTCACGGACACATTTCTTATCAGTTGCTGCCATGCACTGCGTAGCATAGAGATGTCCATAAAGTGATGTGCCATCTTTTGAATTGAAGAGTTCGCTGGCTTTTGATCTGTACAAATGACAACGTTTGAACTAATCGTACAAATGGTCGCCCAAACCTAAATACTTTCAACAGTAAAACGGTACATGTAAGCACCATCATGCTTATTTTATAGTTTGCTAGTCTTCATAATATCAGCTCTGCTATATCATAACCATCAAACATATTTAGCTTAATTAAAAAATTGATCAGAGTAAATTATTTAACTAGAAGAAACACACACACTGTACAGAACTAAGTCTTATAATTCCTCCGTAAGTAAAATATCTGGTACGAATTAAAGATAAGAAAACTGGATATAACGAATAACGTATTGGTCACGTCGGCAAGCAAGGTGATTAGAATGACAATAACAGCAATAATCTTGGTCAAAATCAAATCCCATGGATCATTCAGATCCAGACCACACCTGATCTCGATCTTAAATAAACTTATATGGTTCTTACATTGTGAGTTTTTTTTCTACATGTACGGATTTCTTTCTTACAAAAAAACAACAACACAAAACATGTTTCTAGTACTGATTAAATTGACCTTTCTTGTCAGCTGAGACATTGCCAGACACATGCGAACCTTATACACTGACAATCAACACATCGACGAATTTACTGAGTTGTAGATCTTGTTAAAATTGTTTAAATATTTAATTTGTATGGAATGATAACGTTTTTTTTCCGATCTGCATGACAATTTTCAATGTCAATGTTAGGATGGTATTTAAAATATCACAATTGCACTTTATTTAATTTAATTTCTTTTCTCTTAATATTTATATATTACATCTAATAAATCATAGTCTCACTTAATGCATATTTTGTCAACTGACACAAATCATTGTATTGCCCTGAATCTGACGTTAACTTGAAGATACAAAACTACTTCTCTGTCACTATCAAATCCACTCTAGACTTAAGGAGAGCACGGCATTCAATGTGCGTTAAGATCATTCTCGCTTGTTTGCTTGTTTGCTACCGTAAAAGCTAGGTATACATGTCTATATGTTATAATCGATACGTAAGCGTCAATTCAAACCGAGGTGTAAACTTTGTTTTGGGGTTCAACCTAAAAACAAAATACAATAAAACATAGTTTAATCAACTTAAGAAGTCTTATTGTCTACGTTATTTGAACTTACTGAAGAATGTGGCTTTGTATCGAATATGTATGTGTGTGAAAACATAATGTAGCAGGCAAAAGAAGCAATACACAGCTCTTTGGCAATGTCGTTGTAAGAATTGTTTTTAAAAAAGCAATACGTTCCCATGGCTTCAGCATAGCTTGCACTTACGAAACTAGACAATAAAAAAAAATGCCTAGTCAAAGGGTAATAGTGAAGGTTTAAATTACGAAATTTCTTGAAAAAAATCACAGTAGCAGGTAACAACTGTCTGGTTAATAATAAATAATTAAGGACATCAAAGTGTCAATTCACATTGGTTGTTTAGGTTAGGTATTGCTATATATGCGTCCTGAAATTAGTAAATGCCAATACAAGAAAATACATTTTAGATGCCACACAAATCTACGAGAGTTCTTGTTTAAAAATGTATTCAATGTATACATCCACAGTTTATGCTGGAACATTGTATTTATTGCTTTTATGTCCATAGGAAAAGTGATCTATCTGTGGAAATAATTACATGCATCTTTCCAGCATTTGGTTTGATCTGGATGCATTGCCTACCAAAAGTAAAGAATGAAGCACATTTTATTTTCACCAACTTGTTTGATTACATATAGATGTCGAGTACATATTAGCTTAAATTGAACGCCCCATGTAAGTCGCCAGGCTAAATTAAATTAATTATCAAAATATGACACCAAAATAATAACAATTCTTAAATATCAGTCCATATTGAATAATATATTCTCTTAAACGTAGTAAATATATACACTCTAATAATTGATCCCTATCATATTTTGAGTAATATATAAGTATGTTATCCAAAATCACTAATATCATACCCACAATTAATAAAACTGTTTCTACGCCAAGCATAGTTAAAAGATGCATTGTTCAAACAATCTACTAATAAAATTGAAAATAGAAGTATCAAGTTAAGAAAGGGACATATCATTTTAGCCGATAATATCAATGATAGTTACAAAAATATGTAGAGACATTTTATAATATTATTTTATAACAACTCAAACCGTAAAATATGGATAATATATTTGTACAAATTAATTTCGGAGAGGAAGATAAGGCAAGGCTTTGTGGTCCGAATCCAGGTCAGAGCGAGAGTGGAGAGGTAATCAAGCCGGCCAGAGTTGCACCAGTGATTCTGCCTAGATAACGGAGAGTTAGCAGGGCAATAGAAAATATCAATAACATGACCACAAGTGTTTAACTCGGAAGTAATTAAGCAAATAAACCAACATAAAGGAAAGCAACCACACATTGTGTCCTCGAGTAATACTTAAACAATATTGGTGCAAAGAGGTTAAACACATTGAAAAGTATTTTAAATTGTTCTATATAAATGTATTTCATATAAATGAAACGTTCGTATGTTAGTTTTGATATCACAAGCTTGCGTTTATCTTGTCCGAATATAAATGAAACACTCGCGATGGACTGACAGCCAAGTAGCTAACTATATTGCATCTGACGCCATTCAAATTAATATGCCAAACAAATATCTTGTGTGTCGTAAGATAAAATAGCTGGTCTGGGTATCATTTGTATCTATTATCACTTCTGTCATTTATAGTTTTCAGATTGTGTAATTCGTTAGTGAAAGATAGAATCCTACTCAGCTCTGTTGTAATTAATTATTCTAAGATGATGTGTTTCTTCCGAGTCATAACCATGTAGATAGAGGTTATGCATACGTTATATTGGAAATTTAATTTAATTTATAACAACGTAAAATAAAGTTGTTATTATACGCTTTGCACACAACGACATTGCGCTTTTATGATTTAATTAATATCATTTTTGGAGTATGCTGTAATTCATAGAGCAAGTAGTGTAATTTTTTTAACTATCATCATTTACCAAAATTTATATGTATATGTAAACATATATATTTCCACGCACGACATGTTGATATGTAGATTGATAGATCACGTAGGTAACAGACTTTACCCTTGATATCTAAATTTCTGATGCAGAAGAGACAAATACAAACAATGCAGATTAATTTACCACGGTTGTATTCGTCCAGACAGAAATATCAGTCAAATTGAAATATAAATTCATATTTGTTTAATTCCTTACACAAAATGATATAAAATGAAACGTGGTCTCTGTTAACTGCTTGTTTTATGCGAACTTACTAAAGTGCTTTTGTGTAAGTCGTCTCTCGTTCGAAAACGTGCTGTTGAATTCATTATAAAGGTTCGTTCTTCTTTTCTTCAAATCTGATCTATTTAAATGAAAACAAACATTTCTCTGCAAAATAATTTTACAAAGAACGTAATAAGGTTTACTATAACCGCCTTCAAAAACAATACTTCGTATTTTATAAACAAAATGGGTCAAAATATCTTATGCAAAGAGCAATCTCCAAGAAAAATAAGTGATAGCTCAAACCTCTTGTTGTTAGACCCACCTTAAAATCTTACATACCGACTGCATGTTAGATAAAAATTGATAATATAAAAGGATTGTATAAAAATGGTATACATTATACTCTAAAATATTCTTGTACCCCAAAAACACATTTTGACCAGGAATCTAACAGTAAACTGGGGACCCGCTATAGAGACAAAACGCCAGGACAACTTTATAAGCACAGAAAAGAGACGTCACGGAACTGGATTTTGCCTAATATGGCATTTAACTGTTCAATACAAAAGATGCAAATTATTGAGCCTATTCTCAATGCAGATTTGCAAAACAAAAGTGTTCGAATATTTGGAAATACACCTTTTTAAAACAAAACAGAATGTTTTATATCGTGTATGTGATGCCTTATTGAATAGATCTAACATGTATCATAAAATAGAATTTCATCAAAATTTAGATAATGACTCATTTCGCTGTACAAATTGTTCCCAGTTATTAATTATAGAATAGGTAAATAAGGTCCTATCAAAACTCCAACAGATATTTAAATTTTATCCATCAGTAGACAAAGGCAAACAAGGTAAATGCAAATGTAAAAAACAAACAAACACAGAGACGAGACATAACACACATAAAGAAAAACTATCAGTTACCGCCTTGGAACGGTCAGTCGGCAAAAGGGCCAACTGGGGTGAACGTCGTTTCCGTATGTGAATCAACGTTCAATCTGTTTTTATTGGATTTCGATATTGTCTCTTAATGCTTTCTTCTCATTATCTTATTGAAACCTAAAGTAACGCGGTCACTTTTGCCGACTGACCTTTACAATGTGGAAATTGTTGGGTTGGCTCTTTTTGTTAAATGGCTCATCAAATTTTTCTGTTCATTTACATTTGGCTGGCATGTGAATGCCTTTGTCTGTGCCTTTTCTATTTTTGATATATGTTCTATGCTCATAGAACTTCGTCATTTATTCTTATTTATGATTACACAATGTGCAGTGCAGTGTGACGGTCGTCAAATTCTCCCCGTGCATGTAATAGATGTTATCATTTTATTCATCCTAAAAGTATTATTACGTGCATTTTCTTTGGTGGTCATTAGACATTGGTTCCTCTATTCCATCGTGACATGAAAAGGCTGCTACCACCATTTACACTTTAATTGTCATTTTTTCTTCAATCAAAAAATTAATCAACAATTTTGTGTAGTTCTTCTAATAGAAAAAATACTCTGTCTTCTAAATGCTAAGTGGACATTATTTTCAATGACGTCACAACCTTTTTCGAAACTTATCAAAGAAAACATCAGCGCTTAGAAATTTTTATTAAAATAGATCGATTTTCTTTTCATCTTGCATGTGGAAAACCCCTCAGGCAGTGCGAGGTCTGTAAAAACGGTTAAAGCACCCCTTTTGGTCACTTTTTCCGTTTCAAGGCGGTAACAGTTAGCTCTTTTAGTTAAAACACTTATACCAGATAAGTTTGTTTTTTCTTTCACATTTGGCTGGCATGTGTATGCCTTTGTTCTGTGCCTTTTTAAATTTTGGTAAATGTTGCAATGCTCATAGGACTTTGTCCTGTATTCTTATTCATCTTTCGTTGTTTTTTGTGCAAACTGAGCTTTTCATCATAGTTTATAACGGTATATATAACTTTGATTATTACCTAATTTACATGTTGCTATTATGTTTCAGATTCGTCAATCTTTTGAAGATTTTAACACAAAAAAGACTTCCCATGTATCTATGTAATGAATGCAAGAAATGTTGACCAATTAGGAGGCAAAAAGATTTGAAAAGAGCAGCTAAAATGCGAAAAGCAAATGTGTTGCCAAAACGCATCAAATTAACCGTAATGATTCAACATGTTTTTCGTTCCCGAACAAAGACAATTAATACAGGATTACCATCGTAATTAAACCCATTTTAAAGTAAGGAATAGATGGTGTTTAACTTGCCCAGGGCTTTATAGAATTAGTTTATTTGTGGATAGATTCAAGTACTCATATGCCACTATATATCCGGATACATCAAATTGCGTTAAAGACATGTTTCGCCAGTATGTTTTACAGTGAGTCCTTTTTCCTCAATTTGTTCTTCATTTTCTTTCTTAGACTTACAATGTGGATATAGCAGTATATCGTGGATTATACAGAAACCTGTGTAGAGGATTTTTGTGTCTCTTGCAACTTTATTTTATTCTTGTATTCTTTTATACGTACGAAAGTTGTGTCGACCTGCACTTGAGCAATAGTAAAATTTAAAATTGTGCATTAAGCGACCACTGAAATACCGCGGAGGATTGTTTTGATATACAAAGTGACTGCATCCGAAGGCATATACAGTCGTTTGCGGAAGTTTTCAGCTTGTTTGTATATTCTACCGAACTACTACATTTACTCTTTTGGTAAAAACATATTTACTCGAAAATGCCTGAAAATGGATTGGTTCTTATACGGATACCCAACAGTTACTTTCTTGTAACGGTCAGGTGTCAAAAGAATTGACTTGATGCTTAAATCGTCTTTATGAAGCACTCCAACCTCGCACTTCAAGCAATTTTCAAGACAGCCAGTGTTAATAAATATATCCCTCAAAGTTGGACAACTAACAGAAAGCACCGCATTCGGGAGTGAATAAGTGAACAAAGACATTTCTACAAACAATTGTTTACATTGCAGTGAAACGTTTTCATTTGATTGTATTTAAGATATCCCCCTGAATCGTACATTACATTCCTTTTATATTTCTTAATCGAAGATACACAATTGTGACTTGTTACACTCTGTGTATGGAAACTAAACTTGTAAATTTTCCTTAGTACACGAGTTTCTAAGCAAATTATAATCTCTAATTGTACAATTGTACTCGATTTCGAAGTATTATTATTTCTGCTCTTGGTACACGTAAACAGTATAACTACTTTTCGCTAATCAGACTATGTTTGTGTCAGAGATGACTCTCTTTCCAGCGCCAGGGATGATTGACATATTTGCTTTTTCATCTGGAAATTTGAAGTTTAAGTTAAATACTTAGGTTTCAGCTTCACATAAGTATCGTAATAATTTAATTTACGGTCTTTTCATAGAACGACTGATAAAACTCGGATACTTTTGTTGTTCAAAATTAAATCTCTATGAAACCTGAAAATTAAATCTCTATGAAACATGCATTTAAAGCTCTTAATCATACATTTTTCAAGCCTTGCTCTCTTTTTCTTTCTCTCTCTCTCTCTCCAGTTTCTTTCTTTATATATAATATGTTCGGCAAGTTGCCCAGAATGAATGTAGTATTAGCAGAGTAGCTTAATAGAAAATTATGTTCTTTGTGAATGCAGTACACAATAAGGCTATAATTACATGTTGTTTTCTACACCTTAATATATTGTTAACACAAGTGCCAGACAATGTTGATCACTAACAACAACCTAAACAATTTATTTCAAATGGCGTCTGACAGCGATCAATGACTACATTGCGTATTACTTTTTTGTTTTTAGTTAAATGCTCGAATATTTTTAAAATTAATACTTAACATACTAATACACGTTGTATTTTTACATAACATATACAAATTCGGTTTTCTGGACACTATATTTATTCATACATTCAATATGCACGACATAAACAGGCTCGCATTAAGTAAATCGTAGCTTGCACCTCAATCTAATCTCAGCTTATGATGAAAAAGCCCGTCCCAATTATGTATTGTTAACACTCTCACAAAACACAAAACAAATGGCGTGCAGACATATGTTTATGTCATCTTTGATGTCAATTAATTAATCCTATCAAGATAGTTACGCACGATTTACTTCGACGTGCGTCAGTTACTTCAATTTCTCCTACTAATGAATTGCCAGTACAAAGTCACTAGTTCATTCTTGCTATAAAATTTGTGACATGTGCATATGGCAGGTTCTGCGAACTTATGTTAGAAACAAGCACCGCAAACCAACGCAAAGCATTATACGCCAGACGGTCAAGCCCAAACTTTAATGTGCTTTATTTGTAAAGAAACCCACTGGGAAAAATTCGGGAAGAAAAAGTATGGAAATATGAAAATGGAAATAAATCCATAAACTATCAATAATTCATGTTAGCATGAAGAATGTCTAATGGCTGCAATAGGGAGTTGTCCACACATTAGTTTGCTTGAAAAAAAACCCACAGGATGAACTAAGCAGTCTTAGGTATCTTACGGTATTAAACAATGGCCCTTCACATAAGTCATCCGTGCAAATGTAAGGAGTTTCGATGAAAAGTAAAGAATTAGCTCGGATAAGATCAAGCTGAGAATAACAAAGGAGGAACTTGAGATATCCCATCTTTATGCACTACTGGAAATCACTTTAAATAATACAAACAACTGTTAATAGACTAACAGACGGAAATGCCTGGGGACAGACAACGCACGACTCGCGCCATACCATCATTACAACCGTTGGGCTTATTGAGTGTATTTTATTGTTTTACTCTTTAAATTCCTACATTCTCTGCTCTGGCTTTGTATATCTAAATCAGACTGGTGAGTTTCCACTATTTCGCGTAGATTTTCTAAAGCAGTAAAACAATACCCCTCAACACAATACAAAGTTGTCAATATAGATTACAAAAGCCTTTTTTGTCCTATGAAGTAATATTTGTCGTATTTATACGTCGTCGCTTGGATATTAACTTCATGGGTTCTTAACACAGATTATTTTTGTGGCAAAAAGTAAACACGGAAAGACGAGGGGTTTTGGCAGTAAATTTGTTAGTTTAAAAGCATCATCTGCATGCATGCCGACGAGTTGTTCGAGGTGGTAACTGTTTTTATATTTGTCTAACGCTTCCACTAAGTGTTTTGTCACTTTTATCAGGAAACATATATCTTTTAGTTCCTTTAAACTTAAAGTGCCTTTGCAATTTTCATATCACATGAAATGATAAAATATTCAAGAACTTGCTAAATAAATCACAAGACTTTCATTTTAATGTTTTCTTTAAGACAGATAGATAGCTGTATTGGATCGTCTAACAGGGTCCTCTTACATCCCCTACTGTGTCGTCAATACACTTGAAAATCTAGTTGAAGCCATGAATCTTTAAATTATATGGACACTATTTTTACGCCACAACATTCCCGACCGGCCGCAATAGCTCAGTTGGTAGAGCGTCGGCTTGCGGATCGGGAGGTCGCGGGTTCAAACCACGGCCGGGTCAAACCAAAGACTTTAAAGTTGGTAGTAGTGGCTGCCCTCCTAACGCTCCGGGCTAAGGGAACAACATTTTCCTGACTTGTCGGTGTCAGTATAATGGACCGGCCGGGTTCAGTCCCTGAGCACCTCACATAAGTGCCCCTGTGCTATAATGAAATGTCGCTGCACAGTATCGAAAGAAATGCCGACAAATCCCATACCGTAACACAGCATTCCAGGAATAAAGAATTTGTTCCATAACACAAATAACTCTTTTATACACATTCCATCTGAGAGAAAAGGAAACTTAATACTTTGTTGATAACGTTAAAGAAATAAAGTAAAATAATATTGTGGGATATTTGATTCGAGTTTTAACAATTATTAATTTGAAGCATAAACCCAAGCATAATAAACATTAAAACAAAATATTAAAATACTTCTCATAATTAAGTTTCGCAAGTGTCGCTACAACAAACACAGCCGACAAAAATGAAACTTTGTACACAGTTAACAAGTTTATTTGCTACTTATACATAATACTTCTATTTTATATTGTATCCTTTCCTTTCTGAATGTACATCTTTCTACCTTTGCAAATACAACACGTAACCTTAATTTTACCTGTATATATATACATATTAAAAACAATAATTTGTCTTTAACAAATAACATGTATCATTTAACCTAAAATTATATCTGCAAAATTATTCCAAGAAGGACACATCGTTTTTAATTGTTGCCTAAATGCAAAAAGGCAATCAGGTGTGCATGTAATTTTAGATGCTGCCCAACTAGATAGTTAGAAACGTGCCTTGTCTGTTTCTCATTATGTTTGTCATAGGATTATCTTGCAAATAATCGCCATGATAAAACAACTGTTATTGTGTCGTGAGCATAATTCAATTGGAGATTTGTAGAATAACACATTACGATGTTAGAAGAAATTATACTGCTTTTACTTTATCGATCATAACCCCCTGTTTTTTGTTTCTCTCTCTTTTCTCTCTCTCTCTCTCTCTCTCTCTCTTCTCTCCTCTCTCTCTCTCTCTCTCTCTCTCTCTCTCTTTCCTCTTTCTCTCTCTCATTCTCTCTCTTTCGATAAGTCTGTGTTGCTCGCTCACACAATCGCTTTCAATTTCCCAATTGTCTATTCTTTGGCAAATCTGCATCTGTTCAACCGAAAGTCTGTGGCAGGAAAATGGGAAATAGCTTTTGTAATTTTTTTCTTAAAGGAAAGTTTGCCAAAATGATCCTTAAGCTATTTAGCAAAAGAAGCAAATAATTTTTGTCTAGATTCATGTACAATTTTATGTACTACATTTTTCTTAAAATGAACAGATATTCGGCGTTTATATACACTAAAATTTAAGCAAACGTTTTCAGTTTAGCAATTATCCATCACCCTTTTCCTGATTGCCATTATAACCTCATATTGTTTGTGGTTATAACAGCACTGTTAACGCTATGTTGTATTCGTTAACCGCAGAACTCATTTTTTTTTAAATTAGACTGTTTCGTAGAGACTTTGAAATTCAGTTGAAACCAGAGCATCGTTGTTGTATTTTGCACCGGCAAAGTCAAAATAGTATTTTGTGTAGTGCATAAATCATTTACCTTGTGCATTGTCCTTACTTAGTTGTGTCCTTATGAATGCGATGTGTATTGTTTAAAACGAAACGCAATAAGGCTAATTGTATAGAGGTGACGAACATTTATTGCTTCATTGTTGCGATTTATTCTATTGTGTTGTAAAATCTGCAAATCGACTGGGAAGGATATAAAACTCTGTTATCTGTCGTCTGTTTGAAATAGGAATTTTGATATGCTCGGCACAAACGTAGGAAAACAAACACATTATCTTGATTGAACTGCAGTTCCCAGACATGTCTAATCCGCGGTAATTGAATTGAAAGTGCGGCAATCCGATATGTAAGCGTTGATTGCTGAGCGTCGCTCATTTCAGCAGACAATATACTTGATAAACGCATTTGCAAATTCTTTGCGCAAGCAGTTTTGCTTAGTTTAATTTCATTTACAATTTCTAATTTGCTTTTTCCTGGAGCCACATACATTGCGATTGGTTTTGTTAAATATTAATAATATGTTCAAATTAAATTGTTTTAAAAATGAACAGCAGATAACACGTTTTTTGACATAGCAACTTCCAGGTAAACACATAAGTATGAAGTAATTAAACTTAAGAAAATATGAAATTAAATGTACATGTGTCATAAAACACTGAGACATTTCACATGTCGAAAAATAAAACAGTTACCGCCATTGAAAAGTCGTTCGACTGGGATGTCTAAACTGGATATAAAAAGTTCCAACCTCGAAAACAGTATCCTTTTAAAGTGAGTCATCTGAGCGTAAACACTCGTTCGGGGAATGATTAAGTGATCAAAGAATACTATTTACAAATATTACAAATAAACAAGTTTCATGCATCGGCAATAAAATGCTCCTAACCATTAACGGTGTTTGTGACAACTTTTATCGGTGATTATAATACTTGAAGACCAAATGAGCGGCCGAAGGTTTATATAATAAGGCAGATTTTTAAAAAAGAACATATCCCATTAGTCTATACAGTCTTAATTTAAGTTTCTTTTTAGGTAGTGGAAGGAAATTGGATCCTTGACTTTTCTGGCCTATATAAGATAAATATTTCTCATGTACACAACAAAATAACAACAACAACAACCGAATAATGTTGGTTGTTATAGATAAGAATTTAAGACATGGCAGACTTATTGGAATACAATATCTTCTATTTTCCACATGTGCAAATACCTTTACAACCGCTATTTGCTAATGACATGTTTGCTGTGTGGAATGAAGACAGATAACGATTATTCTTGTCACGGTGGTAGAGTAATTTGAACCAATGTCAATAGTGAGTTCAGCATGGCATAAGACGATAACTTTAATGAAATAATAAAAATCATCTATAAATAACAATAAATGTCAGCTTCTATTCATTTATATGCTCACACGGTCCTGGTTATTTTAACTTTTCGGTGCTAAGAACTCATAATGAATGCTAACATGTGACCGTTCAATTTGTTGCAGCGAGGTTTAGCTGTAGGTTCAAGAAAATATTTGCTTAATAGTTACTTATTGGGAGATTCGAGTCTGAAGGAACAACAACGCCCCACGGGTGAACAGCTTCCTCTCTTCTATATTTACTTAAACAGTTAGCTTTCACTTTAGAGAAATAAAGGCAGACATAACGCTTGTTCACCCATGCCGCGTCCCCGTTCACAGCTCATACATGACAAGGCAACTTAAAATTAACAAACATTTATTTTAATTCTTTAGGTATACAACACAATACAATTTGAAGACACTTCGGTAATGGCAGTTTATGGGCATGGTTCCCGTCTCCATCGTGCTAAGCCACTGTCAAAGCAGGTACACCGGACAAATAGTCATTTAGGGCGACCGAAGACAGCCATCCGTAATATAGACCCACATATTCAAGCGCATGCCCCAAAAGGCTGAAACTGTACGCTTCGTTATGCCCCAAAAGGCTGAAACTGTATGCCCCAAAAGGCTAAAACTGTATGCATGCCCCAAAAGGCTGAAACTGTATGCATGCCCCAAAAGGCTGAAACTGTATGCATGCCCCAAAAGGCTGAAACTGTATGCCCCAAAAGGCTGAAACTGTATGCATGCCCCAAAAGGCTGAAACTGTATGCCCAACTAGGCTGAAACTGTATGCCCCACTAGGCTGAAACTATATGCTCTAATAGTCTGAAACTGTATGCCCCAATAGGCTCAAACATATATGCCCCAATAGGCTGAAATTCTTGCCCCATAAGGCGTCAACCATATAATTTAACAGGCTTCACATTTATAAAATAATGAAGTTGCAACTTTCAAAGGAAATTCCGCCACCTGCAACCATGGCTAATCCTGGGAAACAGAAATCGTGCCAGGCTGCTCAATGACGAAATCCCAGGTCCATGTCAGATGTGCAGACACTGACATAGTAAATGCCTGTTTTTAACCTACATATTAACTAAATTGATAATTACTTTTCTGTTCGGACTGTGCTGTCTGCTGCTCAGCTGATCCTGGGAAACAGAAATCGTGCCGATTTGCAAATGTTGCTCATGCCCATTTTTAAAACTAAGAACTAACCTATTAATTACATTAATATTCGGATTGTCCTGCCTTCTGTCTGCATTCCATGTCTTTGCCTCCTGCAAGTTTAAACGGGAACCATACCATCCCCCCCCCCTCTCTGGCCGCCGATGTTCCCAAATCTAAACAACCAGTTCTAATCGACATTCCTTCCTCCCCCTCAGGCCGCCGATGCTCCCAATCGAAACAACCAGTTTACATAACTGAAACAAGAAAACAAAACAAAGGGACCAAGCGCATTCTGCATCATACACAAGGTTAATCTAAATTTGTAAATTTACAATAAAAACAGTATTACTGTCAAAACATAACTAATTCAAGGGTGTGGTGGGTGGGCTTTTAATTACTAAATTTACAAAATAAATCGTAAGACCAAATGATTTGTGCTTGCAATTCGAAAATGCTGGACGGAAAAGGAAGTAGCTAAGACGGTGCATACATAGACTGTGCAGTCAGACAATTTGCCATAGTCATACCGGTGCTCTCACCCACCATACCTCGATAAAATGTGTACAGCAATAATCGACCTCCAATAACGGCGGTTAGCTTTAGCGCTAACCGCTATTATTGGGAGATTCGAGTCTGAAGGAACAACAACGCCCCACGGGTGAACAGCTTCCTCTCTTCTATATTTACTTAAACAGTTAGCTTTCACTTTAGAGAAATAAAGGCAGACATAACGCTTGTTCACCCATGCCGCGTCCCCGTTCACAGCTCATACATGACAAGGCAACTTAAAATTAACAAACATTTATTTTAATTCTTTAGGTATACAACACAATACAATTTGAAGACACTTCGGTAATGGCAGTTTATGGGCATGGTTCCCGTCTCCATCGTGCTAAGCCACTGTCAAAGCAGGTACACCGGACAAATAGTCATTTAGGGCGACCGAAGACAGCCATCCGTAATATAGACCCACATATTCAAGCGCATGCCCCAAAAGGCTGAAACTGTACGCTTCGTTATGCCCCAAAAGGCTGAAACTGTATGCCCCAAAAGGCTAAAACTGTATGCATGCCCCAAAAGGCTGAAACTGTATGCATGCCCCAAAAGGCTGAAACTGTATGCATGCCCCAAAAGGCTGAAACTGTATGCCCCAAAAGGCTGAAACTGTATGCATGCCCCAAAAGGCTGAAACTGTATGCCCAACTAGGCTGAAACTGTATGCCCCACTAGGCTGAAACTATATGCTCTAATAGTCTGAAACTGTATGCCCCAATAGGCTCAAACATATATGCCCCAATAGGCTGAAATTCTTGCCCCATAAGGCGTCAACCATATAATTTAACAGGCTTCACATTTATAAAATAATGAAGTTGCAACTTTCAAAGGAAATTCCGCCACCTGCAACCATGGCTAATCCTGGGAAACAGAAATCGTGCCAGGCTGCTCAATGACGAAATCCCAGGTCCATGTCAGATGTGCAGACACTGACATAGTAAATGCCTGTTTTTAACCTACATATTAACTAAATTGATAATTACTTTTCTGTTTGGACTGTGCTGTCTGCCAAATGGCAATGCCCAATCTTGGGCAGTGCCACCGCCAAAGCGAAACAAACAGTAAACAGTTATCGCTTTCGGAACAGCACAATCCAACAGAATACCATAATAGGGTCTACAAACGAATGGCCGGATGGAGACAAGAACCACCTGTGGCCCTTCAAATCCTATAAATTAATACATCTTAACAATCACTCACAACATTTACATTTGACTCTACTAGTTTACTGAAAGCATGCCAAATTGCCTTTATGGAAATCCTCCAGTGCCATGCCCACTGATTCAATAAAAATGCAATTTCCTAGAAATGTAAGATCCTAGAAATGTAAGATGCACACCATCATTCCTGTACAATGCTGCAATACACACTTGCAGGTCAATCTGCTTAAAGGTCATATAAAACGATTTGGATTTTGGTATTTTTTAAACCTTATGGACATCTTAATACCTAAAAAAATATTTAACAGATTGTACGTCCCTGCATTTTACCATAAATCACGTTTTTATTATGTATACGTTCTGGCTAAGCCAACAAGTGCGTGGTAGTAGCCTCCCCTGTGTGTGTGACGTCATACAGGAACATCCAGTCCGCTGCTTTCATTAAGTTGTAAACAAAGAACACTTTGAAAAATGGATTCTTCAGACGATTCACTCGGTTTTGAAGCGAATACAGTACTGAAAATCACGAAATTGACAATTTTCCCGTTTCCACTCCGTTTCGTTTCCATTTCATTTGGAAGCGTTCGCCGCTCCGTTTCCATTCCGCTTCCGTTGCGTTACCATTTCGTTTTGTTCGCTTCCAGCGCTGCATTTCAAACGCTTCCAGCGTTTCTATCGTTTCTATCGTTTCTTCCGTTTCTATCGTTTCAAGCGTTCCATTTCGCTCCGTTCCGGTTTTGATTAAAAAATTCGTTTAATAAATTTCTAAATGTAAAGTACTTCCAGTGTGTTTGCAAAATGACGAAAGAAGTAAACATTCTAGGGAGAGGTAAAAGTCTTCCATCACATATAAAAGAATCGGCTGTAGATTGTTTGCGACGAGGATATTCAGTGTCAGCCACCCAGGAAATTGCAGACAAAAAAAAAAATACCCTAAACAAACTAGCACCTGCAAATAATCCTCAAAATTCAAAGTCAGTATTGAGAAGATGCCTACCTACTTTTCTTCGCCAGACGTCATATCCCGGAATGAACAAACAAGAAAAAACTTTCAAATATGGTACACACACACCCAGTATCCTAGAAAGTAACTTCTCTGTGACGTGTTAATCCGCAATGGTGATCCGATCTTAAAATCGGACACTCAATCTTTTTTCGGTTTGCATATATTAGCGCCAATTAACGGCTGTTAACAACATTGTTCACGCACTTATAACATGGAGTCGCTAATTACATCACTGTGATTTTAATTTCTCAAAGGTTGTAACAAATAAATGCGGTGAGTAAATAAATCATTAGATGCGGTGTAATTTCTTTCTGAAGAGGAGGGCTCTCTGGCTAACCCTGCAACATCAAAGAATATTCTGGGAATCAATCGCCGGTCACTATCATTTGAAGTCGCCGAAACGAATTTTTTTGTTTCAAATTGACCGACCTATTATTTCTCTGTGCAACATGACATCGATCGATAATTGTCTTTAGAAGATACAGAGGGTGTGAACGTTGGGTACTGTTGAGGGATTAAAAATGATAAGCACGCGTGAACGGCGTGTGCTTTGAAAAAATATGCAACGTTATTGACGATTTACCTTCGCGGTATAAATATAAGTTCTAAAGGAATGAGAGTGGAGGGGGAAACTGTATTATGTAGTAATATTTCAGACTGCGCATGTTTTTACTTATATTAATGTCCTTACAAACTTCTTTAGTCAATTGAATGATCATAAACATTTTTATAAAGGTATTATTTATATTTAAGGTATGGATTAACTACAAAAAAATAGGCGAGCTATTGAAATAATACATTTGCAATAAACACGAGATGAAAATATACGTTAGACTGTTGTGTTCCTTGATGTGTCTTCTCTTGATAACATTATTTACAAAAATAAACAAGTAATGTAGTATTTACTATAAGAAATCCCCTATACGAAAAAATAGGGGGATGGAGAAAGGGTGCACCATTGTGAGTACTACTAAATATAGCGTTAGGTCATTTTATGAGCCAAAAAAGATATTGCAGACCTTAGTGTTTTGTCCTTTTTGTTGTCCTTGCGTAAGTCAATGCATATTGCTCTTTAAAAGGTGAAGGTCATAAACCACACGACTGCCATATGGTGACATTTTCAAACACAGCTGCATAGAGGATGCATGTGTTCTTGCGAAGTGGAAAAGACGCCAAAACACGGTCACACTTCCTGTCCACTAGACAAACAAGGTGTCATAAAACTGCCAATTAGCTTAATTAGTTGGGATGTCCGCTCATGTCTTAAAATTAGGGATTCAATTAGAGAAGAACTTTATGATGGTATGAACCCTACCCACGCGCATGGAGAAACATAATATCAATTTACAAAACGATATATTTTAAATTAATACATTTCTATCTTTAAATGGGTACAAAAATTAAGTACCCGGTAGGGCCCACATTTTGGCATAGAACATTCAAGCCATGAATGGGAAAATAAGCCGTAGCCAGGCGACCCTCATTGAAATAGTTGCAAGTCAAGTAAAGTCAAAAGTTGTATGCGGATTCTTAATCGCGGTCCACGAATTCCGATTAATCACATATATGTAACAGCGCATTATGGGAACTATGCATTTGGAAATAGGAATTTTGACACCATTGTCCAAATTTACAACATTGTTCATTATAAGATGCATATATAACAATTAAGATTAGAAGCAGAAGAAACTTTGCTTGACAAAGAGGCAAGATAAAATAAAGTACATATCCATACCCCTGTAACTAAAGTAATGATGATGCAAATGACGGTGATGGTGCTGCTGCTGCTTCTGCTGATAATGATGACGGTGATACCGATGCTGTTTATGATTATAATGTAAATAGTTATAACGGTTACGGTGATGCTGATGCTCATGACGATTATGATGTAAATCGTGATGCCGGTGATGATGATGATTAGTGGTGATTATACAAGTAATATGGGATCATGGTGATGATCATGTGTGATCAGGTGAATTTAATGGCGGTAATGATTATTATGTCTTTAATATTAATCATGTAAATGGACGTGATAGAAGTTCGTTTTTATTACGGTTGTTTCATTTAACTGTCAATCGATGATTGTATACGTGCACAATTTGGCAATCTATGGTTATTCAGACGTTGAACTTTAGGATCATAGTCATTGGCTCTGAGTGCCGTGGAGGATGTTATTGGTTCTTGATTGGGTCACACCTTGCAATAATGCATAGCATTGTTTGTTTGTTTTATGTTTAGTTGTTTAATGTTTTTGTGTTATATGAGATGTGTTACCTTCTTTTGGTTGACGTTTAATTTCATTAAGTAGCTTTATTTTGTACCACGCAATGCATTCTTTGTAAAAAAAAAAATACTTCAAGCAAGTGTGTTCACACAAAAATGATAGGCGTAGTTGATCCGGGAACGGACCATGAAGCTACAAAGTAATAAGCGAAAATTCAAACTCGGGTAATGCTGCGACATTGCGCGCGCATACGTGTAATGACAGCTGTGTACACACTATCTTCATATGCCAAACAATGAAGACTAAGAATGTCGATCCAAGGCGGATGTTAAGCTATTCATTGGAATTAAATAAAACATCAGTTTCGACAGAAACGCAATTTCGTTAGCATTCCGTTTCCGTTTCAACAGGAAACGAAAAACGTTCCATTTCCACTCCGTTCCGTTTGTCATTTTCATGATTTTCAGTACTGTAATGATGTAATTAAACCCTACCACTATGAGCCAGTGTTAGACGATAACGATGAGGATAAATGTACGGATGATTCCTCTACAGATTCGTGCTCCGAATCTGACAACTCCGAGATTGTCACCGTGGACGATGTTTAAAACTGGTAGGTGCGAAAATCAAAATGAACTGAAATTGAACATACCGACAGTAAAGAATACAATTTATGAATTTAAAACCTATTTATTCAGTCGTTATCGCGGATGTAACTAGTTCTAGAATCTATTTTATACATAAAATAAATTGTGCGGATGTCAAGTCAAACTGGTTGAACTTACAGGTCAAACCGTCTCCAATCCATATCGATCTCGTCTGGGAGTTCAACAAAATACTGTAATTCTGTTGTGGCATTCATTTTAATAAAACACTTTATGTTAAAAAGATACACATGGGAAGATTTATCAGACTATTGAAACTTACTAAATTGATAGCCATTATTTGAACAGAATGCAGTGTGAATTTATTGCTTAAAAACAATTATGTTTACCATGATTCGTGCCGTCAAAATCATGATTATAGACAAAATAAATACAATTTAGCACACGATAACAAAAAAATCAACAACAAATAAAATCCAACGCAAATATAAACAATGAATAAACATGGCGGAGTATATTTCTTTGTTCCTGTCTGACGTCACGCGCACCTGTAGACAAGGGCAAGTAAGAAACGGAGTTTAAAGGGATAACTCTTTTCATTTTATGGAAATCGTGTTAAAAACACATTTTATAACTAAAAACAACACAAAAGAGGTAGTTTATTGTGAAATGTAGGTTAATTCATAACTACATTTGAAATTTTTACCAAATTTCCAGATTTGATTTTATTTGACCTTTAATGTAAAACCCTCCACCTTGCACTATCCTGTGTGCTGCTAATTATTGAAGGTCTCCTGCCCGATTCCATCGCAGCACAATTGTTAGAATATCGCCAACAATTTCTAGGCAGCACTTCAGACCAAATCACTTTCACATTAAAGTGACTACGTATGAACACCAAAATAGCATCCAACAAAAACATTTTGTGTACCTGTTTGGCACACCTTTAATCGAGTGCCATGCTAATGCTGATCATTCTTAGAATGTCTATTTGCTAGTGATAATGACTGGCCACTTCCATCAATGCTAATATACGGCATAATGACACATTCTGTGTTACTCCTATTAGTGGCAACTAATTCACTCACCCTCAGAAAACAAAAGAAAGCCAAGCAATATGCTGCAGTAAACAAACGTGTCTCGTACTCGTTTCTGCAAACATTCTGCAATGCCCCAAGAACCCCCTTTAACAAGACTTGTGTAATAGGTAAACGTAAACTATTCCGTCTGTCTGAGCGCTTAAATCCCTCCAGTGCCTTTTGCACAACAAAATTACTTTAAATATCATGACAACCTCTCATTTTACATTGAAACTCAATAGCATTTACATACAAACGAGCTGTGCTATCTTTTAATCCTTGCAAAGAAAGCCCGGCAATACACAAGGCAATTGTGTCTATTGATGGGGGGCAATCTTTCAGTATACTATATTTAGTTCAAAGTTTCTTCAAAGCTATTCAGTCCTGTGTTGTAAGCATTAGTCGTGTATGTAGCCAGGGCTAAGTTTATCAACCTTGAAGACTCTAATCGCAAATCCATGATTGAAATTGTTCCGGTATGACCCGTGGTACCACGCCTGCTTTCGGCGCCACATTCCGAAACCTCACCCACTGTTTGCGAGAAATGGAATCAGCAATGGTATTAGCATATGTTGGAATATGTTTGGCTTTAAATACGATACCTTGTTCCATAGCCAAAAGCACAAAGGGCCTTACCAATTGCATAAGTCATTTTGATTTAGCAGTCTGCTTATTAATGATGGTTACCAGAGCCTTGTTGTCAATATAAAGCACAATCTGTAGATTGCTTAATTTATGACCCCACAACACTAGTGCAAGCAAAACAGGCACTTTTTCCAGAAATGTTATGTCCCTCAAAATCTCATTTCCGAACCACGACTCTGGTGATTGAAAATATGCTCAATCATTACCTAGCTAAAGACAACCGCAGCCTAGACCAGCTGACCCTGCACTGTCTGTAAACATATTTAAGCTATCATTACTAGACTAACTCTCATCTGAAATGTATGCTTACCCATTAAATTTCTCTAAAAATACTACCCACACTAGCATGTCCTGCCTTATGTCACTTGATAGCCATATCTTATGATGTGGTCCCATCGTTGCATCATAAAATTTACGCAGAAAGGCCCTACTAGCCCAAACAGCTTTACTGAAAAACGCAAGCTTTCCAATTAAAGTTTGAAATTCTTTTGGTACTTTCTTTTTTTTTTTTTTTTTTTTTTTTTTTCTTTTTTTTTTTTTTTTTTGAACCAGCATTCCTAGTAACATTGCATTTAATTCCTTTATTTTGTGCAAAGGAATTCTTACAGACATTGAAACATAATCTACTTCATACCCTAAAAATATCAATTTCTGAACTGGGCCGACCGACTTCTTTTCTGCCAGAGGGACCGTGAGCCAATCACAAACCAAAGCAAATGTGTGAACAAGAGACTTGCAGTCCTACAAAAATGAAGTCATCTAAATAATGATCCATTGTAAATTGCCCAGATATATAACTGACCAACCAGTGTAGAAATGTCGCAAACTTCTCAAATAAAGAGCAAGAAATTTTACATCCCATTGGCAAAATCTTATCTACATATATCAAACCAGCTTCATCCTTAATGTGGCGAAATAGGCAATATAAGAAAAGCGTATTTAATATCTCTTTTTGCCAAATATGTGCATCTACCCAGGTTAAAAATCATACCAACCACTGAATCAAATGAAATATATGACACAGAGCTCAAGCTCATCACATCATTAATTTTTATTTTTGTCACCTACAGGATACGACAAATGAGTTATAAGCCTGTAAGATCCATTAGATTTAGGGACTAAGCCGACTGGAGAAATTCTTAAATTAGAAATTGGTGAATCAACATAGGGTCCCGCAAACCTGCCCAAACGCACTTATTTACATTTTTTTTTTTTTTCTTTCCT
Source organism: Sinonovacula constricta (assembly GCA_007844125.1). Classification (NCBI taxonomy): domain Eukaryota; kingdom Metazoa; phylum Mollusca; class Bivalvia; order Cardiida; family Solecurtidae; genus Sinonovacula; species Sinonovacula constricta. The sequence continues at coordinate 43,323,404 of CM017555.1, forward strand.
TCAACATTACAGGATTTAAACGTGCAGATTTCAAATTTCTTGCCACATGATTAGCTCTATTACCCTCAAAACCAAGGCGAAAACCACTTATAAAACCCCCCATCTAATAAAGCCGCATCCACTCTGTTTGGATACAAACGACTCAGAACTTTTACATTGACTGGAGGGACTCCCAATTTTAAATTAAAATTGTGAACCAGATCTGGCTCTGGCCCCAAAGGCAGTCCTTGACATAGGTCTAAACCACCCTCGGCCCTGTGAAATAAGCAGTTCAAGTTGGTCCAGCCCCCCGCCAAACTGACCTGAACCCCTGCTAACTGTGCACCGGCTGTAAGAATGAGCAGTATTACAAGTTATGCAAACATGGCTAAATGGGCACTGTGACCTCACGCATGACCTATAATTAGTCACAACACTTCTTAACTGTAGGAGTGAACAAAGTACCCGAATTTGTAGAGGCCCCAACATAAACCAACCAAAGCTCTTGGTCAATCTGCCCAAAAGATATGCCAGCTGGATTAGCAGCCACCCTTAATCTAAACTGCTGGTCATAATGCTTCCAGCCAGGCCCTGGGTGGCAACTAGCAGCCAATCTAATGTTTGTCATGCACTTTAAAATTTCATTTGTTCTATGCGATGCACCGACAGAAAAATGCATCAGACCAAACTTCAAACTTCTATTGTGTGGATAGTTCTGCTAGCATGTACTGGCCTTAATAATAATTCACCAGAACTGGACAGCTCCAAGCTCCTGATGTCATCAACAGCCGGCTGGTTTTCTAGAAGCTGGGCCAGCTCTATGTATTGCCCATTTACAATTTTGTTTTTATGGCCTGTGAAACACTGAAACCAATATCTGCAGGCACGCTTACTAACGCTACTGGTTGGTTGAAAACAAAAACATTACCTTCTGGCAAATAGGGCAGACTTGAAGCTGCTGGCCCAGACAGTTTACCTTCACACAGGCTCGCTCCCCACACCAACTTCTGACACCGTCTCGCTCCCCACACCAACTTCTGACAACAGCACGCTCCTGCTTGTCGCACGTGCCCTAGGACCCCTTGCCACTGTCCTGCCTCTTCTTGCACCAACTCTACCCTGTCCAGACGCCTGAGCCTCCTCAACATCCCAGACCTTAGGCGCACGACGGACCCGTTTAGGTTTAGGCATTTCTTAAAATGAACACAAACACAACACGAAAGAATCGGCAAACAAAATATTTAATAAACAAAAGTTTATAACACCTAAGCACCTACTAAATTAAAAATTCGCCTGAAAACAAAAACTAAATAAAAATTACTCGAAAGCAAAATAAACTTATCAATTAATAACCTTGCATCGACTGAACAAAACAAAAGTGATACTTCACCTCGACATTCCACTTTAAAACAAAAATACACTTAAAAAAAAACCACACAACAATTTAAGAAACAACAGCACACAAAAAACCCTCGTGTATCCAGGTCCATGTATCTATTCAAAATCTCACTCTATTTAAACCATCGACGCAATTAAAACTAGTAGTAATGCAATTAAACACTAATTAAATAGTTCAGCTACAAATCAGCGATTAAATACAACTTTTAATTACTAAATTTACAAAATAAATCGTAAGACCAAATGATTTGTGCTTGCAATTCGAAAATGCTGGACGGAAAAGGAAGTAGCTAAGACGGTGCATACATAGACTGTGCAGTCAGACAATTTGCCATAGTCATACCGGTGCTCTCACCCACCATACCTCGATAAAATGTGTACAGCAATAATCGACCTCCAATAACGGCGGTTAGCTTTAGCGCTAACCGCTATTATATTTAATAATATGTTGATAGAGAACCGTATAGTGTTCAGTATTTAACTGTTTGCTAAGAAACCACGTCCGCTTTTGCACGGTGTGTTAATAATGTTAATAATTTTAGCAATTTGCCTGTTAAACATTTTGTATGGATCTTATACATGTTTATCTTTAGTTGTATTGAATCCACATCAACAATTTATTATCATAAGTGAGTGATTAAAAATAAACTCAAAAGTTGTATTCGGCGGTCGATAACAAAAATAACAAATATAATAAATATATGTCAGTAGTCTGAAATAAAATAGAATAAAACAGACATTATTGACGACAACTAAAAACTGGAAACCAAACTTTCACTTGTATAGTAGATAACATTAAATGAACAATGAAAAAATGATAAAAAATAGTTTTAATACTAATAATAGTATTGCGAAACAATCAGTATTCAAACTTAACATACATTTGCACATTATTTATAAACAAGTATTGACCAGTCAATTGTAAAGAATGTGAATAGTAAGTGCAATGATGTGGCAGGGAAGGACGAAGATTTGGTTTAATTAACTTATTATTTTGATAATGACGAAATGCTTTCTTTACAAACGAAACAACATTCAAAACAAGTATGTGTGCTGCGTAAAAGTAAGTTCCGAACCATGGCAGCAGACCTTTCGTCTCTATTTACTTGGCATTGGCAAGAAAATAATGTTAATACAGATTTCAACAAACTGTGAGTCAAAGAAATTCGTTTCTTTTATATTTTATCTTTTAGTATGTACAATATAAAAAATTGTGACTTTCTTTCTCTTAGGGTACTCGCACCGCTTTCAAACATATCACGTAATAACATTGCATATGTAAAGGTAGATCTATAATGGTAATTTCATGTCGAAAAGTATGTGCAATAGTATTAATACATATTTTCAAAGAAAGCACGTAAGATACATTTGTGGAAACTACTTTCAAACACCAGTCCTATTTTGCGAAAGATGCAAATATTTAATTAAGACATAAAGGTATGGGTTGACTGGTACGCATATCAAGACCTGTTTTTATTGACACCGGAGAGGTGAATGGAATGTTCTCATCAGTCATGGTCTATTTAGCATTTACGCCATGTTTTTGATTCTGGCAGAACATGGCACGTAAATACATGCCTGTCTGTAATGATGGAAACGGTGTATATACACTTGCTGCTGTTACCATCTGGATTAATATAGCACGAAGAGATTGTGTTTCTCAATAAAGCATATTTTATTATCACTTTCATCAATTAGGAATTATTTGATGTGAGTGACACACAATAAACTTTATTGATCTTAAATTAATTGTGAATAAAGTGGAGAAGTGTTGTCCCGAACATGATCGAAAACAGATTTATTTCGAAGTTCACTACTAAGACTCGCTAAACATATTCGAATATATACGAATTAGACTTCATTTGTCAACATTATTGAAAACCCGACATCCACGAAATGCTTTAATTGCTTACTTAAAAATTTGGAAGTGAAAAAAAAACAACATCGAAATTTAGAGGTAAAGAAGCAAATTTAAATCCGTTGTGTTGGCCTATTTTTAACGGTGCGATATTTCTTCATTTAAATGCGTCATTCGGTTGTATCTTAATCGGATATATCGTATATTTCAACAACTTCGGAAAGAAATTGTTCGCATTTTATATCCTTTACGAATTATCTAATTTAAAAGACATTTACCATTAAAACGCTATTAGCGGTATACGCATTGTTTCACGAAAGTAAAGTTAACCATTTGATAGCCAATTTAAAATAAGATGTTCAATGTTGAAACTATACTTTGAATGCTTTTAACTTCGTAATGGTTATCATCATAACCATTGGCTGTTTATTGATTTTAAGTTGGCTCAACGGAATAAGTTCTTATTGACGTACGGTTTGGTTTCAATTGCAGTACTACAACATATCCCTAGACAACATTTTCATTCGTAAATTACATCCAGTTTGTTGTCTTTAACTGAACACTTAAAAATTATATTGTCCAAAATTTATCAGAAACACATTAAACTACTTTCCTCATCATTTTGCATAAGATGATTTGCCTTATTGAACTGACGGATAACTTTCGTGTCTGTGAGGCTTTCCAAACTATTATACGCGCTTGGAAAACCTAATCTTTAGCTAAAACTATTTATTTAATATTTTTAAGATATCCGTGCTGTTTCAATACTGGTCATCAGGAAATTAAGATCCAATTCTAAATACCAGTTTCATATGTTTGATTTTTTTATTTTATTTTAGTTGCATTTGATTTGACACGTCTTAGGATATAACTAAATTAATTATTTAAGACAGTATTCAAAATTAAATAGTAAGCATAATGAGGCAAAGAAAATAATGTTCTAACAGAAGACGCATTCTTTTGTTACGTTTCATTAAACTACTATGCTATGTAACCGTAACTTGGCATATCGTGCAATATTAAGGGCTTGATGGCAAATAAAATGGCAGTTTGTTCCAGATAAAAAATTGTCTGCTGCAAGGCACAACTTACAAACAACTCTTAATACAAATACAATGCATCAGTTCAAATCGATTATAGAATGTTTATATAATTTTATAAAATTTAAATTCATATATAGTAATTCGATAACAGTAATATGCGCTTTAAGTTGTGCGATTGCCGACGCCGTTTTTGTTGAGTGGTCCATGCAATATCTTTTACCTGTAAATGGCATGAAACGGTAATATGATGAGACAATTATTGTATCTACAGGAGTCTATACAGACCTCCTGCAACTGTGATTATTACAGTCTGTCTTCTCTGTAATACTCACAGGCAGTATAAATGTTTTAGTGGTTGTTTTACTTTGCTTGATGCATTTTGACAGGCTAAAAGCAATGTGAATAAAAATACATTGGCATTTAAAAGCCACGTGCTTCACAGTTTCGCTGTGTCTTGGTAAGTGGCACTGTTGAGATTTCTTTTTTAAGAATACTTTAATAATACAAATAGGCTCTCATGTAAAATGCATCTTTCTTCGTCAAGAAACTGCCATCAATGCACTGTCTCTCAGCATGCTATCGCGCAAAGCATTATTCCAGATGCAGACATACGACTTTTAGGCATGTTGATACGAAAGTACTAATTAAGTTATTTTGAGGACATCGGCCTTTTTTCTTTGTCCAAGAAAGCAGCAAACAAACAGAAAGGTGAACACACTGCCTCTGACTGGGTGCCGTTAGAAAATCCTTGTCGCCCCATTCATATACAATAACGTTAACTCCCAAGTGAGGAAATGTTTGGATATAATTTCAACAAAGTTTGGTAAAAGATTACACAAATGACAAGGTCTTTAGGGTATACTCATAATCTCAAGGGACCCTGTCACAAAATATGTGAAATTATAAACAATAATGTTTGGAAAAGAAACAAAAACCACACTCTAACACAATATACAAATAAAGGGAAAAATTATCAGACAACAAGTGTTTTAAATTGTCCTAAGGAGCGGAATAGTCCAGTGGTAGGACGCAAGACTCCGGATCACGGGGTCCGTGGTTCGAACCCCGGTCAGGTCACCGTTAATTTCATTGAGCAAGAAATTTACCTCGAATTGTTCCACTTCACCCAGGTGTATAAATGGGTACCTGCGAGGGTTATTCGGGTCAGTAATATGACTTCCCAGCGCCATGTGTCGGCTGCCATTGTACGGGATTGACGAATATACCCAATGACCAGGGGGTAAACTGTAAAGTCGGCTGAACGAGCAGTAGCTTGAAAGTAGACTATAACTTGGTATTACCTATTACCTACCTACCTAAGTAAATGCAAAGTGTGTATAAGACAAAAGATCATACACCAATGTAATATGGATAAGTCATTTACATTTTAACTGTTTGGATTCAATCCATTACTGGACCACAATGACCGAGTTGTAGTGTCTGTGACTTATTACTTCTATGCCTCCCAAGCCTCGTACTAGTATCTCATAGTTTCGTTCAAGTATCGGTCTAAGCGAATGACTTATTTGACTAGCGGTTATGTTGGTTCTATCGAGACATTTGTCTAGATTTTTCTTCTACCAAAATAGCTGGTCTTTACTTCATATCATAAATGTGTCGATAAAATGTTATCAAAAATGAAAATAGTAAATCCATCATTTCCCTCGTAGATCACAGCGCAATCTTGGTAGTGTGCATATGTCATCCGATATTGTAAAAAGTTTTTTAAGTTTAAATATTTTAAGTTGATGTACTTTCATAATGTCATACTCTAAAATTACACACGAGGGGATACATCAATTTTAACATGTCTAGAGTTTGTAGAGTTAAATCAAGTTATGTCATATGAGCATTTCAACATATATCAAACCCCGAAAAGGTATAGCCCATATTAAACTGTGATGGGGGCTTAATGAACTCATATTTCATTTCTAAAACACATGTGTATACTTGCATATACTTTGTTGTCTTGAATTATTTCTATATTAAAATGTTTGGTTCACAGAAATTATCCCATTACTTAATAATACTTCTCATATAGATGCCAAGTCTAACTCGTGTCAATTGGCATCACATTTGTCGTTGACATTTTGCTTTACTTTTTGTGCATTATGCAAACAAGCTCTTTAACGAAAGATGGGCTGACTAATATTCAGAATATAAGAACGTTATACTAAAATGAATGCACTGAATCGCAAAAAAACCCACAAAAAACAACAACAAAAACAGCGGAGAAAACGACAAAAAACCCCACAACAAAACAACAACAACAAACCACAGCAACAACAAAACATAAATGAAAAATAAAAATAAATAAAAAATACAAAAACTCAGGCGAATGCTGAGTTGCCAGTTACTTGGTGCGAACCGTTTTAGATGAGATCTAAATAAAAGAGCCAAATTAAAGCAACATAAAACAGCTTTTTCATTTATACTATGATAGTGTATACTATTGCAATGTTTTAAGATAATGTACACCAAGATTAAATTTAAAATTAAAACATATTTTTACTTTCTTTCTGTTCTCATTTTACAAGTGCCCAGACATGTTACATACAACTAAGAAAATGTTTGGCAGTATTTTACGGGTTAAAGTCCACTTCCCTGAAATTGAATTAAATGAAATCTATGTAAATAAAATATTCACATTGCTTAGAAGGCATTTGCTTAGTGAAGGCCTAGGAACATCTTGATATTGTTTTTGTAAGATTGATCGAACAGAACATGTAAAATGCTTGATCTGTGCGATTATTTGACATACAACATGTTCCAGTTTTTATAATAAGAAAAATATCGTATGAAGAATTAAATGCAAAAGCATTATCAAATGTATCATAGACAAACATGCTGAAGTTCCTTTTTTTCTTATGTATTCCAGAAACTACTGGACATTATTATTTTGTTGCCAAGTCGTTTTTAAAAAGTTTGATATGACATCAATATGCATATATTTAATTAAGATTTGTGCAAGAAAATAAATATAAACAGCATTGGATAGTGGGCAACAGAATATTAATAAGCATCAGGCCACATTTGCATATTTATCACTGACTAAACAACGTTGATGTTTGCTGATTAAAATTGCCATATTTGGTGAATAGAACTTTTTTGCAGTTGCGTTTGTATCATTTTTATACATTCTACATATAATGATTTCAAAGAAAGATTTTATTCGTTCAGGTAAGGGACATTGACCCGCCTATTTAAGCCTTGCAATATGCTGCTACCATTTTTGTTATTATTTTACAATATGTTGTAAAATATATATGGCATTTCGTTATTCCATCATCTGCACCCACAATTAAGCAATGTAACTTGCATTCACTAGAATCACGAAAGTGGTAAAAATGAAGTAACAAGTCAACCGATACATGATTCATATGTTTTAGTTTGCTGAATGTCCGTCAAAGTTAGTGAAGAATGTTCAGGATATAAGGATACGCACTTGCAAGTAGGGCAGTTTTTTTTTTCATTGGATCTTTTGCTTAACGGATGTTGTAAGTGATAAAATAAGCTGTGAAGTCTAAAGGACATTCAGTGTCATACATTGAGCACGCATTGTCATGAACCCCTTACTGGGCACAGTGTACGTATATAGAAAGGGTCCAATTTTTTCAGGAGTTACAAATCATTAAAATTGCTTTCATTGTTTACATCGCTATTCGTTTTTAAGCCAGCCAATATCTACGGTTATGGTGTGTGGAGTTTTAATATTTAATCCAGAGATTGTTTATGTATGAACACTATGTTTTGGGGGATTGTCAGAAAAAACATCTCCAAATTAATTTCACTACCATGTAATATGTTCTCCTTTCTTGCATTATTCCCAATATGAGAGCATAGAAGATGACGTTAATTGGAAGACTGTTTCTTCATGTTTGAACATAAGCCAATTCTTGTACAGTCATTTTTTGCTCACGTCATGATCAGGGCATGGCATTAACGCATGATATTGCAATCCTTGTCACGGACGTATTTCTAATCAGTTGCTGTCATGTTATGCTTGGCGTAGAAATGACCATAAAGTGATGTGTCATCGGACATGAAGTGAAATGTCATCTTTGAAATAGAAGAGTTCGTTGACCTTTGACCTGTACAACATGACAGTGGTCTCAAAACAACTACAACATACAATTATATTTGATGTATATAAATGTTAAACGATAATAAAATGTGCTTACTAGTTTTACTTGACCCACACATTCTCCGTTAAAGTTTTACCTATGAAATGAATAATGATTATAGCGAAACAATACATTTAAACAGGCATAAAACAATAACAAATTAATCACACAATGTTGGGAATGTCCTGCATAATTGCCAAATGGAACAGTCCGGTTTTAAGTGACAGCAAAGTCATATCTCAAGCTGTTTAAACGAATCATGTTGTGCTAGCAGTATATAGGGCACACTCATTTATCACGGCGCATTATTGCAAAGTACACTTTCTGTTATTGCAACTTGACACAGAGATGCATGTTTAAGTCCTAGTCCTCGAATAATTTCAAATAAAGTAGACAAGAACACGTTTTGTCAAGCTCAATTTTCTAAAGTGCTAAATATCAAGAAACGAATAATCCTATGATTACAGAAAGGGGAGTTTTAGATGTGGTTAAAAACGCCACGGAGTGTGAGTATATTATGTAGTCATATAAGATGAATATTTCTTGATTGTTTTCTATTTCATTTTAAAAGGTTCAAAGTAATATGAATATCTGAACTTTCCCATTTTCAAAGTTTTGTTAATTGTTACAAAAATTGCCTTTCGTTCTTGCCAAGTGTTTTGCGAGTTACGGCGAAATTACTACAAAATTTCTCATTCATACTCCGCAAATATAAGCAGCAGTCACTTAGGTTTTATGCAGCTAGAAAAACACTAAAATTAAACTGACTTAGACGCTTACATTCCCAGAGGATCAGATAGCGATCTATGAAATAACACCACCTTTGTGAGCAAAGAAATTGCACATCATTAAGTTATTTTTGACGCATGTGACAATATAGCAAATGATTTTTAGGCATAACATATACGCTAAGCTTTACAGACTAAAATAATTTCAACAGTAAAGCGGTACAGGAAAGCCCCAGTATACTAACTTTATAGCTTGATGAAAAATCGTCCATTATATCAGCACAGTTATATCCTAACAATCAACAATATATTGCTTTACATTAAAAACGATCGGAACTAGTTATTCAAATGAAAGAGGCACATTGTAATAAGTTATTTGTAACTACTTCTTCCACAAGTAAAATATATGAATTAAAGAGAAGAAGCTGAACATAACGAATGATGTACTCGTCACGTCTTCAAAAACATGATATGATAATTAATAGGCATAATAAAGGTCTTAACTCATGGATCATTCAGACCACACATGATCTAGATCTTTCATAAACCTATATGGTTCTTAAACTGTAACGTTTGTTATACGGATTTCTTTCCCATAAAAGATAATCACAACAGATCAAATTGACCTTTTTTGTCAGCTGACAAATTGCCAAAAACTGTGAATATTGAACACTGCCACGCAACTCACAGACAGAATTGTTGAGTCGTAGATCCTTCACTGCAGACAAACGTTAAAAACACTATAATGAATGACATGTCTGATGGAATTTTATCGTAACTCAACCCAGATGTTTGTTCATTAGAACAAAGGCTACATTTGTTCTAATCAGCTCACGTCTGAGTTGTGTTAGCCATCTTAAACTTACGAATGGGGTCAATTACCATTGGTAATGTAAACAGTTTAATGACATCGCTTTTGTTAGAAGTGCACGAAATCTACCAAAATTAATTTATGATACGAGACTACGAAACGAGACAATAAGTTAAATGCCTTGTCAGTGGGTAATACAATTTAAAACTGTAAAATGTATATAATTGCTGTAAGCAACTACCAAAAGCACAGTAGATCTAACAGGTAATAAAATTGTAATACAATTATATCAAAATATTCATTGACATTGGTCGCTTACGTTTGGTGTTGGTATGTATACGTTCTGAAATTAGTGAATGTAAAAACAAAAACAAAAAAAAAAAACATGATTTTTTTTTTCATTTCTTTGCAGTCTGTGGAGCTTTGGATGTCACACAATTTTCAACGAATTATTTAACAGTTTCATGTTAGAGCATTGCTACTTTGTGCATACGATGAGTAGTTAATCAGTAGAAAGGACATTTTTCAGATTTGTTTCATATGGCTTGGTACTCTTTTCTGCGGGCTTTGATGTATTGCAAATAGATGTCTACAAAAAATAAAATATAAGACGCAATTATCGCAAAGATTGTTTGATAATATAGAAGTGTCGAGTACATATTAGTTTAAAATGTACACGCCCATTTACTTTTGGCATCTTTACGGATCAATGTTTTAAGTATATTTTCATTCATTCGCATGGTTACAAACAAAAACATAAATAAACATAATATAATTGGTCAAATTGAACATTGTTTCGTATTGCATGAAAGTAATAAAATACAGGAACATAATATCTTATCTTTGGATCAACATGATCCATGTTGATGTTGTCGTTCTGGATACATGTTACCGATAAAATGTCTTAGTACTACCTCCCTATGGTTCAACTCAAACTATGATGAAGGTGATGATTTGATATATACGATGTTGTTTAAATGGATACACCCAAAATCGAATTAATAATGATACTATACATTTTGTTTACAGGATGCCAATGAAATGACTCAAGACACTCTTGGCTCAATTTGGTTTATGTTGACGTTGAACGTTCTGCATAGCAATTTGATAACATATATCATGCAAATGACATTTCATTCTTCTGAAGTGAATCAATTGCCTTCACAGCTGCTTAAAATCAATCAAGATGAGTGAACAGATACTATCAGTCAACATTTGTTGATTGATCACTGTTCTGTGGGCCCGAACTGGTTACACTCATGAGCGAATACAATTTTCTGGCGATATGGTGCCTACTGCTTTAATTAATTATTCCATTGAATGATATTGTTAACGATTTTATGCTATAAATATTAAGACCGCCTCCATCCCCATCCAACCCACCCTCACTGAAATTAAATTTGATGAGTTGTGTTGAGTTTCTATGTAAACAAATTATAAAAGTCAAATCAGATTGACAAAACATGCATTTCTTCGTCTGCCGAGGCTTTTATCTACAGATCACATTGTACATATCTTGATAGAATATTATGATCAGAATTATTTTGTCTGTATTCAAGTTCATTTTATCAGTTTTAACTCCCGTTGCAGATGCTTGCTGGTCGTTGTCTCACTTTGATGGGATACTTTTATTAAATGCCTTTAAGAGAAGAACCTTTAGTAAGTGCGAGGTTGGAAATCTGCACAAACCAGGCTTAAGCATCCCAGTCGGTCCTTTTGCACATTCATCGTTTAAAGGCGGTAACTATTGGATATTATTTGTGTGTGTTATGTCTGGTCTCTGTGTTTTTGTCATGTTTACATTCACCCTGATTACCTTTGTCTAGAGGTAGTTGTGATTTAAATGACTGTGGTAATTCGTATGAGACATATTAAATGTATTAAAACCGAACGGCTTGTTGGACCATTTTTAATCTGAAGCCTTGGTCACAGTTATAGTTAAAAGTTAGAATTATTGTACTGTATACAAACTCACAATTTGAGTTAACGGTTCATTCAATGAATGTTCAGTCCACACTATAACATAAGTTGTTGTTGGGAATATATATATATATATATCATCTCTGTGTGTCTGTCTGTCTGTGTCTGTCTGTCTGTGTATCTGTGTGTGTGGCTCTGTGGCTCTGTGGCTCTGTTTATGTATGCAAATTAAGTTTGAAGAAGGAGAGGCCTAGTTGCCTGAGTCCATTTCAGGGCAAAAGTGAAGAGGTCTTCTAGCTGGCCAGCGGTGCACCAGTGATTCTACCTAGACAATAATCAGGGCAAATGAAAATATCAATAACATGGCCACAATTGTTTAACTGTGAAGTAATTAAGAGGAAAGCATTGACACAGCGTGTCCTTAAGTCATATTTGACGAATACCTATGTTCAAATTTTGAACACATTGGAAAGTCAACATTTTCAAATCATTTTTAAATATATATTGCCGACTGACCCTTCCAAGGCGGTACATGTAGCTGTCGGGTTTGCTCTTTTTGTTAATGTTTATTTCTTGATTCCGAAAAATTGTTTCACTTATAATAAAACATTTTTTGTGCAGTTTTTCTAATCGAAATAATACCCCTTTCTTTTTTTAACACTATGTGAACATTATTTTTTTTATTGCCAATGACGTCACTACTTTAGTCATACCTTCTCAAAGAAAACATCAGTGCTTGAACATCTTGTATTCAAATAGATCGGTTTTCTTTTTATTGCTTGCATTTGAGAAACGCATCAGGAAGTGCTATGTTAGAGCTCTGTAAAACCTTTTTAAGCGCCCCAGTCGGCTCATATTGCCAGCTGACTGTTCCAAGACCGTAACTGTCGGGTTTGCTCTTTTCGTTATATAATTCATCACAAATATGTTCTTACTATTCACTAGGCTTGCATGTGAAATACCTTTTCCTGTGCCTTTTCAGAGTTTGGTATATGTTGCAATGCTCATAGGTCTTTGTCATATATTATATCATACACCGATTAAATGGATTTTTGCATTTGATTCCATTTAGGAAACATGGATTAAACAATTATTGGAAGTATGTATTTGTATAGTGGTCAGTCTTGTTAGTTCATTTATTATTTGCGAAAAAAAAGATTCCTACAGCAAATAGTGTTAATGATATTTAAACAATCTGCTATTACCGACGCTTCGGTTGTTGGCGTGCTGTGCACTTTATAAAATCAATAAGAAATATGTCTGGGCTATTGTACTAGTTATTACAATATTGAATAAAGCGAAAAAAATTCTCGCTTATAATGCTTCTTCAACGCCGTACATAATTTCCAAAAAATAAATTCTCATTTGTTTTTTGTTTTTGTTTTTTTTTTCAAATAGAAATGAATGGACGTTTTCAAACGCAAGCGTGACAAACAGTTACAAATGTATCCGTTTGAACATAAAGCATGTTATTGTGTTGAGTTATATTTTATACCTTACATTTGATAGAAGTTAAAGTAAATGTAATTATAGCTGATCTGAAAATAATAATGAATACTTTATATACAGGTAAAATATAGCAATTATTATAGTTTTAAAATGCAATAGTGTGAATTCTTAAATCTTCTCGTTGCGTAAGGCACACATTTGTCAAGCAGATCAAATTGTATTTCGTCGAATATTGGGTAATTCTAGACAATGTGCAAATTATACTATGTCACGCAAATTGGGGACAATAAGCCAACACGTAATTTGACGTAATTTTCTTCTCAATGGTACAGTTAATTTGACATTTGATTTGATGCTAAAGTACTCACACGTTACGCTAATGATTGCTGACTTAACAGACAGCAGTAGTTTGCAGAACACAATTGTAAAAACGACAAAAAATGAAGCAATATAACTTCTTTTAGGGAAACAACGACATCAATATAGCATTAATAATTATAAGTTTATATCCTTTTACCTTCAATTGTTTCGCTCTACATCCACCATCTATGTTATTTTCGAATGAGGTTTTTGTCATGTTGTTGATTTTTTTCTTTTAATCAGATTGATTAAATTCTAGCACTTGCTCCTTCGACTCCAGACTTTCCCGTTTTGTCCTAAAATCGTTTTGTAAATAATGAAAACATGTGATATGTCGGGATTACATGCACTTTGTTATGTTCCTATTCTTCAAATAAATCTCATTGTTTTAAATGGACATTTTACATAAGAAAATTTAGGAGTTTAGACGCAGTCATTCAATTTATTTTCACGATTTTGTAAAAAAAAACTCTGACACTATATTTTACTATATTTCATACTATGACGTTATAATGTAGACGAAATTGCATCAAATTTTCAAATTTACGAATCGCTGTTGAAACCGACTTCTACTCAAACAAAACATAAGAACCCATACGTACAACTTTGCATTTTTTTCTAGAAAATGTATCATTATACGTAATAACAAAGTTGCAGCATACACAGACCAGTTGAGTAGTTTAAGAGCAAACTCATTACGAATTGTATTTCATTTGCTTTTTATATATTATCGTTGTGTTTAATGTGCACATTTTAATTAAAGTGCATTCGAGCTTTCCTCGCATTGGCTATGATGGATGGACCAAACAATAAACATATATGCACTCGTATCAGTATATCTTCTATTTATTTGAAGCATTTTAAGGACTTGATGGACCAAGGAAACGCTGGAACTTCAATGGCAGAACATTGTTGTATTCTGTGAAAGTATAATCCGTTTTGCCCTCGTTATGCCTATTACTAAGACGTGTTTAACCAAAACATATAAACATTTGATATGTACCTCCATTTATAGCAAGACCAAATTAAAGATAATGCAACTAATTAATATTCCCATCTAATATCAAAAACACATGAACTTGTAATGTCTACTCTATTTAACGTTCATTGTATTAACGGAGAAATAAAAAGTCGATTCAGTACATTTACAGAAACAACTATGAAATTATGTTTAGAAGAATTAAAAGCAAAAATAGGATTCAAAAACAACTTTCCAGTTAAAACTCAACCATACAAATGTCATCAATACATTTTCGAATGTTATTTACCATAGACACGCACGCCATGAGCGACAACTTAATAGCATAGCGTAATTGTATTTGACGCCTCCTACGTTGATGTGACACACGCGCGTGCTGGGTGCTCTAAAATTCAAGATAAGCTGCATGGAAGCCGTATTCTCTATAATTACAAAAATAACCTGTCCTTAGACTGTTTTGCCAAATATGAAAGACTTTTGATAAAAATATTAAAAGTCTATACCCACTGTAACTAAATATCATACTTGAGCGCTTTCATGGAATATTCATGTTCAGAGTTTAAAACCAATCATCAACTCTTCAGTGTAAAGTTAATATTTAACTTAATGCATTATTATAGTTCTGGAACTTTTTAACACAACCTAAATAGAACCTACCTTTGTGTCGGTTACAAAAGATACATTAAATATAGGACTCGGAACACTTTGGATCCGTTACTCTTAATTGGTGTATGGTTCATGAGACTGACAAACTCGACAGTTGATAATGTAGAATATATATGCCACTTTCTTATACCCAAATATGCGAATTTAGCAATGATACTTTATATTATTTATGGTCTAAAAGCGTATTCACACATGTAGAATGATATGTCACATAGCAAAAAGGTCTTAAGCCTTGATGCCGAAATTTCGTATGCAGGAGAGAAAATGCAAATTAATTTACCACGGTTGAATTCGTGCGCTGTAGGTAAATTCAGGTTGACAAAAATTGTAGCCAATTAATCAAGTATGTCTTTCATTCACATAACTGTCTTATGCTAAAAGTAGTCTCTGTTTAATACTTGCTTTTATAAGAATTATTTTTTACACGAAGTTGCTTTACGTTCTTTTCTGTAGTCGTCTCTTTTTTGAATACTAGGTGTTGAATTCATATGACAAGTTCTTTTGTCAAAATTTGTCTATGTAACTAATGACAAACATTGCGGTGCAAAATTGATTTTACAAAGAAAACTGAAAAGGGTTCAGTATCACCGCCGTCAGAAACTGCCCAGGCGACATGTAAACATGTCCCGAACTATTAACCCTAATAAGGATGTATAGTGCAAAAAGGTCAATAGAAGCAACTGAACAAAGATTGGTATCTTATATATCAAGTCCTTAATATTTACGAAAATATTTAAGCTAACACTAAAATTTAAACTACAACTAGACAAAGGCATACAATATAAAAAGTAATGTAAAAGTGACAAAAACACAGAGAATAATCAGCTGGCAAAAGGACCGATAGAATGCTTACACTGGGCGAGTTGAGCGCTCCAAGACTTGTTTAAAAATACAAGCTTGTGTCTGTTAAGCTGGAATATCTGTCGTCAAAGTCAGACTATGGGCTATTTATGGAGAAAGACCAACATTTATGTATTTAACATACTTAATGCATCGGGTACATGAAACAAATTAGAACATACGCGTTCTAATTACAATACATTGGTGCATGTCTCGATTTGTATAGTTGATTGTATAGCTGATGTAGTGTAACACATTGAATCTTGTTAATTCTTACGATCTTATTTTTACTGTGGTAAAATTCCTTTCCTTATATAAGCGAGTATTCCGGAAATGAAAAGACAGACAAAAAAGATCCACAATTTTTTAATGTTCTTTAGTTTTAAGATTTGTTTGAAGATGTGTACTTATATGTCGTCATCAAAAAGGAATGGTGCCCATAATGCTTTTTTTTTTCTTGACGAATAAAACAAGAAGATGTGGATTTTTCTTAAGCCTAGTACATTTGTTGACGCTTTTTAAGTATTTTTCGGAGACAAGGACCCACATGGTTAACGTCAACTATCTTGGACATAATAATACATGAATTGACTTTATGTTTCAACATTTATGTTTAGCTTTAGTTAATTATCCAAAGTTATTGTATAACATTTACAGTTTTAATTTCAATGTCTTCAATACTTACGTTGTATGAAAGGTTATTTTGCAATATCAACCTACCAATTATGTATGACCAGGGAGTTTATATGCTTTTGATTTTTTTTCTGAAATAACATTGCCAATAAACTTTTATTACCAAATTTTTACCAAAATGTAAATATGACGTTTAGAACTTTGCCTGGACACATATACAATTTTAAGAAACCTTAATGACTCTAACTTTGAGGTTTGTCGTATCAACATTTATCCTTCAGACGGATTAATAGGTTTTAGTTGTATATCGCATTTTCAAAGACATTATTTTTTATAGCATTGGTAATGAATATGAACCGTTTCAGTATATACAAGTTGTCGAACGAAGATACTTTCACAACATAATTTCTGAAATGTAGGCGACAAAACATGAATATGTAAAATTAATCCACGAATATGTTTATATTAAAAACGAAAACAGCTTGATACATCGATGTATACTTGTTCTATTATACATGTATATAGTTATACTATAATGTACATATACTAATTATTATTATTATTGCCTCAAACATTGTAAAGAATAAAAGGTAAAGTGTACAGATTCGTGTGAAAAAAATCCGACACTACTTATTTTACACTACTTACATACACACAGGTGTGAACTCCACTCTTGGGAAATGTTGTTTTAAATGTTATGCAAGTAATTGCCTTGTTTATAACTAATGCAGCGTGTAATGTAATGTTCGGGTCCAATAAGCGCCTAGATAAAATAACATTCAAGAACATTAGTGTCTATTGTGTCAGAAACTGTTTTTACGATTGACACGGCCTACCACATTCCAAATAATCCTAACTTGTTTATTTTCTCATTTAGTACATATATCAAAAAAATTATCGTTCAAGCTTTAGAACTGCACAACGTTGGGAAAGCTTCGAATATTATGATCTCCAATATATTTAAAATGTTGGTCTTAATCTTAACTAGTACTTTTCTACTTTAACCCCATCACAATGTACTTGTTAACTTGAAACCTCAAACAGGCTCGCTTTTTTATTAAAACGGTAGACGTGCCAGTTGGTAAATCACAATTGGAATAAGTTAAAATTATTATCATCTGATTTTACGATTGGGTCCTTCGATATTGCTTTCTTAGACCTTTAATTGACCCCGCTCCCTAAAGAAGTCTTTTATTCAGAGAACTAGACCTCTTCTCTGGTCTCAAGATTCTTGTATATTTGTTGTTTGAATGTAGCTTATATAAAATGATGTTGCTTTTATTCACACAAACTCTCAAAGTGAAACCTATGCAAACACTACTTGCTTGCACCTACTACCAACAGTATACACGAGCAAGAACTTATTAAGTGATTTGTGTAATCTCAGTCATTCACCAGCGCAGTAAAAAGGACCGAGCTATTTTACTGCGAACGTACCTCTACTGAATTCTTGCTGGTTTCCCATTTTTTTATGACCCTGACATTTGCAATACATGTATTTTAGATAAACCCTTGCCTACAAATTGCAACATACTGCTTAGATAGATTCTGGTAATCGTTTTAACGGCTATCTGCAAACCGAGTTTCTTTTTTGTTTGTTTCAGTATGATACAAAACACACATGTAAGGACACATTACGACGCCCATGGTGAAACTCAAGTCTTACGCCTAAGAAGTCGCGACCCGGGTTCAGCTTATTACATGTACATGTACTAGTTTGTCAGTTTGTCATAAACTAATTGGCGCACATTTTGCTCACTTCTCAATTAACAACAAAACCTTCCTTTTATTATTCCGGCTGTCACTCCTTCTAGAAAGTTTTAAACTCTAACAGCGACAGATGTTAGGATAGATATTACAATCCGATGTAGCAACTTATTATAACATCCTGATTTGTGCTTGTATGATTACCCCATGGGCAATATAAACAGTTATCTGGAGAAACAGTTATACAACTCTTCAAACAATTCTATCTTACGTTGTCCAAAATAATAGTAATGAAAATTTTACACTTTTAAACTGAACTACATGATACATTAGGCCAATTCGTTTGCCTTTTAATGGTTATAGATGTATTTAATTGAACGCCTATATATAATTAATACATTATACTTATATTAAGAATATCTTTATATCGCTAAATAATGAATCAATCACACACTTAAAGCAGAAGTTCGAGTATTGTTATCAGTTTGTAGTTATTTAAAGGTGCAAAACATTTTCAAGCAGAAAATAATGTAAGGGACAGTAGATTTACCCCTCTCTTTTCCTATAGATTTAGCCCTTATTACTACGTGAGATATAGGTTTTAGAGACTGAAAAACACGTTTGACAACCTATAAAAGTCATCAAGGTAAATGTAACTTCAAAGTAGTTCTAAAACCAGTTAACAATAAAATATTAATTTAATAAAAGAAACACACACTCATTAACTTGATTAAACTGCTTTGCCTTCTCAAACAAACAATAGGCGTTCATCAAGGCGAGTGTGTAGCTTACGATCGCTTTTGATAGATGCATCAAAATTAACTACATAAATTGCATTCTCGTTCATCCCTAGTTCATTCACAGTCAGAATAGAACAGCCATTTCCTTTAATGTTTTTTACAAACATTATGTGTATTGTGCATAAATATATTATGATGTAAATATTATTTCTTTTGGCACATATGCAAACGACGCAAATCTTAATTTTAATTACTGTTTCTAAACTGTTAAATGCATGCCTTACATAACTACAACGTTAAGTATTTTATCCAGGATATTTATTGCGTTGAAAAGAATCAATGAACTAGTAAAATGATAAAATCATACAGTTTCAAAACTTTATTCGCAAATTTCAGGCTCTCTTGCCAACACTATAACATATATTTGCTGTAAGTATTATAAGTATTATACACATTACGTAGGTCATTGTGACACAGCATGGCATCATTCAGACAATATCTCCAATTTGCACACATACAAACGCTCGTATCATGGATGTATTATTCATGGTATTACATTGTTTGACAAGTATGCACACAAGAATATCATTTTCAGAGACGTATTTCTTACCAGGAAACGTCAAACCCGGCATAAAGTGACATTCATTTTTGAATTGTTTTATGCCATTGCACTTGACATGTTCAAATCCGATATTTAAACTTCGTATAAACATGACAATGTGGCTTCTATTTTTAACTCAAGGTAAAAAAGTACTCAAAATTATGTTTAGATGAATACGCCAAGTTCGATGGCAGTAGTGTGAGGATAAAACAGAGTTTTACGTAATAAGCTCAGACTCTCTTTAAATTGTCTTAAATATTGACCAGTTAAAAGAAACAGCTGTAGGTAATATTAATACGCCTTCGTCCGTTTCACTGTTCCATGTGATAGTATTTCGTATTTACATTTTTAACATTTGAAAGAAATGTGCAGTTTTGCACAGTGAAAACCTAAAAAACAAAAATATTCAAAGAAATTGTGTTTCAAATCAGTTTAGTCTATAATTAGTTCCATTTCATCTTGTAATTATTTTTCTTTAGATTTACTGAGAGAAGTTAATTTGTCAAAGTAAATTGTCAAAATGAGCACTTTAAGGCAACTTTTCACACCAATGTTGTGTTACTTTGAGAATGTCTGTCATTTTAAAAAGTTACGTGTTATGTATTTTGTCAGGCAATCAATATCTTTACGAATATGAATTGCACAATAAATTGTCATTTAATTCAAATCCTAGGTTTTTAGAATCGAAGCAATACACTGCGTTTTAGTCTTTCATTTTACTCTTCGTCTCTTTGTGTTTTCATTGCCAAAATATAATATCAGAGTTGT
The DNA here is from genome assembly GCA_007844125.1 of Sinonovacula constricta. Classification (NCBI taxonomy): domain Eukaryota; kingdom Metazoa; phylum Mollusca; class Bivalvia; order Cardiida; family Solecurtidae; genus Sinonovacula; species Sinonovacula constricta. The sequence continues at coordinate 43,344,008 of CM017555.1, forward strand.
CCTTGAGACAAAAAAGACACTGAGCGCATTGGCGACCTGTACATAATAAAACTGACAAAAAACAATCACGAAGATACATTCGAATGAGAAAGAATGCTTGTCAAATATATAAGATTGAGTCTGATATTTGAACGCTTGCGTCAGAAAATATAACGATCGTATTTCTATTTTAATTTATAGTACTTAGGTTGTTTATAATAAAGTGTAAAAACGTCTGCATATTTCTTTACAAAAAATTTACATCGAAGCAAGGTGAATTTGCAATATATTTAGCGAAAAATTTTTCACTAGCCAACCGAAACATTCCGTCGTAATGTAGAAACCTTTACTATGCAGCCTGTATAATATTAATAAGAATATATGACAAAGTCCTATAAGCATTGAAACATATACCAAACTCCGAAAAGGCACATAACAAAGGTATTACACATGCAAGCCAAGCGAAAAGTATGAACACATTTGTGCTGAGTCATTTAACAAAAAGAGCAAACCCGACAGTTACCGCCTTGGAACAGTCAGTCGGCAATATGGTCCGACTGGGGTGCTTAACCCGGATTTACAGAGCTCTAATCTCACACTTCCTGACGAGTTTCTAAAATTTAAGCAATGAAAAGATAAACGATCTATTTGAATACAACATGTCCAAGCGCAGATATCTTCTATAAGTTATGACGAAAGAAGGCACGTCATTGAAAAATAATGTCCACATAGTGTTTAGAAAAGAATATGGTATTATTTCGAGTTGAAAAACTACACAAAAATGGTTGACTATAACAGAAATTAACTTTCTGAATCATGAACAAACATGACCAGAGACGAATAAATGATTGTAACATCCTGTTCATGTGAAGATGGAATTGAAGATGATTGCCAGTAGTATCTAGCGTGTCGAATTCCTGAAGCTTTGTATAAATTAATGTTTAAACAGACGAAAAATTGTGTATATCTTTACATGTGAAGACTTATCCCTGCATTATATTGACACTAGTATTTATAATATATAAATAGTAAATATATAAGCACAATTGATATGATAAAACTAATATTAAAGGTGATATTCGATAGTTTAAACCACTTTTTCTTCCGTCATGCGACCAAATATATTATTAATATATGAAAAGATCTGGAGAAATGCTCTTTGTGTGCGTCTAAAGCAAAGTAACACACAATCTCTTACTTCATTACAAAAAAGCATTTCGAGCTACTCTTCACACTAAGATCTTTTTAAATGAACACTTACCTTCGAGATCACTTTACGTCATTATCCGGGTAATTCGATATGACGTCACTTTCTTTTTGAAGATTTAATCCCTATTGTGCTTATAATACATATTTGTAATTAGTCGACATTTAAAACAATATAATACACGAATTGTATGATATATTTGTGTGTGTGTGTGTATGTGTTGGGGGTTATATAATTAACATAAGTATAGGTTTTTGCAACAATTCTGGAAAAGTTGCACTTAGCATGAGTAAGATGTTTGTTATATGTATTAACTATAGGCAAATTGTCGGATACCACATTTAATAGACAACATAAAACAATATTAAACAAAAACAACATATTTCATATTGCTGTGTTCAGATTAGATTCGTATTTCTGTTCATGAGCATGTATTTCACCACCGATGACTCAAAAGAAAGCTTAAGTTTACATGGCATTTAATAACTTTTACTTTACTACCCTCTGCGCATCCATTAGTGTTCTTGGCATTTCCGGCCATTACACATAGGGAAACTACGTTTACACGTAATTTATTAGTATTTCGTCTTTTTCAATTATGTTTGATGACATTCCGTGGTACGCATGTAGGATTTTATGCTGCACATACACGAAGGCAACATCTCGTTTATTGTAGGATGGAAACATGCTATTGATTTTGAAGTTACATTTATTTTTTCGTTGGATAGGAACACTGTCAGACATCACAAGATCACATAACATTATTACGGCAAATACTTAGACACGAATGAAGAAAAAACGATCTCAGAACTGTTTAAATTAACGATCATTGTTTGTGGTGGAATCATGAACCATAAGTTAAGTTAATTGCTTGTCAGTGCTAATCATAAGCATACAATTACACAGTTTAAGGAGAGAAGAAAAAGGATGTTAGCTGGTTTTATATAGTGGTTTAGATATTAGTTTCTTTATTGTTTGAACAAATCCTTTGTAGGTGTCAGTTGATAAACAAGTTCACTTTGAATTGGTATGACGCCTATGTTCATAAAGCGAAAAAGTATTTCCAAACGAATACTATTGATATGTCTAATAGTAGGGGGGGACACGTGATAGATTTACTGCTGATGGGAAGAAATTTGGTCTATAAAGACACAATCTACAAATGTTTTGTCCGATGCACTGAAAAAAATCTATGTTTGGATGCTAATATTGCTCAACAGCTCACGTGAGGTTTATTTGGGTTCTTCAACTAACACAAACTGTTCTAAGTGAAAGTGGTCTTTATTGATTTACTGTTATCTGTTCTTTTGCCATTTAAAACCTTAAGTCTCTTTTCAGTCCATTCTATGGATATGGAGTATTTGATTTCGTCAGAACTATTTGTCTTTTTTTCTATTCAATATATGTTGTATTTTAAAGAATATATTTCTCCGAGATTGAAATCTTTCAGAGGAATGCCAGAAAAGCAGGAACTTTGCCATTTGTTTGGATGTTACAATCAATTTTGGAATTTGTGACGTTTTTTATTCACGCGATCACGCTTAAACTTTGACACTAGATCTCGACATTTTTACGGGTTGTGGCGAGTAGCAACTATCCATTACATGCCGGGCCGTCTAACAGACCCGAACATACATATGTCGAAAAATGTCCTTTTGACGCAACGTTTGTTGTTTAACCAGCTACATGACTTTATTACGAAATCAATATATTTTGTGATGAATATACTTTATGACGGGATTTACATTTTGAGCCATTTTAGATTTGCGTTGGTATGATGATTATAATTATTGTGATGGTATGCAGGCTGTATAATTTATCTTACGGCAAGTCACCAAGTGCGTCGATTGAAGAACAAACGCCGTTTGCAGATTAATGACCGGTAAGTTTTGTAACTGTTAATATAATTTCACACCATATTGGCTAACATGGCTTATAGTTGACAGAGGACATTGTACCTTGATGTTGGCCAGCATTCCATTGCAGTGTTTTAAAATTGCTCTTATTATAGAACGTATTACACAGGGCATACTACCATGACGTTGGCCCGCATTTCATTGTAGTTTTTTTTATTACAGAAAGTATTGCACATGAAATTTTACCTTCACGTTTGCCAGCATTACCTTGTAGTGTTTTAAAATTTCTTTAATTACAGATGGTATTACACAGGACATTTAAAAAAAATAGTTTTACACAAAACCAATCTTTGCGACTTAAGAGAAATATTCTGCTACACAAATATTTGTCCCAAAACATTTGCGCAGAATAGAAATCTAGCAAAAATGAAAGTCAGGAAAATCAGTGTATACTACCACTCAAACAAACAACATTTCTTTCCTAAGCTTATTCTGGCCTGCCAGATATTACACAAACTCCCGAACTGTTTACCTACTTAAAGTCTCAGGCTATGAATAGATTAACAGGGCGAATACAACAAAAAAAAGGTGAGGATATGCAAAATTGAAAATAGGAATTGCTTAAATATACATACAAAAAGGCTTGTGTCTGTTAGGCTAGATATTTCATTATAGAGAGCAATATGTTTTATATCTAGAATACAACCGATTTTCAGATAGACTGTTATTTTATTAATCTACTTTAAGCGTCATCAACATGAAAAATTTAAGAACATACATATAATACTTTCAACAGAAAAGTAAAGAAAAATGCACAACACTCAATTAAAATAAAAATTAAAGACAGTTGAGCCAGCTTATAATTATTTAACAAAGTCAAAACAGTTGAAATGATATGTCAAAATGATATACATTTTATAAATCTTTAATAACATCTAAATATGATTTAGCAAAATTTTTTTCCCGACGGATTAATAAAACTCAAGCAGCATTTCGTTTTTCAAAGATGCAGTTTTATATCAAGATTACTTAGGTAAATAATATGAAACTTTTTAAAAGATAAACTTTCATATATTCGAAGAAATGTCGACAACGTAAAATTTGAATATGTAATAAGCAAATAAATCAATATTTGTAAAAAATAATATACATAGCTGTAGTATTAGAACAATTTTAGGCATCATACATTGCTAGAATATTGTCTTAATTAAACAGATATACATTGTGTTGTACATATTATATTCATTTTTTATTATTGCCGCACAAATCGAAGACTACCGGGTAAGGTTTACAGATTCGTGGAAACACATTTCCAATGATACTTATGCACACAGTTGGGTATGCTGTTGTATTCTATTATTTTAAAATCCATGTATATGCGTGCCTTGTCTGTAACTAATGTAACGTGTAATTTAATGTTCTGGTTAAATAAACACCTAGATAAAACAGCAGTTAACAACATAACCAACATTGCTGCCTGTTGTGACAGACCATTTCACAACTGACATAGATTATCACTATTTCAAATAATCTAAACGTATTTTTTTCATTTAGTACATGCTTAAGATTTTCTTTTAAATTTTAATCGTCAACAATTATATCAAAACAAACCACCGTCATAATTGATCTTTCGTCTTATCTTTCTTGGCCTCACGGTCATTTTACTTTTAACAAAATCGCCACAAAATACATTTTCTGAAACCTAGATCTCTCCATATATCTCCTAATAATTGTATTACTGTTGTCTAGAAAAGCTGGCACAAAAGGATGTGGGCTTCACATTTACAAACTCAATCATACAAGCACTTATTCTTTGCACCTACTAGCAATGGCTTAAATTCATTAGATTTTAGTTTAGAGATTTTCGCTATATATTATTTGATTCTTTTGAAAAATAAAAAAAAATAACCTCCAAAAGGCAAAAATCAAGAGTGAGCCGAAAGACAATAAATCTTACACTTTCTTCTTTCCTTCCTCTCAATTTCAACTTTTAAATTATAAATCAATAAAAGAATGTAAAATGCGGTTTGCATCCTGTAAAAGCACTGATATAAATGTAACAGGTAATTAGTTCTTAAACTACTCACCATAAACATATTCAATGATAGAAACACACACATATTAAGATGATTAAACTGGTTTGGCAAATATGTCTAATCCAGTGAAACTGTAATTATGTTTTTCATTCTCAAATAAACCATGGGTGATCATTAAGGCTGATGTGTAGCTAACGATCGCTTTTGATGAATGCGTTTAAAATTACCTTCGGAACTGCTCTGCCGTTCACCACTGTTTTATACATATTAGTTTGAATGGCATAATAATTTTGTTAAATGATAATGATTTTTATTTCTTATTAAATATCATCTTTATTATTTTTTTGTTGAGGAACTTTCACTTTTATGTGCAGCATCTAGAAGATATCATTTTTTGCATTTGATTCATTATTCTATATTATAACAAATGTATATTTGAATAAAGATAAATACCGACTCAAAACCTTGCAACATACGCAACAGATATTAGGTGTAAATGTTACAGGTATATTTTGCTATTAAAATATTTTATTTCTTCAAATTTATTTTAAATGTGAAAACGAGGGTAAATAAACATTGTTATTCCCAAACTGTTAAACACCTACAATCTATCTTGCATAACCATGGTTTTAAGTAATTGACCAATATTTTTATGTGTAATCCATGAACAAATGATAACAACTTAATATTGATTGTCGATGTTTTAAACCACTTTAACGTATTTGCTTTCAGTATTTGTATTTTTCAAAAGAAGTTGTTAATATCAAATATAGCAATAATTACTGTTTCAATATGTCATATATTATGTACATGTTCAGCCTGACCAATGGTATCATATGTATTCATTGAATATCAAGGAACATTGAGTCGTTATAAAACACGACCAACTTTCTAATTGTACAATAAACCATATATAACAGATTAACGATACAAGACGTATTGACCACCATAAAATATGCATAAATTAAAATTTTGTGCACGGTGTCTTACAAGAACATGTGAGATATAGACTTCTTTTATTGCCCTCGTGTATTTCTTGCTCAGATGTACATGCAGATACGTATTTTTGTTTCCATAGGATATTTCTTCGTTTTCCTAATAAGTGTGTTTTTTTTCCTGTCTCTTGTGCAATTGTATCTGACAGGAATTAATATTATAGTATTTTCGGAATGCAGATGACAATATATGATCAAATAAATATCGGCATCATAGTGTCTCAGACTAAACCAAACAAAATGAGCTTGTAAACAAGCGAAATAAATGCTGTATGCCTCTGTTTTATTTCCTTGTTCCATCGCATATTTAAACGCTATGCCCTTGAATTTTAATATAAAACAATTTTACAACATTTAAATAAGACAGCCTGAAACCGTCTCAATAAAGATAAAACTGTGCAAAGTTGAAAGAATAATCAAAACGTCTTGAAACTTAATATTCGTTACTTTTTTATTTTACTTATGCCACAAAAAAACGATCATTTACATATATTATTTGATAGAACTTTTTGTCAATTGGCAGCACATAGAAATGCCATCATTTTTTTACTGAACACGTACAAACAGCAAAATAAATTTGTGCCTACCAAACAGAAAAACTTGCACCAGTCAGCCGAGACATTTAGTCGTGATGTAGAAATATATACTATGTAACCGCACACAGCTTAATATAATTATTTAAAATTGATGTAAATGTCAATGTCTATCAGTCAAATTCAGACCCTTTCTATTGGACATTTTATTTCCTTTTTGCCTATTAGAAAAGTGTATTTTTATTCCGATTTCCCTTTCGGTAATTATAGATTTTTATTCTGTCATTATTCTAGATACACACACAAAGCAGGGATAGTTTATAACACATATCCGGGATGAAATGTTTTTCACTGCTTTTGATTTTAGATCAATGTTTCTGGTGAATTTGAAGGTTCATGATATATCTTACTCATGAACTTTAAAGGTGTGCACAGTCTTTATAAAGAAAGTGATATTATGAGAAAAAAATTAGCAACAAACAAGAATTTGCATCAATGTCATAAAAGCAGCCAGGTACATTGTACTACAGCATGTAATTACGAAACAGGTCAATATGACAACAAAATACCAAATTTTAAATCTCAAATACCCGAAATTCGCATAAGACGTATTCGGTATTGGAAAATGTTCTTAAATTAGGAGAGGTCAGTTTATGACATCACAGCTTGCAATAAAAAAAATTAGCACATAAAAACTGAAATGAACAACCGCAAGCAATAAGAAGATTAATCTAATCCTATACAGACGCATGAGGTAAAGAAAAGAGGTAAAAAGTATGACTTATACAATATCAATGCTGCTATATTGTGTAAAATGCTGCTCAACAAATACACATGTAATGTGTAATTATAGTTAAAATCTGATAACACATTTTTCTAATAAAAATAGACACTGTTTAAAATCGTGTTAAAGTCATACAATAAAAAAGAGATAAAGAAACGACTTTTTTCTTCGTGGCTAAAATCGTGTTTATATCGATGCGACTTTTTTATAAAGGTATAAAAAATATATATAAATATAATTAGAAAAGTGGTTTATATGAACACTTTGACGTGTTTTTTCTCTTATTGTATGTGTACTACTTTGTGTGTTGTTCAATACTTTAAATTTGAAGATAAACACAGGTCATGTATGTTAATAACAATATGTCTTTGCATAAATGTGTAGTTAGATAAACGGGCGAAAGAATATTGTTTTTAAGACTGCAATTTGCAACATAAAGCAACAGCAGAGCAAAGAGTTGACATAAAAGTTCAATCGGTGTCTTTAAAACTATAATGTGTCTTTCCCCCTCAGGTCAAACATGTGTTTTGAAAGTGAGTCTCACTTTCAAAACACATGTTTGACCTGAGGGGGGAAGACAAATTATAGTTTAGCTGCTTTATATATATATATATATATATATATATATATATATATATATATATATATATATATATATATATATATATATATATATATATATATATATATATATATATATATATATATATATATATAAAGCAGCTAAATGTCGTCCTCGTATATATATATATATAAACCGACACCTCAACAGAAATAGTCCGACACGTAAAGCAACTAATCTATTATATATCTATATTTCTGTTGAGGTGTCGGTTGAAAAACAGATCCCGTTTGAATTCTTATACCACGTATGTCTAATCAGAGCAGAGATAATTCCATGCGAATGCGATTGATATGTTTAGCAGTTGGTAGGAATCGATAAACACGCGTTACCTTAACTCATGATACAGTCAGTAAATGGGGATGCAGACTATGAATAACAATCAACCACAGCTGTATTTGTCTTCTTCCTTTTGAGTTAATATAGCGATGTTAATGTTGCTCAGCAACACATGTTAAGCTCATCTGGGTTCTTCTACTGACACAAACGGTTCTGATAGAAATTGGTCTCTGTTGATCACTCTTTCTTTGCTAGTTGATACTCTCTAGTCCCATTTTTTGTCCATTGTTGCATAAAAAGCCTTTGAATTTATTTGAATGACGTTGTCGTTAACAAGATTTCTTTTGTCGTAAACAACCTATTCAGTTGAGATTTTAATCCGTCGGAGGGCTGTCAACGGAGGATGAATATTGCCATATATTCGAATGAAAGACTTAATCTTGGGATTCAGAAAGTGTTCTCTTTAGGCGGCCATGCAAAACCGGTCGCACAAATTAAAACATTTCCACGAGTTGCGGTGAGTGGAAACTCGCGATTACTCGCTCGATCTTCTAACAGACCAAAACACAAGTGTATTCATATATTGAAAACATTTCACTTTAAGCATTGATTAGTTTTTTACCTGTAAAAGAGACTGTAACGAAAATTAAAATGAACTTGGTAAATTATATTTGTGATAGAATACGTGAAATATAGGAAAATAGAGAGTTAAGGTTTCAAACAAATTTAAATAAACAAAACCCGTGAAGTTTCTTTTTTGAGGTACGGAAAATGCATATTTTGTATTTACTTTTTTGCTAGTATTCTCAAAAAAACATATATTAAAGGATGGCTTTTTAGAATGGTGATTAACTCGGTCCAGTAGTGACAGGATATTTATTCCATTCATTTTCAAAATATGACGGGAAATCACATTTTCCTGATGTGTGCATGGTATGATGAAAAATGTGAAAAGAATATCATTATATTCAATGTTGACATTGTATTCTTAAAACTAGCACAATTAGCTATCGTATAGTATTGTATAGGTATATGAAGTATAGACATATATACCCTGTCTTAGATTTATCTTCATTGTGCCGAAAATGTTATTTTCTTTGGGAAAGATTTTCACTTTTGTTAAAACGCATAATATTTCAATAAGTTAATAAAGTGATACATTGGCATATTGCCCAATAAAATCGTATTAATAAAGTTGGTTGGCCGTAGTTTTTGATATGCGACATTTAAACTTTAGGCATATAAAGCCAAACACTGTGTGGAAAGGAGACTTGTTTTTGTTAGGTTTATATAATTCAAGATCAGGTTCTGTAAAATTTGCTGAAATAAGGTTTGTATAAGATTTTTAAAAATCATGCTATTTTTATGACACCAGTTTATCATATCAGATACCTGCATGAGTTAATTGCCAGATATTGATGCAGACTATTCATTATTTCAGACATGTTTATGTTTCAAATGCCGAATTGTGATATTGTCTTGGGACATATTTATGGGACACATAAGCAATGGCGTTGTGTGTTTTAACGGAATCAAGTCAACTCGGCATCTGGTGAATTCGGCACCTGCGTAAATAGTCAACTCGGCACCTGGTGAACTCGGCACCTGGTAAATTCGGCATAACGAATCTGGTGAATTCGGCACCTCGTTTTTTTTAAAGATATAAATCATTATGCAAATAATATATAAAAATAAAAAAGATAAAAAATAAAAAGTTTTTTTTTTTTTTAATTAAAATTGCCTTTACTATTTTTATTGTTTGTTCTGCCTTTGTTTAATATCCAAAATGAATGAAAAGGTGAATGTAGCTAAGAATATAATAATCTGTGTTGTTCTTGAAAGGATTTTAACGAATTAAATTAGACAAAATTGCAAAATGAGTTTATTGACTACAACTACAAGCAACTGAATATAGTTCACACGTACAGTATCATTTTTACATTTACCAATAATATGGTTATTTGGATTAATTGTCTCAATTCATCTTTTAACTATTTTCTCCGTAATTTGCTAGGAGAGCCTCTGATTTTCTCATTGATGAATGTGAAGATCATCGCCAGCCAAGATGAATCTGGAATGGATAACTAACAACCAAATGTGCAAATGTTCATAAAATGTTCATAGAAAGATAAATTCTTACAAAAATTATATCAACTAATTTAATTCAAAAATAAATGTTCAGCCAGTAGCCAATGAATTATTTTGTATCTGTTGATAAATGTGGTCGTAATAAGTTACTTTGAAAATTCACCTTTCTTCACAGACAGACATTTCCATGATAACAGTATAGGTCATACATTGTGTAACAATAAATATTGGCAAATTGTCTAGAAGCAAAGAGATAAAAGAATAATATACAAATGCCGAGTTAACTAGATGCCGAATTCACCAGGTGCCGAGTTTACCGGATGCCGAATTCACTATTATCGGTGCCGAGTTCACCAAGTGCCGAGTTTACCAGGTGCCGGGTTGACCAGCATTCCAATTATTATGTGTGTAACATAAGTATTCAGCCTGTATAATGCTCGCCCGGAAAACATTCGCTCCACAACTAAAAGGGGAACATAGCAAAATGAGCAAAAGCTACTTCCGGAAGTGAACCAAGGCGTGGATTTGTTATGACCAACATCCGTTCCCTTTATTAGACAGAAAGACATATTTTTTTCAAAAATCGGAGAATGTAGTGCCGTGTTAGGATGATGGAGCTAATGATCAACCAGACGACTCGGTCAATATTAACTATCACTTCGTTTTGCACTTCTATGACAACTCGCCTGTTACCAGATGAGTTCGAATGGCTTAATTTGTTAATGTCGTCCAGCTGACCTTCGGTGGCTCTAGCCAGACATAGGTGTGGGGTCCTGCTCCACTTAAATAGCTGGATGTCTCTATAATGACCATGATTGTGTCCCCGCCCTTTTCTAAAGAAAACACTAAGATGCTCATGCAAAATCTGTCGAAATTATAGCATCGATACTTTATACGCATTGCATTTATGTATATTTGTCAGTGGATGTTTCATATCACGGCACATGTAAAGCATATAAGAACGTTATGCCTTTTTAGTAGTTAAGTTGGTGTCCAGTAAAATGATAATACACATGTAAACACGATTTTTGTACGTTTAGCTCAGTAATATTTAGTAGGATACCTGAGTGCTTGTTTGAAAATGTTAATAACAAATTAAATTTGATGTACGTGTATGTGTTTCGGTTTGTTTTTCCTCGGAGAATAGGAAGAAGTGAGGGAATTGTTATGTTTATGTCATTTTGTAAAAGTACAACACGGAAGCAAGACATAATTGCGTAACTATTTTATAGTTTCGTTGTGTTACATATGTCAATTCGCCGTTATTTTGTTAACCAAACTAACTTGTAATACTTACGGGCTGTCGTGGACATGTATTCCACAAGGTAATGCATTTGTTTGTGTGCTACCTGTGTTCTATTCCTGTCATGATTGATGTTTTATTGCATGATACCTTGATTTGTATTCGACTGGAAAACCTCGTAAAGTACAAGAAGAAAATTCATACTAGAAAGTCCAAGGTGTAAAAGAAATCTTCACATTAATCCCAGTGCATATGCAAATACTTAGATAAAAATAGTATAAAACATGACATCCCTATTAGGAAACTGTTTCTTCAATTTTGTGCATGAGCAAACAATCCGGCAATCCATTTATTGCTCATGGCATGTTAGTAGCAAGATATTGGCACAGACTTTGATTATCTTTGTCACGGAATCATTTCCAATCAGTTACTGTCAAGCTCTGCGGAAAAATGTCCCTCAAATGGCATGCAGTCGTTGTTATTGTAAGTTTTCCAGATCTTGATCTTTCCAAAATCGTATTAATATAACGTGAATAAGGGCGTAAATGCAAGTAATTACTTACGTTTCTCTGTAATTGTTTATTATTGATTAATGACTATTATTTACGACGAATGTTGAAAAAATGAAAGCTTTTAAGGCGATTGTAATGTTGTTCGCGATATGACATTTTCATTCGGTGCAGCTTCCGAAAAAGTTTTACTTATATTTATAATATCATTATATTTAAGACTGGTGTAAGCATCTTCAGATGGTCATAATTACCCTTTTTGCTTATTGTTTCTTTTGCAGACACGCCATTATTGCAAATGATGGGGATACACCTTAACATTGCAATTAATTTATCCACGCGTGTCGTATATCGATTTTGTTAGGAGGATCATTTGCTTCTTAGGCGCTTTTAAAGTTGCTTGCGACATGACCTTTTCACTCGAGGCTGCTTTCTGGAAGGTTATATACAGATCTTTGGACAAGCTTCTACATGTACCTTTTGTTAAGGTGATCGAAATAAGGGATTGTTTGAGTTAATATTCAAGAAGTTTTCATCATTTAATTTTTTCCATAGCTGCCTATTGGTTTTCACAAACTAGATTGAATACTTGTTAAAGGTTACCAAAATTGTTAAATGTTATATCCTATCTCTCATGGGATGTCTCACGTTTGCAAATGCACCTGACTTTAAATCTTTCTGCGTTGTGATAAAAAAGATATTCCAATTAAACATTGATTTATAAGCAGAACTTGCCAATATCATCCCACTAAAATGTTTGTATCAGCAATGAATAAATAATAAATCTTTGAAACTGGGAACACGAAATTGACTTGCTTAAACATGTAGTATAAGAATGACATCATTTACTGGCGAGGTGAAGTGCCACGTTTGATATTGGAAAACTTATATATAAGCTTAAATTTGTAACTTATTGTTGATGTTTTATATATTAAGGGTCATATATTTACAGACAAACTCATATTCCAGTGGGTGTATGGGGTGTCAGGGTGGGGTAGTACCTCACACGGGGGGCACGTGGTGCTCCTTTGAGTAGCTTACCCGTTAGTGGTCCCCACATGACACCCAGCTCTTACCAGTGGCTCCTAGAAGCTGTTAGCATGCAACAGCGGTCACACCCGGGCAACGGCTTCCACTAGCCGACTAAACCTGGTGAGGGTAAATCGAGGGACTCCAACCCTCGATGAATCAGGACTTGTCTACCTACGCATGCGAAGACTGGATCCGGCGGACTACGCGGAGGAAACCACCAGTTGATTCAACGGGCAGGATGGCGGACCCAGCAAAGTGCCGTGGAGCGCAAACAGGGCACGGTGAGACACCGATTGGCCATCAACTGCATCCCTACTCATCTTCACTCGTCTTGTTTTATCTTGCCACTGGATCTTGATGAGATGGGACGAGAGAGTGACTCTCCCTCACTTTAATCCAACTTACGTGCAAGTCAAGACATATTCCAGTGAAAATCATATGAGAAACTCATGCTCTTGTTGATCTTAGGATATGCTAAATAAATAAGGCTTATTCCTTTTATATATAAACAAATTAAATTGTCTATTCTTTAAAAATAAGTATGGAAACTATCAGGATTGCACTACGCTGTTGCGTTGGCCTTGTGAAAAAGAAGATTACAAACTCTCAAAACCAGGGTTGCCATCTTTTTGTGTCATAAAGAATACGACAAATCAACATAGTTACACAGCTAGGGTTGCCCTTCGTTTGTGTGTTGAACATACGTGTATAACAAAACAACAAACTTTCACAACTAAGCCATATGATAAAACAATCTACTTTCACAGCCAGGCTTTACTTTTACATGTGTGGAATATGACCCAACGCTATACTTTCTCTTGTGTGTTTGTTATAGCAAATATATTTTCCAATTCAGATGGAAAATGATTATTTCGAGTCAATAAACTATTTTTGATTGGGTACAGTTTTGCAATTCCGTTCGGGGCGAAGGATTTAATGAGGCAATGTCTTCCAGCTGACCTGCGGTGCGCGAGTGTTTCTACCCAGACATTTGTCTGGGGTCTTTTCTCACAAAAATGTCTGGACGTAGCTATAATGATCATGATTGGTCGCTGAGATGTATCTCAAAAACAATTAAAATATTTGCCACCGAAAGCAGCATGTTGTTTCAGTTTGAAGTAGTTGATATACAAATATTTCCATGTTGTTAATTATTTTATTCCAGTTTAACATTGACTATTTAAAGGCATGAGCAATCTGAATAACTCACCTGACCAAAACTACAATATCACATCGTCAGAACAATGTGTGGTATTGCATAGTTATTGATATGTTTGGGAAAGTTTTGATTGCGGCTTACTATTGAATCATATGATTATATTATAGTTTTCATTGACACAGTACTATTTATTTCTGTTTTTATTTAAAGATAAGAAAAGACATTCGAACTTTGCAATCAACACGCATAAATTTGCAACACAACAAGCTGTGTTTATGATTTGTAAACGTCAGAAAAATAAAAATTTAATAATTAAATAATGTTGTTTTTATCTTAATCTCATTGTGTTACTTCTCTTGGATTCTTTCTTAGCATTCTGTACATGTTATTGGTGTTAATGGTATTGGTCATTTTTCCACTTATCAGACATTTAACACAAACACGTATTTGCCTTAACAAGTATGTAAGCGAGCAGTTGATCTGTCAAGGGAAAGTGCAGTTATATCAATATAATTATTTATAATGGAAATTCATACATCATTGAATAGTACAAACTAGAATGGTCATTGCTGTAAATTTCGTATTACTTTTACAAAGTCTGAGTGATTTGTCAAATGTAATTGATTTCCCTTAGCCACGGTACATTTATTTTATATGTGCGGTGTATTTAAATTTGTCACAACATGACGTAAAAACCTATCATAACTTTGATGCAATTACATTAAAATCGTGCTATATTAGTAGACAACAGAGATATAACAATACCTACCCTTATAAAGTCCACTTAACAATTGATGTCATAATGCACCATAAAACACGTTATGAAACGGTATGGATTGCGATTATAGAAACACCCTGCATTTGGATCTAAGTAAAGGGAAGTACGATTGGTGGTTTATGTTTCGTCGTATATTATTATTATTAACTGACAGTTCAATATTTGTCATGGTTAATTCCTGACATGTAGAGGTGTTGTTTAACTGGCTCTATCAACCTGACAATTACAACACACTATTGTAAAATATATTATAAACAAACAAACACAAAGCACTAGATACATATGTACACACACCAGCTAAATTAAAAATAACAAAACATTGAGTGGCTACCACCATCGCCTTCGACGTACCAGAATGATGATAATTTCGTGTGACACGTTCAACGTTCGCTGATGGAGTATTAACTTTGTAAAATATGACAAGTTAAAAGCAAGCAAAACAGTGTTCAACTTTTAGATCTTCACAACCATGTTGTTAAATCTTTTATTAAAGTCCTGTTTTAATTGAAAGTGGTTCTGACGTTCTAACCATAATTCCGTAATATAAACGTTTTAAAATCTCTAGTATTGGCCTAGTTTTGGCTTTTTTTTAAATGTTCGACAAATGCAACATATGATAATCGGTCTCTCTTACAAAATAAACATAATATTACTAAAGTTTTCGATTTTTTGAATATTGTTTTATAAGGTTATGGTCAGCACTTGCTTTCAATAAATGTATAAAACTAAGTTGACGTTCTACTCGCGAAACGGCTTTATCTCTGTAAAGATGACATAAGAAATTTATTTATATATCAAGTATTTAATCAGTTCAATGTTCAGTGTAGTTATGAATAAAAACGGTTAATACATTAGAGAAATTAATATTAAAAAAAGTATATCTTTTATCAAAATGGATCGGATTTTTCACTATAAAAATACATTGCAAACAACGGTCAATCGACAAAGGGACCTACTGTGGTGCTTAAACCTGGTTTTTGGAGCGCTTCAACCTCGCACTTCCTGAAGGTTTTTCTATCAAACAGTGTAAATAATAATATCCCGTCAAAGTGACACAACTGACAGTAAGCACCTGCATCGGGAGTAAAACTGATAAAATGAACTAATAAATAGACAAAATAACTAGTGATAAAAAAAAACTTTCAATACATGTACAATATGTACGGTAGTCCAAAAAGACAATGTTTCAACAGTAATATTTATGAACAGCAATGACACAGGAAAAGTTATGTGGTTATGTTGATATGACATGTTTTCATTTAAGGTCCATTGGGAATAGCCATTCCAAAACAGGAACTTATTGCGGTAGATAAAAGCGATGTTCTTGCTTTATTGACAAGTATAAGTTGTTCAGCCAATACCTATGCAGCATGCAACTAGCAACAGATGAGTTATTAAATATTAAATATGTTGAACTTATTCAAAATGAACGAATCTTACACTGATTTTTTTTCTGAAAAAAAGTCTTTGTTGAGATCATCTTAATGATACAAATTCTAGGCAGACAAACTTTATCTTAACATGCGCCTAATCTAGAAATTTTTACAGACATTTACAGTGCAGTCTAAGATATGGCAAATTGTTTAGAAACCGTAAAGTAATAAGATGTCTGCTTTTAATTTTAATGTCCACATCTCTGCTCTTATGAACTCGACGCTGACTTATGTAAGTGCTTGAGCACTTTAGAGTGCCACGTAGACACAATGTGCCACGGAGACTCAATGTACCAGGTAGAAACAATTTGCCACGTAGACACAATGTTCCACGTAGACACAATGTGCCACGTAGACACAATGTGCCACGTAGACTCAATGTACCAGGTAAACACAATGTGCCACGTAGACACAATGTGTCACGTAGACACAAAGTGCCACGTAGACACAATGTGCCACCTAGACTCAATGTACCAGGTAAACACATTGTGCCACGTAGACACAATGTGCCATGTAGACTCAATGTACCAGGTAGACACAATGTGCCACGTAGACACAATGATGCAGAATAGGTTTAAACTAGGAACAACATATAGAAACTTCTCACAAATATGTTTAAATGGAAATATACAATCATGGACGTGATGAATTGAATACGGTGATTATTGATTAAAAGCACAACTGATATTTTATGGATAAAATTATTTCAATAAATTTGGCATATATAAGACCCGAAAACATAAAGAATATCTGTGGTTGGTTGTCCTATATATACAAAATACACCGTGCCATACTAAAACATTGCCTTACAGGACACAGATGAATATTTTGTTATGTAAAAACTGAACAAATAACATGTTAACTCTGTTTATTACTTTTAACTTTGATTTATGTCAAAATAATATTTTTTTAATATAATAATGCCGACGATTAATAGGCATGGCAAGTAAAACTAAGTGCAAAAACGACTAAAAAGTTTAAAAAAGCTTAAACGTCATACAATATGAGATTTAAACTAAATACAAATCTGTTAACGAGGTTGAATGGAAAATCTTATCAACATAAGCACGATCAATAATTACAACAACAAAAACTGCCAAAAATTGTGCACACAAATGATTCCGTATGTCTTCTTCTATAGAGTTTAAAACTATCCGCGAAAAAAATTGCACGTTAATAAGCAATCCTTTCTTTCTGAAAAAACAACAATTTTTAACAAGCCTTCCAAAAGTTAAGGATATACATTTTGTCTATTTAAAACAAGTATATTCTATATATTTCTCGCATTGGACAGATATAAAAAACGAAATACTAGAGTAAGCCGGATATAACATTCCTGCGGGATTTCGGTAAAATTAACGCTTTTATTACACAATAATCCAAATGCTCACGGAAACCGATATAAAACATATCTTTTTTCATGAAGAAATTTCAACTGTACAAGGAAAATATACACCTTTTTCACATAATATAATCCCATGACATGTAGTTGGTTGTTTCCGCTGGAAACTACTCGTACTCTAACTACCTGTACTACTTCTACTGCTCCTTCTGTTGCCACTGCTGCTACTATTACTACTACTACTACTACTACTACTACTACTACTACTACTACAACTACTATTACTACGACTACTACTACCACTACTACTACTACTACTACTACTTCTACTACTACTACTACTACTACTACTACTACTACTATTATTATTATTATTACTATTACTATTACTATTACTTCTACAATACTTCTATGCGACTACTACTAAATTTGTCCCGTGTCTATGTTGGTTAATGTTGCAATGATTATAGGACTTTGTCATATTTCCTTATACGTGTTAAGCGTGTAAGTTATTATAATTACATGTATTACTTCTATAACTGCGTTTTATAAAACAATGATTTCTCCCAACGACCAGCTATTGTGGTACTACAGCGCCTCTACAAGACCACGCTGCGCCCTAATCGATCCTTTTGCCGATCAACCATTCTAAGGCGGAAACTGCTGTTTTTTTTTTTTGTTTTCATGTGTAATATCTTGTCGCTGTATTTTACATTTTTACATTTACAGTGTATACTTTGTCTTTGGATAGTTCATTGTATGTGTGGTTATTCTTATAGAATCTTTTCTTATTTTCTGTTTCATGCATGTTCCTGATAAAATGCTATATCAAAATTCCTCCTTATTTTTCCTAAAAAAAACAACATTTAATTTCGTGAAGCTCGGAGATCAATCAGTAAACGGGTTTCATCAGTCGACAAGTGGTGATTGATCACTGTTTTCTGGTTCCGAAATTGTTACACTTGTGTGTAAATACATTTGGTTGTGGACGGATGCACACTGATTTGGGCCATTGAAAGAGTCTTATTCTGCGAACTATTGTAACTGTTTGATTTATTGTGAACTACAATCTAAAGTGCGCTGTAAGGTAGAATGTAACTAGACGTAAAGTTCAAGGAAATGCAATAGTGTTTGTGTGTTTGTTGCCTTTCTTCTTGAAACGGGCACGTAGCTTTTGTCTTAAGAAACTCATTATTCAACAATAAACAATTCAGACAATTTATATAGTTTTCATTCATCACGATTGTTTAATCCAACAACATTTGATCCGAATTTTATTCCATATCTTATCGCCTTTTTTTTGTAATACACTATAGCCCATTGGTGATATATTAAAGGCTGAGATATATTTTGTTTCTTATGCCTTCCAAGGTACAGGATTCATGTCAAGTGATCTTGTTGATTGCGTATATAGGAGCAAAACAGACGATTCCTTTGTTGTTCATCTACAAATGTGTAATCATTGTACAATGCAAAGAAACATTTAACCTTTAAGAGAATAAACATACATGTGATAATGTTTGTTGCTTTGAAACTACATTTTCTCGATTGATTTATGCATACAAAATAATCATCATTAATCGAAAGTTATAACATGTAGAAGTCTCTTCCTTCTTCCTTCTGAAGACGTGAAAGAGATTGTGTTTGTTTTGCTTTTATTTCGTCTCAAAGTGACCTTCGACTAACTCTAAATGAATTAATGTGTAGTATTATCGTACTTTATCACATGTTTCATCCGTTTTCCGTGGAATATAGCCATTACACATTTTGAGATATTATACTGGTGTAATACAGTTTTTTGATTGATGACGTCATCGATGTTATCATAATGCAGATCGTTTCATACCGCTACTTCCTCAAGTATTGTTAAAAGTTCGCAGATCGTATAATAAAAAGACTCTGCCACTCCTTGTTATTTAATACAACTCGTATAATTCTCGTCCTGAGAAAATTGTAGTAAGCTCGCCATAAGCTCGCCATAAGCTCGCTTGTTATCACTTTTCCTGAACTCGTTTAATAAGTGATTGACTTAAATGAAAACTCCTTTTTGTTAAATACAAACAAAATAAAAAGACATCATTAAGTGTCAAAACTACTAATTATAATATAAAGCAATTGCCTTATTTTAAAAACAATTTGAAAAAAAACACACCAAAAAAACAACAACAACAACAACAGCAACAACAAACAAACAACTACTTACAGGATTCTTACAAAACAGTCAAAATTAGTTTGCTTTTTTGTACACGATCAACTTGTAATTTTAGACATGATGGTATTTGGGGGTGTTAGAGAAATGGGGAAGACATGCATAATTAAAGAGGATTTATGTACAGAAGACTTTTAAGGTAACCCTATTTTGCTTCACCTCAGAATTAAACAAAAAGTATTGATGATTCTTCACGCTGTAGAAAACTACACTCAAATGTAAAATACATCTTAAATCTACAAATAATCTAACAGCGTATTGTAAAGTTTTAGGATACACTCTGCTAAATAGAAAGACGTCAAATAAAGTTCGAAACCAAAGATGCTGAATATAGCTCATTATACAAACCTTTTGTTTGTTCTTCTATACTATTTAATACTCACATGCAGCATCCAAATATTCACACAAGGACTAGTTGTTAAAAAGCACAAACCGATTCTTACATTGAAATATTGTGTTTCCTTATTTTAAAAGTATGTTCAAGATCCACTGAGAGATTGTCTGCTCACAGATTGCTAGACAGTGACCAAATTATACTCTAACATGCAATTCTTCAAGGAATTGACACAGACATTTTCTTTCAACTAGAGATGAGGCGTGATTTACTGTATAATCAATAAGATGTCTGCTGTTATTTCTCCAACCCCGTCACTTCACTAACGAACACAAACCTGACACATGCTGTGTTTCACCATTTTGGAAAGCGGTTAATAACATTCACCGTCTTAATGGGTTAATTATAAAAATATGCTAAAATGTCAAAAAATGTATATCGTAGTAATATATATACACTATATGTCATCATCGGTCTGTTTCATACGTTAAAAACACATGGCAAGAAGTATTACATGGATATTATATACAAGATCCCAAGGAGCTATATTTGAATAGTAATATAAAACACATACAATAAAAGCATGCCATAATATGAAAGATTCGACCAATCTAAATACAAATCTTAGAAACAAATTAAAACATAATCATGTTGTGTATACCCACTTTAATTAGAAAATCGGATTTTTAAATGTGGATATTTGTTTCTTAGCTTAAACCTATCAATTCATAGTTAATTAGGACACAAGTTCTTCATACTTCTATTATTTCCTCTCGACTGCCCATTTCCTGAGGAGAACCAATACTCAGGTAGGCCCCTACTTAGCACCTGGAGCAATGTGCAGTAAATAGTCTTGTTCAATAACTAACATCACATAGTCAGTTTTGAGGTTCCAACTCTGGACCCTACGATCCGGAGTCCACCGTCTTCAGTACAAGTCACGGACGGCTAAACATAATTAAACAATATGATACTATACTATGCACATGGCAACATATATCAGCATTTAAAAAGGCACGAGACAAAAGTATGCACATGCAAGTAAAATTTAAAAGTTAACAGTAAAGACTGTAACGAAACATTATATAAAATAGAGCAAACCCAACAGTTACCGTCTTGGAAAGATCAGACTTTAAAAGCCAGTTGGGCTGCTCAAATCGGCTGTACTGAGTTGTAACACAGCTCTTCCGGAGGGGTTTCTCAATTGCAAGCAGTTTAAAGAAAACATGTCATTTTAAAGCAAAACTGTCCAAGTGCTTATGTACTTTTAGTTCTATGTTAAGA
This sequence comes from Sinonovacula constricta, assembly GCA_007844125.1. Classification (NCBI taxonomy): domain Eukaryota; kingdom Metazoa; phylum Mollusca; class Bivalvia; order Cardiida; family Solecurtidae; genus Sinonovacula; species Sinonovacula constricta. The sequence goes on from CM017555.1 coordinate 43,365,710, forward strand.
CTTCATTTAAAGGAAAGAAGTGACGTAGTTAAAAGTAATGTTCGCATTGTGTTTAAGTGATGGAATAATGATAATTTCTAATAGAACATCTACCCATTTGTTTAAATCAACAAAATGACTAGAAAAGATAAGTACATGGGAGCAACCTGTTCATGTGTATATGGAATGGCTGTTCCTGAGTCCAGTGTAAGTGAAATTAAAATACAAGCAACGATCCTGATAGGATAAAGTAAATAACAACATAGACAACATGCACTGAAAGATGTTGACGCCGGCAACACTGTAAGGTAACCTTGCTGTTATTATGAATAAAACTTAATTTAAGTGATGTCATCTTTAAACCAGATGAAACTTTGTTTATACTATAACATCACCGTTTAAACACTTCCTGAAATTGATTAAAAAGTAATATTTCTCGCTTAAGGGATTAAGACATGAACATAATAATAACAGTTCTACTAAAAATCCTATAGAATCGTTCAACGCCCATGTTTTATTCCGAACTGTATTTACATTAACGTTTATTTCTTTCACAGGTATATGCTTTAATTGATTCTAACGTGAGTGTATATTTTTGAGCCAGAACAGAGTTAAACGGCATACTTCACCTAAATATTTTAAGCATTGACTTAAAACAGCAACAAATTTACTATATGGAATTATCAAAGATGCAATATTTCACTGTGGTGTGCGTATATTATTTATATATCTATATACATAGACACTATATGTTTTTTTCTTATGAATTCCACTACTAGCAATAAATCAAATATAAACAATTCTTGAATTATAGAAGAAAAGGACATGTAAATGTAGAAATTCAATAAACAGTGTTTGTACAGGCAAGCAGGTAGGGTCAATCTTGCACTTAAATTTTAATCAAATCTTTATAAATTAAATATTAAACATAACTACAGCTTGTGACACATGATACAATTTTCTATCAGTTTAAAGTTCGCATTTACTTCAAGTTGCATTAATATTTTACCTAATAAAAGACATTAACCACTTTTCACTTTTTTGTGAGAAAGAGGTTTAGTCCCTACCGTCGTTTCAAAGTACACTAATTCAGCAAACTATTTTATTACACATTCTTAGACCAACAATCAACAGTCAACCAAGGTTAGTTGAGCTTCCCAACTTTTAATGGGTCAAGTTTAAAATGTCTTTTCAGAAAACTTTTCCTATTGTTATCAAAACATATAATATAATGTGAATCAACACTCACTTTTGTTATAAATTATTATGTTTATAAATGATAATATGTCGACTTATCATCACACAAATCTTATCAAGGTATCTTAGTAGTTGACTCGAGAAATTGTTTATTTGTCAGATCCTACGAAATATGTTCAAACTTTACAAGTGTTTTTGTAGGAATATCATCATATTTTAATACGACCATTTATTGCATGATTATCAAAAGTTGCACATCGCAACAGTGAGTTTTTGTCTAAATATTCTTGTTTTCGTATTGATTGTAGACAATGTGCAAATAATAGATTGTCACGAAAACCAATGACAACTTGATAGAAAATGATTTCATTGAGAATCAACTTGCCGTTCACAAATTTGAGCTTAATAAGTTTATAAGCTTAATCAAAACTGACAAAATAAGCCAGGGTTAGTATTTAGAAAGCAATGCAAGTGAATGATAAACTTTTATCGTAAGCTGATTGAACGATGACGGAATACAGGCATAAATCTCTTGAATTCATTTGAATAAAACACTTAAGACAGCTTTACAGAAGAGAAGAATAACAAACTCGTTCAGTTCAAGAATAAAATAACGATAAAAACACAATGGCAAATTTCTAACCACACGTATTCAAGAAAATGCCAACCGATATGAAAATTTCATTTAGTTTAGGCTATTGAGAGTTTACAGTATAAATCGACCTTCATTGTCAGTTAGTGCTATAAAATCGATGATAAATAGTGCGGACATATAATGTACATTACGTGATTCAAGTAAGCATAAAATATATAAGATACATAAAGGAAAGCCTTGCACCAGAAAGTATAAACCAAAATTGCAAGATAGAACATTAGAAACATAGACAATACTGATTTGATGCTATATGTATATACATAATAATGTCAGTTATGATCATTCATTCGTGTGGCTTCCCATACATAAGTATTATACAACTGAAATTCATGTTGTTACTTACGAAAGAACATGCTGAATGTTACTTTCAATGGCCGAAAATTGGATCAGTCTTCATGTCATTATTATTTATATCAGTTTTCACTCAACGCATCCAGTAAATGAGACGGTCGTATCTAAGACTGGTAAGGCGGTCATAAGAGAGGTACTGTCAAAGTGGACAAACCTGGTACTGTCGTAGCCACAAAAATAACATATAGTGGAAGCAGATTTACACATTTAACAGACTCTTGCACATGAATTTGGTGCAGTTACTGTTAAAACGAGTATTTGGTACAAAAGTTCACCTCTACCAATGTAGGCCACATTGTTACACTCTCAGTTTTACATTTTACGACGGACAAAAACGATAACGGCAACAGTAGTTTGCAATTAGACAGCAAATAGAAGTATATATTAATGTATGCGAAGAATATCATGAAATCCAAAAAGTGTATAATCAAAGCACATATTTAGTTTATCATATCCATGTAGATACTTAGTACACACATTGCTTTAACTTCAGCTGTTTTATTTTCCCCACATGCTATCATGCAAAAAATATGAATACATTTTATTTGTTTTATTTCTTCTAAAAGATTTCTACGTTTTCATTCGAAAATTAACGACATTTGTTAATAACAGTAGATGGGTATCCTTCAGGAAATGCAATTTTAGCTTAGCATGAATCGCATTTCCTACCAATAAATAAGTTAGTCTTTTGTTTAAAACCAATCTTCGGTCACTGTGAGGGCAATAACATTTTTAAATGAGAAACGATTCCCGGAAATATCGAGATGAAACCTGAGGGCTTATAGAAGTTGTAAAATTTAACAATACATGTAAAACATTTTTTTTCAATAATTAATACTGAATTCATACTTCAATGCAATCCATGAGGTAAAATGTGAGCATTTCACGTTTAGTTTTCCTTTGAAAAATTATGTCAGTTATATTATTTGATCTGCTCTCCACAGCCATACGGCAAACAAGGACAGGATTAAACAATGTCACACAAGCATCTTCAATTTGGATGTACGGTATAGAGAAAATATGAAGCATTGTTTTCACATTCAAGACTTCAATAGAATATTTTTGAAAATGATCATATTATATTCGGTCTTTGTCGAAATAGTTCTCTTGAGAATGATTTATCGCATATCACAAACACCATCCTCAGCAAATATGCAGAAACATTTCATGAAGTATTGTTCTCACGAAAAACAAATGTCTAATATATCATTGCATCGACAGCAATATGGTGTAAAAATAACTTCCCACACAGAAGATAGAAATTTGCAGAACAATTTAAAAACTAACCAGGAATTCGTATTTAGTGTCTATAATTGACTCCCCTTAACTGCTCTAATTAAATGCTGAACTTTGTCATTTAAAATTAAGGCATACTCTGTGAATTTATGTATATGATCCGTCTTTGTCTAATTTTTCCCTGGTTACGAGAGAAAAACAACAACATTATATTATATCAGCAAAGCTAATTTGTCAAAGAATTGCAAACAGAACAAATAATCTGCAATCCTTATTTGCCTAAACAATCAATAAACTGTCTGTAATTCATGTATTATGTTGCTTATACTATTTTGCTTTGCATTATGTATTTACTATAAGACCATTTTAAACTTCCAGTATTATTTCAACGAATAGTTAACTGTATATGATTTGATTACCAATTCACATTGCTATTTCATTGAACCGCAAGACATGGGGACTTATAAGTCCATAGGTTAAGGTGTACTGTATTTCATATTATGCTCATTTGTACACATTTAACAATACTAAATAAACATTTTACTTACAAACATTGAGACGAACGGTGGCGCTATTTAAGATTTATTTATTAAATGGCACGTTTACTAAACGACGAAATGGTGTAACAGAAAGAACAAGCCAACAACAGACTAGTATAATAATGTTTTATTTAAAAAAATAATCTATGGCGTAACAAAATAACAACAAATATATCAGACAAAATTTGAGAATTACAGTTTGTCCCTTTAGGGTGTGTCCCTTTAATAGTCCAATTAATAATCCAACGCCGAATAATCCTGAAGAGTTTTCGGTATAATGTCCTCGTAGATACACATAGTTGAAATAATCCAAAGGTAGAACAATACATGAACGTTGTTAATATAATTCCAAATCCAACACTATAACAATTATATCACTGTAGAATATAATAAGTCCACTTAAGTTCCCACACAGAAAGGTTTAATATAGAAGCTGCAAGTAATTCCAAACTATATGTCCAAACTTAAACTTAAATCGGCTAACAAGCCCTTATATATACCCAAAGAATTACTAGAACGCAGAAGTCTATAGAAAATTCACGAAACACAGTTTAAAATAAACAAATGAATTTTCTAGCTGTATACATTGTATATATCCGTGACAAAATCAGTTCTGACACACTATCATGACATATATGATTATGATTTTGAAAAACAAACACAACTAAGATTGATTAACGAAAGTGTATAAAGCTATTTCGACATGTATTTATAAAAACGGTAAACGAATTGAAGTCCAATGGCTTTAGTGGCAATCCTGTCATAAATAATAAATTTGAAGGTGTTGGTGCGCCTCTTGATTGAACACAAGCCAATTAAAATGATACATATTAAAACAAAACAGATCAATTTAACCTCGTTTATTACAGGACTGAATTAATAAAGAATAATAAAGAAATATCGATGTTCATGAGAACGCGTTTACGCTGGCTCATTTATTGAAATAGCCAGGTTATCTTTCACAAAGGTTTATAAATATATGTTATTTCTAATCACTAAAATCACTTCATTTAAACTTCCTTGGTCCTCAAGCTTCCATCTTAAGTCACTCTTACATGTGATTAACGACAACAGTATACGATTGTATTGTTCTTTTTCTGTGGCCATTTCCTCAAAGGCGACAGATTTTAGAGGAAACTATTTCGGTAATGCTCACAGCCTTGTCTCGCCTAGACATCATGGCCATAATGTTGTCATGTTTATTAATGGAAGAAGCAGACTATCTGAAAGGTTCCAGCTTATTCGGACTTGCCTGATGTCAATAAAAGAACTTTGTACTATATTGTCGGATGAAAGTTGTCGGATATGGCTATCAGTCTACAGGATAAAAAGGAAACTATCTGATATCATTCAATGTGCATTATTGAACATTTGCAAATGATACAAAGCTGAAACGAGTATACATGTATTACGCGATATATTCCAAAGTTCACAAGTATATATTAAGGCCCGTAACAGTTATGAGTTATAGACATAGACAATCCTATTTTAGTCTTAACAATTATTCATCCTTTGTATATACAGTCTAAGATCGATAATGGCTGTTTATAGAATTCCAGTTCAAAATTAAAATCAAAATGCGTTTTAAGGTTATTTTAAACTAATGTTTAAATTTGTTGGACATTAGCGTTTTCCTTTTATGTAACAAATACTTTATATGAAACTAGAGTACTTTAAATACATTCGCCATTGCATTAATAATCATATTTGTATTGCTCTTTACTGACCGTTTCAAGGCGGTACTGTCGGGTTCCTCTTATTGTTAAATGACTCATAACAGACTTGTTCTCACTTTCACATTTGGCGTGCATGTAAATACCTTGGTCCTGTGTCTTTTCAATTTTTGTATATGTTGCAATGCTCATAGGACTTTGTCTTATATATTCTTATTTAAATAATCTGTAACAGATTTGGTATTTATTTTGTTTTAGTGGCCACAATATCTTGTAAAAGTTAAACAAAAAAATGAAGTAAACGATATATTTCTATAAAAAACATGTGCCTTTTTAACGAGCATGTTTTACATCTGGAAACATTGCAAAATATTCGCGCCTAAAGAGACTATGAATACGACGACTTCGATCCAAACTAAGTTCCAACAAGAAATGTGTTTTTGGTGGGCGAAACATTGTGCTGTTCCTGAATTCTGCAGTTAGTCATCAACTCCTACTATATTTGAGGTTTTCAGTGTTTTAATCTGCAAAGGTCAAGTGCTGAAAAAGAAAAACCATGTGTTTTGTAGAAAGCAAAGACAACCAGCTCATGATGTTTGTACACATGAACAGATTGGAAGTTATATTTATACAGACTTGACTTTATGGGATCGATGATGTCGAACTTTATCTTTTACAGTTACTCTGTCGTTGTCTTGAGGGTATTCATATTTTAATATCTGCGGCAATTCTTTAATGACCTTTTTTCATTTCCTAGTTAAAAGAAAAACTCATTTTGAGTTTGAGATGATCCACTTCTTTAGTGGATATGACAAACATATGAATCGAATTTCTTTTGTTGTCTTTCGTTACTGTCAATTTTATCTATTTACTTGAATGGTTTACATTCATTGAAAACCATCTACCTAAGGCAATGACGTAAAGTCCCTTTTAAAACTCAATTTCATGAGCTTTAACCTAAAGTTAAAACATTACTGATCAGTATTATTCTACCGATGGAAGCATTCATTTATAATCCAGCTTGATATATATAAACGTGAGCAGCGCTTTTCATGAGTCACGTGCTTAAATATACTGATGTAGGCAGTAAGTATAATTCTTCAGTATAATTATCAAAAAATAAAGAAGACATATATATTCGTTATCGTTTGGTCGCTACATTCTTCGAACACAACTCGAACACAACGAAGTTTGTTTATGCTTCAACTGCCATTTCGTGTCTTTGCTATTATAAACTTCACTAAGTATGCAACAACACGTTCGAGACACATGCATGTGGGCATAGTTTACAGTTATTCTTCCACAGTAAACTTCGCCATTTGTTGCCCATCCTGTTTCCTTAAAACATGAAATTTATCACGGAAGCATTACAAAATCACATCGTGCCTGATCGAATGACTGACTGGTATGTGCAAATACGAATAAAACAACATTTATCGAAGTTCTTTGACATTTCATTTTTTTATGACGTAAACCTTCGACATTTACCTACAGAGCACCATGTGTATTTTGCGCCAGGATTTAGCAGTAATTACATCAGAGCTTGAAAGAATGAATATATCAGGAAGGTGCAAATATTGAGATGGGTACTTGTTGATCAGGTACTCATTGCTGCTTCGTACCTGTAATAAAGACTTTTTACATATACACGCAGTTGTTAACTAATGTCTTTGAAATCCCAAATGTACTTCTGGCATAAAAACTAAATTACAAAAGATAAAGGTTATAATTTTGAATTACCAAATGCCAAACATTTCCTGAAAATATAAAAGTACAAAGTTGTTAGTACATTCAACGATAAAGAAGTGTTGATTCTATAATAGTCGACATGGCAGAACGTGAGCTTGCAGCACAATTAATCATTTTACAACAATGCGTTTCATTAAACGACCAGTTTGTTTATTTATAATTATAACCTGTGTGCATTGTTATAATCTGATTTGAACAACTCGATCACGTGATTGCGTTTCATTCCTCGATTAATGAAGTCGACTATTCCTTTTTAATATTGATGACTGAAGGTTCACAAAATAATTAACAACACGTCAAGCAATTATTAACTTGTTCTAGCGCTACAAGATGAATACCAAAATCAGTTTAAGAAATAATTAAGTCATATTTCAAAATTCCTTCCCCGTATTGGTTTGTTGTTTCAAAGTATACATGCAGGATAAAAAGCTTCTGCAGCAGGGGATATAAATCTTATTGCTGATGCTTTAAACCTGGGAATCCTTCCTTGTACTGCATAAGCTGCATTGGCTTGAGAGTGAACCTATCAAAGTCAAGAACTAACGTTTTAAATTACACGAAAACCGGGTAGGTGGTCGAAACATGCACATGAACGGTGACTTAAAGCCATAATTTGAACAGTCGCTGTTTAAATTCTGTCTCTTCATCTCTCTGAACTCTGTTAACATTTATTACTACCAATTTGTAGATAAATGCAATGCTTGTATATAATTATCTTTAAATCTCATTACCTAAATGCCAATTTTTCGACAGAACGTAATTTACTTTGTAAAATGTGATGCAAGTCTTTCGTGTCATTACTTAAATAAATGTTCAACACTGAACAATGATATGTACCGACTTTCGGTTGGCTTATTAGGTACTATCCGCCTATTTCGACATATTCAGTCATTGTAGTTAATAAGGCTGATTATCAAATGTAATGTAGAAAGAGTAACATTTGTATGTGGTCAAATCGTTCAAAATATATATTCGTTTTCACATCCGAAGGGAAATGCGCTGCTTTTTTGTTGGTACCAATTTATTTACGTGTTGTTAAGATATAAAGCTTTCAAATAACTCATTTATAGCGAATATCTAATAAATAAACTTCAGAATGTATAAATGTCTTAAATGTCAAAATGCGCCAATGCGTTTTATCATTGTAAATTTTATTTTAAATTTAATACTAATGATTGAATTTTAAATATTTCTACGAAATAATCATGTTCAAAGGAAATTTTTGAAAAATGCCCAGTGCTTTAACATGCCGTCACTTAAAGTAAGTTAGATACATAAGAAGAAAATGTTTTTCTTATTGCTATAAACAAGTGCTTATTACATACAAACTCTACGAGAGGAACTGAGGTAAATCTCCCTGATCTGACCCTCACATGACGAATTCCGCTCTCGCTGAGTGCGTTGTTGGATCATGCATAAACCGTTAATTCGTACACAATCACGTTTTCAATCCAGATAATTTATCCAGTAGATGTTTTTATGACTACATAATGCGGATTTAATGCTTCTAAATGGTCTCGAACTTTTATGTTGCTTTTATCTACTGTACATATTGTACAAATGTTTATTTTATTACTAGTTATTTTGTCTATATATTAGTTCATTTTAACAGTTTTAATTCCCGATCCAGGTGCTTATTGTTAGTTGTCTCTTTGACAGTATATATTTTTATTGACAGTGTTTGTTTGCTAAAAAACCTCCATGAAGTGCGAGGCTGGAGCGCTCCACAAACCATGTTTAAGCACCCCAATGAGTCCTTTGGCCGACTGACCGTTCCAAGGCGGTGATTGCTGGTTTTTTTTGTGTGTCATCTTTGTGTTTTTTTTGTCCCATTTACATTTACCCTGTTTGGTTGGTCTAGAGGTTGTTTAGATTTAAGTATCTGCGGTCATTTCGGTAGAACCTTTTCTTATTTACCTATCGCACATTACGGATTCCAATCCTTATAAACCTACAAATTGCTCAGACAGGCATATTTAAAAGCTCATATTTCTTAAAAAACAACAACGGAAAAAGTTAACAAAGGATAAAATGTTTTAGCATATTAATTTAATACTACTTTGTGTGTTTTCATCGAGGCATAGGACGCAGCTGCCAATGTGTGATTAAGCAAAGTATGTGTTCTGCAACTGCGTTTCATACCACGATAAATAGTACGTTTGTTTCATGTGTAAAAAGACAATTGTTAAACGCATGTTTTAGGTAAGATGTCATATTAACAAAAACAATTCATTTTTAATTAAATCAGATATCAACATTTAGCTGCATCAAAACACTTTTAATATTAATAATAATAAACTTTAAAGTTGATAATATTAACTCGCAAAGATAGGTTCTTCTTAGTTTAAACGTTTGTGCAAACATTACCGCCGATAAATATTCTTTATTGTTGTGATTGTTTAATAAACCAAAAATTTATCAACAAAACTGGCATTATGTTTGTTAACCATGTACATGTTTTGAAATCGTGAAGATCTGAACTGTTGATTTAAGTTATTAAAGTGTTTGCTATTATTTGTATACGTTACTGGAGAGTTGTCAAAAGTTTGAACTTTTAGTAACAACAATATCGCGGATTGGAGGACTTGAAAATTAGAGCTGCGCCTCTTTAATTAGACAATTCTTTCGCATTTCACTGCGGGAATCCGCTTTTTAAGTTATAATCGAGTTAAGTCAGACTTCTTAATATACTTTATCTCCAAAAAGACAAAAAATAAAACACACAAACCTATCTAAATACATCAATCACGATCCCGTTCAATCACGTGAAGAGAAACAAAAAGAAAATTGACACCAATTTTGATAACCATAGAATAGTCGAGAAAAAATATAGTTTTCATTTTTACTGTCGAGCCAAGACAATTTTCGTTTCAACTTGTATTGGATATTGCGAAGTTCTGGAAACATTATACGAACGGCGTTGTCCGAAGCAAAAACATGTTCTATTTCAACTTATATTCTTTAAAGATGTTACACTTTTGCCGAGATTCCTTTATTGTGCAGCTTCAATATATCAAAAAATGAAGATAGAACTTATTTTAAGAGGCGCATTTTTGTATCCCAATACAGATTATGGGCTTAAATGATTTTTTTTTACATTTGTCACTTATTTTAAATACAGTATATATGTTCATTGATCCTCCCGCGTTTATATCCCGCGATGTTGCGGCGAGGCGTGACACGGTGTCAATCAATGCATACGTGGATAAAAGAGCCAATTGTTAGAGGTCATGCCCTACAACATGTGACAATTACATTGTCTTTAGACTATTACCGTTGAAAATCAGAGTGCGTAGTGAAAATGGCACGCTAAATTAAAATTAAAATACCAATTAGCGCTTAAATAGTAATTTCATGCAGATATGTTTAGTTGACTGTGTGTTTTAAATCCATTCCATCAATAATTCACTCTGTTCGCTTTTATGGTGTTTGTCCCGTAATTCATTCGTTTATTACTTAAAGAAGAACATGCTGTTATTCATTTGGAGAGTAAATGCGAGTCACAAAAGTTTTATGACCAACGCTATCTTATCCTGCATCGTGCGCTTTGTTTCGAAATATAACTGTTGTATAATACGGTAAAAGAATGTGAATGAATGTGATATTGCATGCAACTTTTATTAATTTATTTGAAGAAAATAATCATACAAATGTATCATTAAAATATTGCAGGCGAAGTTCATATTAAACATGAACAGTTGATTGATTTTAACATACTTAACACAGAATCTACTGTTTTATTTTGAAAGTATTTGTTAACCCGAGAGACGGAAGTTGTAAATTAGCCCTCATCAAGTTGCTTCGTTTCGATTTCACTTAGTGCCCTTGAAAGTCGATAACTTAAGCCAAGTTCGCTGGTTAGAACGAACGCTGATGGGACAAATTCGTGCCACGCAAAGAGTGCGCGTTTTTGTAACGAGTACCAGACCAACATTAATCGCTGATAATTATCGCTGCTAATTAAATTTTTAATTGCAGGACAATTCAGTGCACCCTTGGTGATTAATGAACTAAGCCGCTTTGGATTGATTATGTCAGCTACAAATTTATGGAATGATAAACTAGTTGCGTTATAAAGCGTCAACATAAAGCAGTTGTTAACATGGAAGATTGCTTTCTTACTATCTATACATTTATTTCTTTTATGTTATTCTATCGCAAGGCCACAAAAATAAAATTATTTTCGATCAAAAATTATGTATATCTGTAAACAAATTTAAACATATCGTATTAAAATATTAAAATTATTGCATTTTGTGTCAGGTTTCGTAATTAATATTAGTTTATTAATACGACCAAGTATTATTGTATTAAAATAACTTTTAACAAAGCTCGTTTTATTTTTTCAGCATGCTTAACAACTATCATTAAAATTGTTTTAAACACACTGTGACAAAGATAGAAAGGTTTAGTGCACAGTCCCTTAATCGGGACTCAATTGTTGTTTATTCAGAAACATCAGGGGGGCGTGCATCCCATTTAAATTGAATGACGTTTGTGGCTCAACTGCTTAAAATAGACGCTCCAAAACGAATCTTTAATTGTAATTTTTTAATTACAAGAAAAGAACATGTTTGAGTTTGAGATAATTTAATTCCTTTAATGGATATGACATACAAAAGAATCGAATTTCTTTTGTTGTCTTTCGTTACTGTCCATTTTATATATTTACTTGAATGGTTAACATTCATTGAAAACCATATTCCTAAGGCAATGACGTAAAGTACCTTTTAAAACTCAACTTTCATGCGCTTAAACTTAAAATTTAAACATTACTGATAAGTATTAATTATTCTACCGATGGAAGCATTCAATTATAATCCGGCTTCATATATATATAAACGTGAGCAGCGCTTTTCATGAGTCACGTGCTTAAATATACTAATGTAAGCAGTAAGTATAATTCTTCAGTATATCAAAAAAATAAAGAAAACATATATATTCGTTATCGTTTGGTCGCTACATTCTTCGAACACAACGAAGTTTGTTTATGCTTCAACTGCCATTTCGTGTCTTTTCTATTATAAACTTCACTAAGTATGCAACAACACGTTCGAGACACATGCATGTGGGCATAGTTTACAGTTATTCTTCCACAGTAAACTTCGCCATTTGTTGCCCATCCTGTTTCCTTAAAACATGAAATGAATCACAGAAGCATTACAAGATCACATCGTGCTTGATCGAATGACTGACTGGTATGTGCAAATACGAATAAAACAACATTTATCGGAAGTCCTTTGACATTTCATTTTCTTATGACGTAAACCTTCGACATTTACCTACAGAGCATCATGTGTATTTTGAGCCAGGATTTAACAGTAATTACACCAGAGCTTGAAAGAATGAATATATCAGGAAGGTGCAAATATTGAGATGGGTACTTGTTGATCGGGTACTCATTGCTGCTTCGTACCTGTAATAACGACTTTTTTACATATACACGCAGTTGTTAACTAGTGTCTTTGAATTCCCAAAGGTACATCTGGCATAAAAACTAAATTACAAAAGGTTATAATTTTGAATTACCAAATGCCAAACATTTCCTGAAAATACAAAAGTACAAAGTTGTTAGTACATTCAACGATAAAGAAGTGTTGATTATATAATAGTCGACATGGCAGAACGTGATCTCACGATGAACTTGCAGCACAATTAACTATTTTACAACAATGCGTTTCATTAAACGACCAGTTTGTTTATTTATAATTATAACTTGTGTGCATTGTTATAATCTGATTTGAACAACTCGATCACGTGATTGCGTTTCATTCCTCGCTTAATGAAGTCGACTATTCCTTTTTAATATTGATGACTGATGGTTCTCAAAATAATTAACAACACGTCAAGCAATTACTAACTCGTTCTCGCGCTACAAGATAAATACTAAAACCAGTTTAAGAAATAATTAAGTCATATTTCAAAATTCCTTCCCCGTATTGGTTTGTTGTTTCAAAGTATACATGCAGGATAAAAAGCTTCTGCAGCAGGGGATATAAATCTTATTGCTGATGCTTTCAACCTGGGAATCCTTCCTTGTACTGCATAAGCTGCATTGGCTTGAGAGTGACCCTATTAAAGTCAAGAACTAACGTTTTAAATTACACGATAACCGGGTAGGTCGTCGAGACATGTACATGAACGGTGACTTAAAGCCATAATTTGGACAGTCGCTGTTTGAATTCTGTCTCTTCGTCTCTCTGAACTCTGTTAACATTTATTGCTACCAATTTGTAGATAAATGCAAGGCTTGTATATAATTATCTTTAAGTCTCATTACCTAAATGCCAACTTTTCGACAGAATGTAATTTACTTTGTAAAATGTGATGCAAGTCTTTCGTGCCATTACTTAAATAAATGTTCAACACTGAACAATGATATGTACCGACTTTCGGTTGGCTTATTAGGTACTATCCGCCTATTTCAACATATTCAGTCATTGTAGTTAATAAGGCTGATTATCAAATGTTATGTAGAAAGAGTAACATTTGTATGTGGTCAAATCCTTCAAAATATATATTCGTTTTCACATCCGAAGGGAAATGCGCTGCTTTTTCTGTTGGTACTAATTTATTTACGTGTTGTTAAGATATAAAGCTTTCAAATAACTTATTTATAGCGAATATCTAATAAATAAACATCAGAATTTATTAACGTCTAAAGTGTCAAAATGCGCCAATGCTTTCCGACAGCGTCTTATCATTGTAAATTTTATTTTAATTTTAATACTAATGATTGAATGCCCAGTGCCTCAACATGCCGTCACTTAAAGTAAGTTAGATACATTAGAAGAAAATATTTTACTTATTGCTATAAACAAGTGCTTATTACATACAAACTCTACGAGAGGAACTGAGTTAAATCTCCCTGATCTGACCCTCACATGACAAATTCCGCTCTCGCTGAGTGCGTAGTTGGATCTTGCATAAACAGTTAATGCGTACACAATCACGTGTTCAATCCAGATTATTTATCCAGTAGATGTTTTCATGACTACAGAATGCGGTTTTATTGCTTCTAAATGGTCTCGAACTTTTATGTTGCTTTTATCTACTGTACATATTCTACAAATGTTTATTTTATTACTAGTTATTTTGTCTATATATTAGTTCATTTAAACAGTTTTAATTCCCGATCCAGGTGCTTATTGTTAGTTGTCTCTTTGACGGTATATATTCTTATTGACAGTGTTTGTTTGCTAAAAAACCTCCATGAAGTGCGAGGCTGGAGCGCTCCACAAACCATGTTTAAGCACCCCAGTCAGTCCTTTGGCCGACTGAACGTTCTAAGGCGGTGATTGCTGGTTTTTCTTTTTGTGTGTTATGTCTCATCTTTGTGTTTTTTGTCCCATTTACATTTACCCTGTTTGGTTGGTCTAGAGGTTGTTTAGATTTAAATATCTGCGGGCATTTCTGTAAAACCTTTTCTTATTTACCTATCGCGAATTACGGATTCCAATCCTTATAAACCTACAAATTGCTCAGGCAGGCATATTTAAAAGATCATATTTCTTAAAAAACAACAACGGAAAAAGTTAACAAAGGATAAAATGTTTTAGCAAATTAATTTAATACTACTTTGTGTGTTTTCATCGAGGCATAGGGCGCAGCTGCCAATGTGTGATTAAACAAAGTATGTGTTTTGCAACTGCGTTTCATACCACGATAAATAGTACGTTTGTTTCATGTATAACAAGACAATTGTTAAACACATGTTTTAGGAAAGACGTCATGTTGACAAAAACAATTCATTTTTAATTTAATCAGATATCAACATTTAGCTGCATCAAAACACTTTTAATATTAATAATAATAAACTTTAAAGTTGATAATATTAACTCGCAAAGATAGGTTCTTCTCAGTATTAACGTGTATGCAAATATTACTGCCGATAAATATTCTTTATTGTTGTGAGTGTTTAATAAAACAAAAATTGGTCAACAAAAATGGCATTATGCTTGTTAACCATGTACATGTTTTGAAATCGTGAAAATCTAAACTGTTGATTTAAGTTGTTAAAGTGTAAGCTCTTATTTGTATACGTTACAGGAGAGTTGTCAATAGTTTGAACTTTTACTAATAACAATATCGCGGATTGAAGGACTTGAAAATTAGAGCTGCGCCTCTTTAATTAGTCATTTCTTTCGCATTTCACAGCGGGAATCCGCTTTTTCAGTTATAATCGAGTTAAGTCAGACGTCTTAATATACTTTATCACCAAAAAAGACAAAAAAGACAACAAACAAACATATCTAAATATATCAATCACGATCCCGTTCAATCACGCGAAGAGAAACAATAAGAAAATTGACACCATTAACATATACTTTGATAACCAAAGAATAGTCGAGAGAAAAATGATATTTTTCATTTTTACTGTCGAGCCAAGACAATTTTCGTTTCAACTTGTATTGGATAGTGCGACGTTCTGGAAACATTATACGAACGGAGTCGTACAGGTATATATATATTTTTTTCGAAGCAAAAACATGTTCTATTTCAACTTATTTTCTTTAAAGATGTTACACACTTGCCGAGCGTCCTTTATTGTGCAGCTTCAATATATCAAGAAATGAAGCTAGAACTTATTTTAAGAGGCGCATTTTTGTATCCCAAAACAGATTATGGGCTTAAGTGATTTTTACATTTGTCACTTATTTACAGTATATATGTTCATTGATTCTCCCGCGTTTATATCTCGCGATGTTGCGGCGAGGCGTGACACGGTGTCAATCAATGCATACGTGGATAAAAGAGCCGATTGTTAGAGGTCATGCCCTACAACATGTGACAATTACATTGTCTTTAGACTATTACCGTTGAAAATCAGAGTGCTTAGTGAAAATGGCACGCTAAATTAAAATTAAAATACAAATTAGCGCTTAAATAGTAATTTCATGCAGATATGTTTAGTTTACTGTGTGTTTTAAATCCATTCCATCAATAATTCACTCTGTTATAGCAATTCGCTTTTATTGTGTTCGTCCCGTAATTCATTCGTTTATTACTTTAGGCAGAACATGCTGTTATTCATTTGGAGAGTAACTGCGAGTCACAAAAGTTTTATGTCCAACGCTATCTTATCCTGCATCGTGCGCTATGTTTCAAAATATATTACTGTTGTATAATATGGTAAAAGAATGAGAATGAATGTGTTATTGCATGCAACTTTTATTAATTTATTTGAAGAAAAAAAACTCATACTAATGTATGATAAAAATATTGCAGGCGAAGTTCATATCAAACATGAACATTTCATTGATTTTAACATACTTCACAAAGATTTGACTGTTTTATTTTAAAAGTATTTGTTAACCAGAGAGACGGAAGTTGTAAATTAGCCCTCACCAAGTTGCTTCGTTTCGATTTCACATAGTGCCCTTGAAAGTCGATAACTTAAGCCAAGTTCGCTGGTTAGAACGAAAACTGATGGGACAAATTCGTGCCACGCAAAGAGTGCGCGTTTTCGTAACAAGTACCAGACCAACATTAATCGCTGATAATTATCGCTGCTAATTAAATTTTTAACTGCAGGAAATTTCAGTGCACCCTGGGTGATTAATGTACCAAGCCGCTTTGGATTGATTTTATCAGCTACAAACTGACGGAATGATAAACTAGTTGCGTTATAAAGCGCCCACATAAAGCAGTTGTTAAATGCGAGATTGCTGTCTTACTATCTATACATATATTTCTTTTATGTTATTCTATCGCAAGGCCACAAAAATAAAATTATTTTCGATTAAAAAGTATGTATATCTGTAATCAAATTTAAACATATCGTATTAAAAATATTAAAGTTATTGCATTTTGTGTTAGGTTTCGTAATTAATATTAGTTAATTAATACGACCAAGTATCATTATATTAAAATAACTTTTAACAAAGCTCGTTTTTACTTTTTCAGCATGCTTAACAACTAATTGTTTAAAACACAACATGACAAAAATAGAATGGTTTAGATGCGACATTAGTGCACAATCCCTTAATCAGGACGCAATTGTTGTTTATTCAGAAACATCAGGGGGGCGTGCATCCCATTTAAATTGATTGACGTTTGTGGCTCAACTGCTTAAAATAGACGCTCTAAAACGAATCTTTAATTGTTATTTTTTAATTTACTTTTTGTTGTGTTGTAAAATACCCAATTGTGTATACATGCCTACAAAATGCAGATTATAAAAGCATGCATGTTATATACACATTTTTCAATACAGAGTTTTTTTCTTGTCCGCATTCTGTTTCATACACACTTTATAAAATTAAACTTTGGTCTCTTTTATTATCATATTTGTATGCATGTGTCCTTTGTCTTGAGAAAATAAAGCTAATTTTGATCATTTCTTCATTAATTATTTGATTACAATCAGAACAAATTAAATTCATAGTGAGATGGACGTTGATTGGAGTTATAGCGATACATGTAGTTAGTGCTTCATGCTTAGGTAAACAATAATTATAATGTTTGGATATATATATATACGACAGTACAGAAAAATCTGTAAACAATGTAAACCAAAGACTGTGTAAGCTAAAAACATCCCTTTGAAAAAAAAAATTACTAAACTACTAAACTCATTAATGAAATCAGTAAAGCTCCACAGCTGTCCTTGAAATCTGTGTTTGCACAAAGGGATTTCTAACCATTATACATGAATGTGTTGTATGAAGGGTACAGTCTTACTCTGGAAGTATCAAGAAAAACTAGCACTATTCGATTGCAGGATAATAAGTATAATTTCAGTTAGACTTAGCAATTTCTTATAAATATAAATAAACAATTACTATAGTAAAGAAAAGTTAAATTAAGTTTTATTAAATATTACTTAAATTCCTTATTTATCATTTACAGTTAGAAAAGGATAAGTTATTGTTTTCAGCATTCTATTTCAGCATATAAAATAATATTGCAGTTTACAAGGAAAATACTGATTAATGTTAACAGCGTGATCACCGTGCAAGTACCTCAAAATTGTACAATATGTCTAACCAATCCAATGCCAAACTACGAATTCTATTTTTCTTGCATCCTGGTAACGAGATAAGTGGAAATAACACTGTTATGTCAAATAACAACAGCAACAATTAACAGTCTAATGGATAACAGCTTCATTAAAGTTTAATTAAATGACTGTAGCCTGAGGCGGAATCAAAATAACATTTCTCTGTCGACGTAAAACGTTTAATTGGTGCATTTAAGCTAACATGAAACGATGATTTTTGATATGTTTGTTTTATGTAGTTCAAATCATACGAACAAGTGAGTTATTGTTATCAAATTTATCTATGGTTCGGCATTTTAAAAAGCCTGCGAACAATAAAGATTTCATTTTCATCCAATCTTTACCAAATACATTTAAGTATTTTTTCGACTTATAATTCTTTTAAACATTCGTTTGATGTGTTTTCAAAAGTGTGGGCTTGCATCGCTAGTTATCACCATTTGACATTCTTCCACACACCTGATAGAAATAAAAATAGGAAAATAAAATCCCTATTAAAATACCAAACTTAAATATGAAATTTGACAAAACACGGATCGAATTATTATAAATTTGACTGAACACTTGGGCGAGGTATCACGCTTTAAGAGAAAAACAACAGTTACCGCATTGATATGGTCAGACAAACGGACTGACTTTAATGGTTGAAGCCAGTTTATGTTTCTGCATTAATTAGTGGTTTTGTCAGCAGTAATC
Source organism: Sinonovacula constricta (assembly GCA_007844125.1). NCBI lineage: Eukaryota > Metazoa > Mollusca > Bivalvia > Cardiida > Solecurtidae > Sinonovacula > Sinonovacula constricta. The sequence goes on from CM017555.1 coordinate 43,384,787, forward strand.
CCGACACTGAATAAAAAGACTCCATACGTCCTTCACAACAAAATATAGTTAAAAGTAAAAGTTAAAACTCTATTGTCTATAAAATGGCGTTTGGCCAAATCTGATTTTCAATTTAACGTTCATATATAAACTAGGCGAAAGTAATACATTAATCATTCTTTTCCGCTTGCAGGCTGAAAATATTCCATATAAGACATTTGGTGCATTTGGAATTAAAATATCATGGCAATATCCTGAAGAATAAATTATAAAAGTATACTCAAGATTCGGCTTGTAGTATTATTATCTGCAACAATCTGGTTATCTCGAAGATCTTCAATTGATGAGTTATGGAGTTCCATTAAGCTTCCATATTTTTGCTTGTTGTCAACAAATGTAACAGGTCTTAAGCTTGCCTATAAAACCTGTCGCTATCGAAAAATAAATAATGTGTGTAAATGGTGCTGTCAGCTTATAATTGAAAGTAATACACAATAAGAACATATGGCAAAGTCTTATGAGCATTGCAACATATAACGACATCTGAAAAGGCACAGACAAAGGCATCCGCATGCAAGTCTGGTGCAAAAGCAACAACAATTACCCATCGGAACGGTCAATCTTCAAAAGGGACCGACTGGGGTACTTAAACCGGTTTCACAGAGCTCTAACTTCGCACTTCCTGTGTGTATGTGTGTGTGTGTGTGTGTGGGGGGGGGGGCTTCTCAAATGTAAGATGAAAAAAAGATACCCGATCTATTTGAGTAAAAAATGTCCAAGCGTTGACGTTTTGATAAGTTATGACGAAACTTGTGACGTCATTTAAATTTAATGTCCATATGTCCACGCAGTATTTAGAAAAGAGAGAAGTTTTTTTTTTTTAGAAAAACAACTCAAATTTCTAGAGTGTATTTGATTTTTAACCCACGAAAATGACCAGAGAAGTGTAACAAAGTCAAATGTCCATAAAAAGAACTACGCGTAACAATCCTTATAGGTTGAATTAAATGACAACGTAGATTACATGTACGGGGAGATTTACACCACACTGCACAAGTAACTTTGTTGTAGTCATGAATAAGAATAAATGACGAAATCCTATGAGCATTGCAACATATAATGAAATCTGAAAAGGCACATGACAAAGGCATCAACATGCAAACCAACAGCAAAAGCAGTAACAAATCCGCGATGGGTCATTTAACAAAAAAAGCAATGCTAACAGTTACTATGCGGAACGGTCAGTCGGCAAAAGGGACCGAATGGGCTGCTTAAACTTTAACTTCTATTTGACTTCCTATTTTACACGCAGTGCTTTATTATTTATGGAGTTTGCAGTATGATATACATACATGTTTGCGAAGCAAGCATCATTTATGCGTGACTTGCTGTCATCTGCGTGCCCCAAATGTGTTCTTTTTTTCTGATACGCAGACCGATCATTTATAGTATTAAGTATTTACTATTGTTGTTTATTTTGTTTTAGGCGCCGTAATGTAATTATTTTGAAACCTAGTTTACCTGAAACTTGTTTCATTATTTTGATTATGAAAAACAGACCAAAAGTAACTTGTTCTTTAGCTTCATAAGACATTTATGTCAAATATCGAGACTGTTAAACCTTGCATTTAAAATATGCTGCTTCGGTAAAATGTCATGCCAACTGATGTGCGCTGTTAAGACGTGGTATCAGGCAGAAATGGATAAATTACCAACATTTCTCATTAATAATTTAATATGCAGAGCACGTGAGATTATTTTTGGCAATGTTGCGATAGATAATTGGCAATCCTGTTAAATTAATTTATTCAGATCCAAACCCTTACAGGTTGTGTCACAAATGCGAAGATTCAGCACCATTATCACTGCTGTTATAGCAACAACAGAAAAAGCGTCAAGTGATATCAATGGAAATTTATAAAAAATATTTTAAGAGTGCATTAGCTAATTTAGTTTGTTGAACACTTTTACTTCATTAAAAATAACGGCTATCATTATTCTTCTGACAGAGACAATGTTGCATAACCATAGTTTGATAACCATCAACCTGGAAAGGCTGTTGCATAAATACGTTATTGGTCAGTGTAAAAGAAATTTAATTTATAGCTAAGCCATGAAAATATGAGCATAATGCCCTGTTGAGAATGATTTCGCCAGTGTAGAATGATTAGTATTATAAAAACAATCATCAGTTAACTGGATTTTAGAACTAAAAATATCATCAAAAAAGGGAATGAAGTAGTCACATGCAAGCCAAATGTAAAATTAAGAACAAATCTGTGATGAGTCAATTAAGGAAAAGAGCAAACCCGACAGGAACCGCCTCGGAACGGTTTGTCGGCAATATGGACCGACTGCGGTGCTTTAACCGCGTTTGCAGTCCTCTAACCTCACATTTCATTATGGTTTTCTCAAATGTAAGCACTAAAAAGAAACCCGATCTCTTTGAATAAAATATGTCTAAGCGCTGACGTTTTCTTTGATAAGTTATGACAAAAGTAGTGACGTCATTGAAAAATAATGTCAGACAGATGTGAAGAACTACACAAAAAATATTGATAGTAAATGAAATTAACTATTTGAATCAAGAAAGAATATGAACAGAAAAGAGTAAATGGTTTAGCATCCTGTTCATATGAAGCTAGAATTGAGGAACCCAAGTCCAATTTCTATTAAAGGAAATATACGTAACAATCCTTATAAGATGAATTAAATGACAATATACATTACAAACACGGGGACATTTTTTTAGAGGTGGAAATGTTTGTAAAACATTTCTCTAGGAGCTACAAAACGTTTTTTAGTGTATATCTTTAGTATATCTTACGGATAGCTCTAGTCAAAAAGCTGATATATCAAAGAAAGTTGTATGTTGTATCCCAGTCATTTATATATTATATCCGTTCTGGCAGATGAACCATGTTTAATGATTATCAATCAAACTCCATGCCTGCTTATTATTGCAAACATCCAAATATAATAACATTAGAAGAACTAAGCGGCTAGTCGTCGGCCTACATTGTACTGACTAGACTATCTATCATAATAACTTAGCTCTAAGAATATGTTTTCACTTGGTCATTTAAAAAAAAATCCGGTTTTCTTTTCACTGCTTGCATTTGAGAACCACACCTCACACCCGCTACACACTCAAGGATGTACGAGGTTACAGCTCGGTTAAACCGATTTATGTACAAAATGTACCACAACACAATCAGTTCTTTTTCCTAACTGACCATTCCTACGCGATAACTGCTTGGTTCGCTCTGATATAATATAATGTTTCGTAGCAGTTTTGTTGTAACTTTTGACTGATACATTTGTCATGTGACTTTTCAAATTTTAATATATGTTGCAATATTCATAGAATCTTGTCATGTATTAATATTATTACTAGTTTAACTTTAAGGCTCTTTCAGATGTTACTTCCTGATTTGTTTACTTAGTCGTATTCGATATTGTATGTGTTCTCTATCGGTTTTCTGTTACTGGTGCAAATTTTAAATTGTATGACCGGGTTAATGGCAAAAAGGACATGCACTTGTTAGTTTGCTATAACCATTGCGATAAGAGTTGTTTTCAAGAGAGAACATGTGTCTTCTTTGCAAAACATTTATTTTACATTAAAACAATGTTAAAAAATACCGTATATTTCAAAATATATTCCGCGATGTTTTAAGGAAGATCATAACATATTATTGTTGTTCTAGTTATCGGCATTTTTGCAAGAAGCGTATGAAAATATAAAAAAAAATATTGGTCAATATTCGGCCGTAAAACATTTTATGAGAAGCTATTTGGTAAGATACTTTCCTGCATGCCTTGCTCTCCACACAGTCCCTTTATAAGCTGGTCCTAATACGTCTAGATGACAACTTCAGGTGATTGACAGGTTTGTAATTACTTGATGTACTAAATGAAAGTTACTCGCCTCTTGTCTTTCTTAACAGTGAGCCCCCAAAAAATAGTATACATTTTTACCTGCTGCCATTGATCTTCGCTGACTCTTTCCTAATTGCCCCCACTCAAATAATAAATAAATAAATAAATAAATAAATAAATAAATAAATAAATAAATAAATAAATAAATAAATAAAAATGAATGACTGACTGAATAAATAAATAAATAAATAAATGAATAAATAACAAAATCTGGGCTTGCACTATGCTACCAACAAAGGGTAAGTTGTGATACAAGAATGCACTTGACACCTGTTTGACCTGAGGATATGGCTTCCTTACATTTAAGTTTTGGCAAATATGCTGCTGGGTATTTATTACCAAGTTTTAAAAATCATCATAAAAAGGCTTAGCAGGGTATACTCCAAGTGGGAGTAATATGCAATATACAATTAAAACGGTATTCATTGCTTAATCAATGACGTTAGAAAAATATTTATTTATCTGCTATATTGTCTCATTCCGACAGATATTTGCACACATATCATAATATCATCATACAGCATAGTTGTTAACAGTATAATAAAAATTGATCAATTGTTTTATATGATCATCATACTTTGGTAAAAATATTATATAAATAATATAGTTTGAATTATTTAAATTTATTGTCAGTTCCGTAATATTAATTTGTGTTCTAAGTAATGTGAATGTTCTTGACATCGTTATCCAATATTGATTCAATAGCTATTATGCAGCAATAACAACCGTAATAACAAAGATTTTCTGTAGCTTTGATGCACATAACTGACAATTATCCATCATTTATTGCATACGCTATGTGCTATCTATTATAATCCTGTTACATTTCATTAAGTCAAGTAGACATATCATCGTATAAAGCATTTGCATGATCTAACTGCTGTCCATTCATTTCTTAAAATATTTGATTGGATTCGCGTTTATATGTTGCGGAGCATTTACTATTGTTTGTCCCGTTGTTTTTTTGTAATTAAACGCACAAAGATTAGTATGAGACAATGTGTGTGTTTGCTATGTAATAACAGAGGCATTGAAGATGTCTTTCATTTTATTTGTATATGCCCAATATACACTCATGTAAGAAGAAAATACCTCAACTCAACTTTGTATAATAAACCGTCTGTATATATGCTGTTTGATTCAAAAAGACAAGAACATACTTATTGATCTCGCCCTTTTTATAAAGAAAGCAACCTTAGTGAGAAGGAACATAAGCGTTAATAATACGTAAAGTTCATTCTCTAATGTTGTTTTGTTTTATTCTTTTATAATGCAACTATCACATAAAAAGCTTAATATATTGTCATTATTATTTCTTCGCTTCCATATTAATAACTAAACCGGATACTATATTTGTATATTGTATTTATAATACAATGGTGTACATGAGTACAAATCTGAAAAAAATGTTCTGTTCTGTTCTGATAAAACAGAAGACGACACAAAAACACATTTCTTGATAAGCAGGACCAATTTAAACTCCCTAGTATAAGCTACTTCCGCTTAATAATTTCTGTGTTAAAGTAATTTTACAAGATCCCTTTACTTTACCTCAGTTATGTACGTTTACTTCTTGTTCGTAGATGATATGTAATATCTAACGTATTTATAGGTGAAGTAAAGTAAGATCTCGATTTGTTCCAAAGAAATGGAAAAGAAAACGGATTAGAAAACATCGTTTTCATTAGTATCCGTGGTATTTACATTCAACATAAACCTAATAATCTCCACCATCGAGATTTATTTGTCTGGGAATTGGCAGGACGCAACTGTTTGGATAATAACAAAATAGAGCGAAGCGAAATAAGTCCTATTGCTTAGACGATACATGGTTATACCCAAAATCTAGTTAAATCAGCCGATTGCTATTTGTTACTGTGAAAATACCTTATAGCAAAGTGATTAAATGGTGTTAGCTGACACATCCGTAGGATTTCCTTTCGTGGGTTTTAATCGAACTGCCGGAAAGTCTTCCAACATTTACTTAATTTGGTCGGATATTAACATCTGTGGTGTTATATGACTATATTAGAATTAGAAATAAAACATGCACCCTGATATGAAAAGGTTTGCCATTTGGAAACGTGTCATACCTCTAACACGTTTCAAAGCACAGTAACTCGTTGGTCAAGGTGCGTTTTGTGAAAATCGACACCACTACTACAAACTGTTATTCTCGACTTGTCTCTCCACTGAGTTTAATACTGATTATTGTTTGTTTTTTTTCAATTTGTTTGAAAACGACACTATTAACGGTCGGTTTTAATGTTTAGCTTAAGCTAATTTTCTCACTTTTGACTCATTATCATATAAAAGTTTTTGCATACAAATTTGTGATATGAAAATGGCAATTTATTTAAAACGTGAATTTATTATACAGTTCGAAACACTTCATAACGTAAGTAGAGTATACGGTGTGTGAAATATCTATTCCTATTAAATATTACAGACAAGTTATAATTAAAATATGAATTGATCAAGGATAAAAATTCAGTTCCAGTGCTGGCACTATTTTGTTTTATCCAGAAGTATGAGCTGATTACTCCTACAAGAGACAAATGAATGAGTCTGCTCGAGAAAAAATTACAATTCTAGACCAACAGATTTACAGGAAGAATAACCTTAACTTTTGTATTGTTCCATAGCAGTGGCTTTGCGTTATCCATTACATTCAGATATGTACTTTTCGGACAGTGGACTTATCACATAATAAATATTGTCTAACAGTATTGTACCAAGTGCTATAAAATATTACACCTTTCTTCATAAATATTTATAAATGTTATATAATTTATCAGTGTCCCTTGCATTTGCATTATAAACATGAATGTTATCTTTTTCTCACTTTAAGATGGGAGACAAACGATTGAAAGTGCTAAAGAGCATAAAAGACTTTCAACGCATGTTATATTTGTTCCAAAACACTAACTGCTATATATGAAACAATGTCTGATTAAAACTGGTTAGCACAAACCACGTGACTGAAAGTGTGAAACACGTATTGATAATTTCCAACTTTGTTTCAACTACAGTTACAAGCAATTACTTTACAATAACTAAATTGCAAAGCTTTGTTTTTCTATCCGCCAATATATGCAATGCTCACTGAAAGGGAAAGTCTGTTTAGCGGACTTTCTAATCCTGATGAAATACTGGCCCCAATTCGGTAAACGGGGTTATAGTTTATTTATTTATTGTTATATTTATTTGTGTCTGTCCTGAGCTTTTATTCAACATGACAGGAAATGAGAGATTTAGGCTTATTTCTTTTTTCATATAATTTACCTAAAATAGAATATCCAGCGCTGCAAGCGTGCATGAAGGCTTTTATAGCATATCTGAAGTGTTTGTGATCAAGAAATTATCTTTTTGGACTCTGGATCGGAGGGTTACAAATTTAAACCCAAGACCTGTCACGACAATTTGTAAAAATAATCTTACTAAAGTTTCGGATGATCAATTCACGTACGTAACAGAAAAGTGCAACACACCAGGAAAGCATTTGTAACATGTGTTTTTTGTCAAGAGGTAATGTCTATGGATTCTGGATCGAAGGGTTCTAGGTTCAAACCATGGTCACGAACTGAGATTGTTGTTCCTTGTCCAAGACTTTTATTAGGGGAAACTTTTAGGAAAACAGAATATGTTTAGACTTATTAATAGTTATTAGTTCCTTGAATACATATTTACTAAATAGCAGTATCAATCTTGGGTACAATAAAATATTGCTTTTCATGATAAGTCATTTGATATTTTTGTAGTATTTCGGTCCTGTATTTAATGACATACTACTTTTAACTTGACAGAAACATGTATTGTTATTGTCAGTTCAACATGTCTGTATAAACCACAGAAGAACATAATTATGTAATTAGGTTGAATTGTTACATATGCATCATTAGTTTCATCGGGATTAAGGGCATACCAGATCATCCAGTTTTTACTGTTGTTCAGAAATCATAAACAGTTTTCTTTGTACACAAAACCCAAATACAAAAAAAAAAACAAAAAAAAAAAAAAAAAAAAAAAAAAAAAAAAAAAAAACGATTCCATACAAAACAACTTAGAAAATAAATAAAAATTATACCGAGAAAGAAAACATGCCTTGTCTCAGATAAAATACTATTTTCACAATATTGATTTATGTAGTGTTAGGCTTGTGCACATGTACATTTTCTGCTTGTGTAGTTTAGTTTTATGGTTAATTGTCATAATGATGGCTTTTGTCTACATATGTAACATCTTGGAAAGAAACTATTAAATTGGGTCGGGTTTTTCTTTTTCTTTTGTTGTATACCAATCGATGGACCCAGGAATTAACACTATGCATCTTTTTGCTGAAGATTTATAGTATCCTTACAACTTTCTAATAAAAGGCATGCTCCCACATTGCCTTTTTTGTCTGTTCCAGTCTTTGCTTTGCCTGTTGCTTTGCATCAACGACGTTTCTTGTATGCTTAAATAAATGCGATCATTCCTTCAGTATTTACGACTGTATTACAGTAAGCTCTATTTTCTCAAGCAAGATAATCAGTGACGGATTAACGAACACCGTTTATTGGTATTACTCGCATTTGCATTCAACAAAATCAAATCTTCCACACCGGGATTAATATGTCTGCGACTTGACAGGACTGAACGGTTGATATCGTAACCGCTGACCCTGAAGTGAAGAGAAATGTTCACATTAATACGCCAACGACGCATTCCTTCGCAGCTGTTGCATAATGAAGCTAGGGTAATTAGAATAAAAAAATTAGTTGTATCAGGCATACGGTATTTAAACGTTACATTTGACCATCTGTTACCTTAGATTTACTGTCACATACACATTTCTTTTTTTCTTTTCAGGTTTTTTACTTCAGCACATATATACGCCTACGTATTCCCATACTGGATCCAAACAAACTTGGTTAAAAGAGTGTTGTCGCTTCAAAGCCTTTTCGGACGAATAGTTTATGCAGTGCACGGAGTACATGTAGCCAGGAGAGTAGTGACTAAATATCTTTTGCAACGAATGTTAATAAATAACTGACAAAAATATTGTTAAAATCGTCAATATCATTACATACTTTTTATTGAAAGCTTTATCAGGTCGAGCATTAAACTACCAACATATAAAATCTCAATAACTGACTTTAGTAGGCATTAACATTGACACTGTCCTATTTACGTTTCCTAAAAACTGGCATTGCTTTTCTAAATATTACAAGTTACAAAACTTCTTTGTGAGTACAATTAATTTAAATTTAAATAAAGCCAAACGTGATAAAACAATTAGAGCTGATTGTTGCTTTACACTTTCATTTATTAACGTCGTTGAAAAATAATCATTTTGTCGGGATACACTCTATTAGATATCAACGCCATTTTCCGTTATTACAAGTTAACGAATTGCAGTTCCTAAAACTCTCTACTTCTTGGCTGAGCTCTGTATACTCATTGTTTCAAAGCAAACGTGACACAAGAGTAGAACTCGCATCAAATTGCCATCAGAGTAGATTTTCTTGTCAAGTTATTGTCAATCGTTAGTAAACATCTCAATACAAAACCGTGATATATTCGCCGTGTTATCACGCATAGTTCATTTGAACGCGTAGGAATTAATTCACCCATGCATACGGTATTTCGGTAATTAAATAAAACACATCTGATGTCCTATCCGTGATGTCATGCAAGCTTATATTTTACTGTCTTATTAGATCGCCGGCTTTGAAATATTGAAATGGAGAGAATTAGAAAAAGATTGCTAGAGAATATCTAATTTATACAATGACAGACGATTCGTCAAAGAGTTGTTTGCGTCATTGGTTTTCTTGTAGACAATGGTTTCAAATTGCTGTTCTACAATCGATGGGACGTCATTCCTAATCTTTGCGTGCGTATCACTAGTACTAAATAATTCAATATTGACATATGTTAAGTTTTTTTAATGACGTCAGCTTTGTTGTAAAACCTGCAATTATACACAAAAGTTACTAAATGTATATTTCATGAAACGGGTAAGAGTTGCAATTTAATATTTAACAGCTGTGCATTAAGCACGCAAAATGGTGTAAGATATGGTAAAAGAAACACATACCTGCTCCACAGGGGATATGACAATCTGAATAAAAGGCAGGTGAAGGAATGCAACAAATGGCAGACTTTCCTAACACACACTACGCTTAAAATGAAGGTCATGTAAAAACTTCATGTGAGCGTGTTGCAACAATAAAAATTATGATCGCACTGTATTGTACGGTTAACATGATTTCCTCTCTCCATTGAATGGTTATATTCTTAAATCAGGATGAGGATTGAATTTTATTTGCTCATTCTCTGACTTTGTTTTGGGATGCTAATGAAACCCCTACGCATTGCATGTAATTAGATGGAGGATTGCTTGAAAACATTAAGCTGATTACTGACTTCTTGATCAAGTAAAGGAAACAATATTGCCCATTTTCTTACGATTGAAATAGAACTTAAGCCATAGTTGATTTTTATTGTAGCAAGAGAAAGCCTCAGTATTGAGATTACGTTTTTTTTCTATAACCTCTTAATGAACACAAATAAAATTGTAGTACACACGAAAAGACAGGTGATTTGTCTATTAATAAGTTACTGCGTTTTATGTAATAAATATTTTTATTAAGACCACGTTGAGAAAGTCTAAAGAATGCTGATCAAAGCATCATTGAAAACAATGGCACTTACACGTATTCACTAATTTCAAATTACACAAAACAAATGTTATTTCTACTAAACATACGGAAACAAATCACAGGCATAGAAATAATTATATAATTAGTGTTCAAATTCATAAGAAATTAAATAAGAAAGTATCTTGCTGGTCTTCTACTTATGCAGTAGTATGCTCTAACTGCCATAACGGACAGCATATAGAAGACATGTACAATAGATTACAGTTACGCACAATTTAAATGATCTTACTGAATTCCTATGTTATCGAGTGTTCGAATTTTGGTATGAATTTTTTTTTGAAAGTTTTTATTTTCTGTTTGTTCTTGCAGATAAAATAGACATAGGAAGATGAAATGTGTTTGTACAACTTTTTGTCACAAAAAGTCCGTAAGTGTTTGGGTCCGTCTCAGTATATAAACTTTAAAAGAAGGACCATAGATTCAATTAGAGCAATTAAAAGAAACTTAGCTTTACTATAATAATGAATATCAGAAGTACGACGTTTGTCAAACAAAAATTAACAATATGCATGGACACGCAATATGAAAATTGCAAGTTGTACATGCTTCCATTGTATGTAGTATTTAAATATCAAATGAAATTTAATTAATGGACACAAAAAAGATTCAACTAAGAATTTGAAATTGCAGGCTCATACAGATACGTTTTGTAATTTTGAAAAGGAAAAATGCATGTTATCAAATAAGATGTTAAATACGCGCAATCAATCACATATATTTGTACCGATTTCTGTAATGTTGATAGTTGCTTCTTCACTATTTCTTTAATTTGTCTTTCGAAAAAAACAATAATACACTTCCCCATCCAATGTTATAAGATAAAAGATAAAAGACAACATTCTGCGTGAAATACTGCAAAATAAAACTACAACAACTGTAAAATATTTTGTGCTACATGTATTTACAAGCATTTGGTTAATACGAAATAGATCAGAAGCACTCGCGTAAGTTGTCATTTAATATCAACATTTACCAACTTATCGAGGGTAGAAACAATGATTGTGACCGAACCTCTGTCAGATTATTATCACGTTACGGTATTTCGGAGCTGTCGCAGTTGTAAAGGACATAACATAGTTGCTTCCTACATACAGTGCCATATCATTCTAAGAAAGAATTGATGTTGACAAGGGACCCTCTGAATGATCTGGCCCTCTATGTAAGAAGCAACTATATAAAGCATAATTCAGTTATGTGACATTTTCGTGACATTGATCTTATCTTAGCAATTATCATTCGGTTTGTTGAGAATGTCAGCCCATGAATGATGCAAAGCTCTAGTCATACACATATTAAATTTGAGCAAAATAAAAACTTAGTTATAAGTATGTTGACAAGAAACCATGTAACCAAATTATTATTAATATGATGATGGGATAAATTTCGGTTTGACTTCTATTCATGACGCTACGTTATATAATTAACTGATGTAAACGAGGGCTGTTTCAGAAATTCGTGGCTCGTACCTATCAAATGCTACTCGAGGTATCACTAGTTTATTTAACCTTCATAGTACTATACCTTTTCTATAAACATGTGTTAGTATTTTTTTCTCTTTTTTAAAATACCAACGACAGTAATTATTGTGTATCAATTTACACACCATTAGTAACGCATTTAAATCGCCCTTCCCGTTATTAAAAATATGATAGATCATAACATTAAAATGCATTTATATAAGTTTTCGGAAAAGAACAAACCAGTGTGTATTTGTAATATTGATTAGTATTTCAGAACGTTGAAACGAGGTTCATGATCACTTAAAATGAGCGCTATTTTACAGTAAATGTTGAAACATATACGGGTATATACAGATATATACAGGAAATGATACAGTCATGCGCTTAAACTGTCATTTTCTGTAAATTAATATATACTTTATATTTTAATACATTAATAATTTATTTAACAGTTATTTTTACCATGTACTCATTTTTATCAGCAATCGATAAAAATAGAAATTTGCAACCAAGGCAATTTGCTTCTTGGAAAACACCCGTATTAATCAATACTGCTGCTTCCAAAAATTCATATTCAAGTTGAAAAAAAACAACATATTTTTGAAAAGAAACTATTTGGTTTAAGAATTGTATGTGATAAATACCAGAAACGGGTTTAATCAATCACGTTGATGATTATTTCCTTTGCAAAAAACTGCCGCTTTTGTGAATATATATTTGGCACCGAAATCCTGGGTAATTGATCATCGACTATGTAAAAAGATTTTAATTCACCATTTAAACGTACATGCTATACCGGACGATTGCTTTTATTTTTCGTCGGAGTTTTATCGATTTCAATACACTGAACGGCAGAAATCTTTCTCAATATAAATTTTCACACAGAAGCCAATGATTTTATGTTCTTTCGAACTTTATTATCTAAAAAAATTAATTTCGCTTTTTAAATATATTATTATTATGTTTGATATATTATATTTCTTCCACTTTTTAAGAAAAATCAACTTAATATTGCCGTTACTAGTATACCATATAAGGTTACCATTTCAACTCCATTATTTTAATTAGTTAATAACCAAACATCAAAGTAACTTTTTGTTCGAGTTCAAATATAATTTAGTCCGTTAATTGTTATCCTTTTTCAGCTTTTAACATTATTGTCACCAATTTATATTGCTGCATCTTTAACTTTTATTCTAGCGAGGAACGATGGCAAAGAACAATTAAAACGACTAAGAAACAACAACCGTCCTTCTTACCTTGGGAATAGTCAGGATTGTTTCTGTGACATTTTTATATTATCTCCTACGCAATTTTCGATTTAAGAACCATTATAGTAGACTCAATGAATTTATCACATCGGTTATGAACATATTTTAAATCGAAATAATTAAAATGGAATCTGGCAATATTTGACAATTGGTAGATTGCTAGCCAATACATGTATAATGATTATAGTCGTCCAAGAGGTTCACCGAAAATTGGCCTTAGCCAGTTGATATTTGTGCAGACAAATTGCTTCAAATTGCTTTACAATAAATGGGATGTTAACCTTTATATTAACTTGCGAATTATTTGCTTTAACGAACTCAAACTTGACATATGTGAGTAGTCTCGTATTCTGCAATACGGATGAATTTAAATAGACTGAGAAGAAGTACATATATGTGTAATTTAGGAAATGGCAAATAAATAAGGCATACAGTTGTTAAATGATCGTAATTGCTATAACGTCAGATGACTTTGATATTAAATGGGATTTATTATATTGTAAAAGTGTTGTAAGTGCTCTCTACATAAGAAACTCATGAAGACATGCATTTACACAATGTATATTGTAAAGTCTCCGAAACAGACATATATACTTTGTCGACACGCAACACTAAAATGTAATAAATCAGCGTGATATAGGCCAGTATTAAACAGAAACAAGTCCATAACATTTAAAGATATAACATATAGATGATTCATAGTTATTATGTTTGTTATGATAAGTAACAAACAGCCAATTCCATTGATAGTATCAATTTAGATTTTCTGTACGAATATAGACACTTAAAACATAATTAATTGATAAATAAATAAAAACTAAATATAGTAAATTGAAAATATATCATGTGTAGTCAACTGTACAGCAAGAATGTCAAAATGGACCACATTTTACGACGTTTAAAAGTTTGTTTGTCAACAGGGATTTAAATTGCTGCCCGTTTATAATAAGATCGTTGTATCATTTTTATCACTCTCTATAAAATGGCACACTTACTACTGACATAATTACACTAATTAGGTTATAAATATCTTCCAATAACGTAACGTGTTACTTAATGTAAAAATGATAATTCATGTAGGATGATAATCAGAAAATGCAATTTAGTGCCACCGCTGGTGTGTGTGTGTGTGTGTGTGTGTTTGTGTGTGTGTGTGTGTGTGTGTGTGTGTGTGTGTGTGTGTGTGTGTGTGTGTGAGTGTGTGTATGTGTGTATGTGTGTATGTGTGTGTGTGTGTGTGTGTGTGTGTGTGTGTGTGTTATGTCCCTAACAAATTAGGTTAGATAAAACGATAATATGTGATTTTGAACAGACTGCAACTTACGATGACCGAGGAAAAAGGAAATATAATAACCTGATTTAACAGATGATAGGTCCTGAAGGGCTGCAAGTCACTAACAAGTCACTGTTAATTTTTCATTTAAAATGTGTCATGCAATAATGCCAGAAATATATAAGCAAACATGTTTAGAGTATGGAATAACGGATAGTTACACAGCGTAACACCTCAGTAGAATAAGAACGCAATAATTATTATTGGAAACACGTTTAACATTTAAAAACCACCCGTTATATGATAATAATAATAATAAAATTTAGAAAAACTGGGGATTTCAGACCACAGATTTGGTGATTACATTTTCCCATTTTTTTTAATTTATCTGAACTTTAGCCTATCTTAAAGGAAATTGATTTATACAATTACATGAGTCAAAACACGTCGCAATTCATAAGTCCAATATGTAACTTATTAGTTTGCACAATCTGCATTTTGTTTGTTGATCTGTGGCGCAGTAAAGGTACCCGAACAAAAAAACTATTCACAGAGATCGACCACTCTCGTATTGTTTGTCAAATCAATTAAGCATTACAACAAATTAAACTATTAATATTGCATTAATAAGCATGAGAAGGAACAGATTGCTCTGTAGTACTAATTATACATTACAAAACGAATAATATAATGGTATTATAGATTATTTCTGACATGCATTCAAGCCAGTTTGATTATATTGAAGGAGTGTCATGTCGTGAGGAGGTGCGCATTTGCAACTTAATTGTAGCAACTTCGAGTAACCAAACAACGCAAACACTTACAATCTTTATTCACCATTTGCTCTTCTTCCAGCTAACTTTGTTACCTGTCTGCATTTGTAAAATTAACTTTGACCTCGAATTATGGATAAGGTCAGTTGTTCAATTTATTTTCTGTTTTTGGTCGTCTTGCGTATATATCGATGTCACGCCGTCACGGAACTCAAAGCGCAGAGACGGGCTAGTTTCGATGGCTTCTCTTGTCCCCAGGAGGATGTCGTGTTTCTACAGACAAATTTCCGTTCCAGAATTGAATGTGTGACCCAATGTTCCAAGATGTCTGATTGTTCATGTGTTTTCTACAAGCAAGGTTACTGTCAAGGATGTCGTGGTTTGTGCCATTTTAGCGCGACGTTACCTATTCTCGCTGGGACGATGTGCTACGGTAAGTTCTACTGCTTTTAATATGGATTCTGCATGCACTGAAAGCAAAGCTGTTTACGTAAGATTATCATATACATGGACCATGAATTCAAGCATTTTATAAACAACAAAACAACAACAACAAACCTTTGGAGGTTGGTAGGTGTCTCCTGACCTTTATTTTCTTACAGTATGATCAAACATCGTGTCTTGTTCACAATAATGCATCAAATAACACTTTAACCACAATAACAAGCATTTAATTCTACAAAATAGCAGGCTAGTGTTATAATTCTTTTTTTTTATAAAAACAGAACAACTCTATCACTGTGTGAACAAAATATTAAACCATTTTACCTGCTTTTCCTTTCACGTTGTAAATCGACAGTTATTATTTCATTGAACAATAAGATCTTTATTTATCAAAGTGACATTAAAACTTGATTTCACACTAAAGGCTTGCAATTTTAGTTTGTCTATGCATGTCTTTGCTTTGAGACTTATCGACTCAAAACTACATTTGTGAGTCAATTATTAAGGCTGTAGCTTTTATTTAGAATCAACGTATAAATCCCCAGTTAAAGACATTACTATTAAAATAACTATGTTTTATGCAGAAAAAAATAAGACAGATGATTACAACCGAGTGCCTGATAAGGAAACAATCAATAAAGTTTCCGCGGTCATTTATATTGTCTTTGCTGGTAAGAAATATGTCAAAGCGTTTCCAAACGATTGATACATTGGTACTGTACAAAAAGTCCACTTTAGTTATCTATTTTAAGATAAATGGAACTAAGTTCGTCGCGTATAAATATGTATACGTCGTATTATGTGTCACGTAAATCGGTGGCAATATACAGCTAGAACCATTTAACATTTATAGTACAAACTAAGCTAATTGGATAATCCTGTAGGGTTTATGTTATAGCAAGGTAATAAATCTGCCTATTAAGCCAGATGAGCCATCTCTCTTCCTGCCTCCCCCTTCTTGTCCCTCTCCACTGCCCAGGAATGTTTATTGCCCATGACAGATAGGATACAATAAAAGTCATAACAGGTTATTAAAAGAAAATTCCTGAGCAATTAAAATTGGGTACTTCTCCGCATGTCATGGACAAGTGAAGCAATTAATAATGACATTAGGAAAAATGTTCCGACATCTATATAGGTTTATTCATGCAGTGAATTACCCTGTATTTTTCACATATTTCAGACTTATAAATGAAATTACAATAAATTATTTATAAAAGGAATTTATGACAATTAGAAAAATTGGTTGTTAATATTGTTTTATAAAATGATATCAACACATATAAATCGTTTGTGACGCCTATATGCACATTTTGCAAACATTTCGCGGGAGTGTGCATATTGTTCGGAAAGATCGTCGCCCTTTATGTTATTATTATTTATAGTATTTGTCTTTGAGAGAGGTGGTGGTCCACGAAAAGGCACTTTAAAAGTGAAATAAGGAGGTATAGATTTCCCCGGTTCATATTCAATGTGATAATATACATCTGCTGATATTTTGTCCGCCAAAAAAAGTCCGAAGCTTTCACACGACTAAAGCGATTACTGTTTTACAAGACCGTTTGAAACGGACAAAGAAGTCTGGTAAAGAGTTTTGTGAAATGTTAATTAACTCACAGTATTTATGACTGCATACACAATACAATACGATACTAATTAAATTAAAGTCGTGGTAAACAAAAGGGTGTCTAGTGAAAGTCGTTCTTTCTGCAATTTCACTGATTACAATATGCAAGGTAATCAAATTGTAAGTCGGTAAATTTGTTTATGCTTAAACATCCGGTTACCTGATTCTTGCACAAAGTGTAAGAAGCATATTACATCCATGCAACAGTAACATTTCCTCCTAAGATGGCAACAGTTTCACATATGTGTGCCTTTAAATGATAAATCATGAAAAATCATAAAATGTAATGGCAAACAATCGGTAACTTGGCATAACATAAAACGTAACGCAACTTGACCTTCCAGTACCACTGTGTATTTTTAAAGAAGAGCATAGCTTAACAATGTTATCTGTTATTTATTCACTCATTTTGTTCACATTTTGCAACATATATTACACATATATAAGCATCATGTATAGCAGCTGAATGTGAAATGCAGCTTAAAAACATAGCATCTTAGGCTATTTGAAGTTTGTATGACACGCGTAATCTTTCCCCAAAAGAAGATCCAAAGGTGATATCAGGCAGTTTGTCTATATAAATTACATTTAACAAACCCTACCCCTGTCTGGAGAAATTTGAGCACAATTTCTGCAAAACTAATGCTTTGAATAAACTCGACTTTGAACAGTACCTCAATTGTTATATATTATAAATTGTGAAAAAGAATTCACTCTAAATTTTCGTAATTTTCAATTCTATAAATAAGCACGATGAAGTTTTATGCTAAAAATAGATACATACGTCAGAGTGAATTACCCGGATAATGATATAATACAAGTTAGAGGTAATATTTTTCTTTATTTAAAAATAGCTAATGATGCAGCGTGGCTCATGAAATACATGTGTGTTATGACGCGTGTGGCGTCATGCTTGACGTTTCATATAGATATAGGACATAAATCAAAAGAATTTCGCGGAAGCCTTTTAGGCAATTAAGATGGTTGTTTGAACCCTCTGATACCACCTGTAAATGTACATGCCAATTTTTTATTTTTATTTTAGAACTTAGTGTCGATAATGCATTGAATTGGACAAATGAGGTGCAAGAAAATGACATTGTACCGACCGGCAACATGTTTGAATAACCCCTTGTGGTAAGTATGATGAAAACATCAAACACGTTGGAAACTTGCATTAACCTTTGTTTTTATTAGATAGCTGGACTTCTAGGCAAGTGCTTTTTGTTCTCAAATGTTGTTTAAGGCGGATAAAGCAGTCTCCCAATAAGTCAATGAACACGAATGTCCTCTTTCAAACCATCTGATATGTCTAACGATGTCATTGTTTTGTGTTCATGTAGATTGCTCTTTTTTCTTTAAAACATATTTACATTTGTTATTTGTAGTAACTTCTTATTCTGATGCTTAGTTTGCTCTAAATGTTTACAACATAAAGGCTTTTCGTCAAAGAATTTTGTGGGAATTTTTACAAAATTTGAAACAATTTAAACCATGATACTGACACCGATTTTTTTACAGCAGCAGTGGATACTGAAGCCCGACGTGATTTGACCGTTGTGATGATTGAGGGAGAAGAACTAACCACTGGAAACATTTTTGTGCAAAGAATTTTCTATTGAAGTGCTCTATACTGGAAACAGTTTTACATATACATTTTGTATGTCCGAGGTCAGAATTCAAGATAGATATTTATTACAAAATACTACACTATACATGTGTATGCTGTCACAGTTTATGAACAATGTATCCTATATGATTAAACTTTGTCTGCAATCTATTTACACTCCACTAATATGTTGTATGTACTGTATCATACTATCGTTTTTGTTTAGCTTTTACTCGTAAAGGTTTGAACAAGTCACGTTTTGTATATACCTTCTCAGCACAAATATCTTTGTGAACTAGAATCTGTCTCACTTTCAAACTTGTCGTTGAGAATTAAAAGTTTGGTTGTTCTGTAATTACTTTCTTTATTCCAGCCACTTTCAATGAAAAGCACACCCTGGTCAACAATGTTGAAGTAAAACTAAACAAAATAAAGGCGCATATCAATTAATGTTGGTACGGTTTATATTACTTATCTAGTGCTTATAAAGAACTTGTTTAATAAGTCCCCAGAGATAAACATTAATAAAGGAAACTTAAGGCAGTAACATATAGATCACGTGACTTCAGCAAGTACATTGACAAACAAATCTCAAACAGAAGCGTTTAATCGATGGCGATCAAATGAATAGCATTACGCTCAGAAGCACTGTTTAAGGGTTTTCTAATTTGACCCTGTACAAGGTAACAGGTTTGCAAACAATGGTTCAAACTAGTCCGTAGTAAATCAAATGTACAACGAATTGGAAATTGGGAAGCTATCAAGTCTTCACCTGCAAATAAACACCTTTTCTAAAATATAGATAATACATTGAGACTAATGCTGCATCATTGTTACTTACATCGGATAGTTAAAAACTATTTTATAAAACATTCCCTACTTTAGTTAGGTCTTAAACAAATGCTCATGCATGCAAACGGCTTTGTCTAAAAATGGGTTTGACATTAACTTCTAACAGCCCGGTGATTTAAATCTGAAATCCCGACTGCGCCATTCATCCCTCGAACGCATGCAGTAGCTTTAGACTGAGATGCTGAGATGATACGAATGACCTGTGTCATTACTTAACCTGGTTTAGGGTCAGAGAAGGCAGTGAAATCCGGAGCGGGATATTGCGAATATCTCGGCCTAGCAGATAATTCATAGTCAGGAGCATTCGTTGTAATAACAGGTTGATCCTTTCCTCTACTCTATCAGTGATGTTCGTACGCATATCGTTCATTCATAAATCTGCTTTCGTGTATATCCGAATGTCACAATGTAATGAACTTCCAGTTTTAACCGATAACATTTTTAACGTTTAATGCTTGCCTGGACACCTTTGATGCGGCGAGTCTCCTTTGAGATCTATTTTTGTTCTGTACACGCACTTCTTCTGCATGAATAAATGACCCCGGGTAGTCAATGTCATGCAGGGTAAATCATATGTGCTTCTGAAATCCAGCTTTCTTATAACTTTGGACGGTGTTGCTGTTAAATAGTTTTCTTGTGATTGTTTAATTACTGAAATGGTGTTTATATGAATTTTGTCTTATATTAGAGTCTTGGCAATTAGACCTCTTTTTATGTGGTCTACTTATCCAATCTCACTTGTATACTACAGGAACAGCAAAATGTTGTTCGTCATTAAATTAACAAGCCACCTCCGATATTTTGAAACTGAACTTCAGATATTTTATTTCATACACAATGTCAACAGCCTGCACCAGTACTGACGCCCTTCTGAAAACGCATGTCACTGCCGGTCTTGACACGAATCTGCTGTTTCGTTGTTTCCTGTGCCATCTCTAACAAACTAGCGTGAAAGATTATCTCATATCAAGATCTTCGATGGAGCTCAAATTTTAGCATAACACGACATTTAGAATCATCAGTATGACCATGTCTTTAGACATGAAATCATAGTTTAGTGTAGCATGTTATAAAAAGATTAAGCCGAAAGAAATAAAATTAAATAAAGATCTTCGTTCATTTTTGCTGCCTGTTACATGTCTTCATTGGAAAACACGTTACCCTCTCCTGTGAATTCCAAATTTTTTCTTGTTTTACTTCTTGTTATGGATAACTTTTGCTCTCATATTTAAGAGAATATCTTATAGAACAAAACAGGAATTGGCAATCTCATTTATTTTCGTTAATAAATCATAAGGCATTTCCTGATAAAATACTTCGTAGACTGTCAAACCTTTTCACACAATTATTGTTCCGAAAGAGAAGCGGACATTCAAAAAGCTTGTAAATTGCTTACGTAGATGGGTCAAGGTTATATGCAACACATCCTGATGCTGATCATTAGTGTAGGTTGGAAAATACGGATAAAGTAGAGCATAGTACTCGAAAAAATATCATTTTCGGAATAATAATAATTTTATAGAAACCATAATTCTTGCTTATTAAAGAAATCCAAAGTTAGACGTCTAATCAGTCATTCTACAAATGTGCTGCAAACATTATTTTCCTTTGTCGCCATTCAATAAAAGTGCTGCGTGCTGAGAAATAATATACGTTATACATACATAAGTATTTTACACATAGAAGCATACGCCGGCGTTCAAATGTCTATTCATAGGTTATGCCACCCGCAGCTCCACCACGTAAATATCTAAACTATGTTCCTCTGGTCTAACTGCAGTTATAGTATATACATTAAATGCGACTATTTTAGACATTTAGATGTACGAGTGCCTTGCGTTTAGTGCTTCGGACCTCGCAAGATGTAAGGCTTGTCCGAAAAATATTTAAAGAAACGCTCGTGTATTTTAAGATCACACAATATCCACTATGTACCTTTACTTTTCTCTTGCGGTTAGTGCACGTGCTTTGGACGACATCGAAACCGGTAAAAGAGCGAGAGCTTGGTAACTTTACTTCAGAGTAAAACCTTACACCTTGTACTTAAGAGTACCCGACATGCTAACATTATCCCTCGTAGCTCGTACGAAACGAAGACAGTTTGTACGAGTACTGTAACTAAGCCGATAGACCAGTGGTTAGTAATTCAATGGGTAACAACTAAGTCAACTAATTCTAGAATTGTTTTTATACGGCCTCTAGTAAAACTTTATATAAATCTTTACCTTACCTTTCCCCTTCTCTCCAGCCCTTCTCAGAAAGAGTTCAAATTAACGTTACGTTATCGTAACGGCATTCTTGCTTCAGTCAATTGGTTACTCTCTCAAATAATTTATCCTCAAGAACTTACAGGAATCTTAAACATAGCAAAACCTTAATATTTCAAAACAGGATTTCAAGATATTGAAAGCACGATTTCAGATATCGTCTGTACTAATAATCACTTGCTATACGAATTAACATTGTAATTGTACCACCTTTCGTTTGGTCGACCCCGATAGCTGGATGGTGCCAGCTATCAGCTCACCATTAAGCAGCAGCCTATGGATCCTAGACTCATCGATTGGGGTCAAATGTCAGATAAAAAGTGCAAAAAGATTGAACAGTACCGGGGCGAGAACGCATTACCGTTTCACACCGTTGGAGATGTTGACTTTCACCGAGGCATATCAATCTGACAATACTTCTTATGTCATGCCTTCATGGAACAGTTGAATAAATTTGGTGGACTCCATCGGGCAGCTCATATTCTCAAGAATGAACCACAGTGCTTTTTGTTGACACCCTAGTCATATCTATAAAGACAGAATAGAGGTTCATGTTCTGCTCCTGTACTTGTCTTACACGATCGTGTCCATGATGGACCTTTCAGAACAGAAACACTGGAAATCTGTGAGTTTCTATTCGAAGATAAATGCAAACCTTCTGGTCAGGATGATGCGTGCAAGACTTTTTTATCGGATACTGAGAGCATTGAAATGCCTCTGTAATGCCGACAGTCGGTTTGAGAGCCTTGTTCATGTACAGAGCGACTACCGTTGCATCCCGAAAGCTCATTGGCATTTTTCCTACTTTTCAGATGCTTGCGGACGGAAAACTGCAGTGCCACAGTTTCTACGCTTGATCGCTTTCACAATCTTTTATAGTTGGATTGTCTTCTACTTTGGTTCAAACTATCTGGATGAGTTCAATCTGTACAACTGGCGAGGTTCGATAAAGCAGCTGGTTGAACTACTCTTCCAGCGGTTGAGATGTCAAACTTGTTCTTAATCAGAGTGACACAGTCTGCTGATAGCAATGGTGCGGCTTTCGAAGCACCGAGGGCGTACTTGACGGGTTTGATGTTGTTGGTGTCAGCAGCGCGCTGTATGTCTTCCTCTCCCACACTGGTCTTGCCTCCTTCTAATCTCTCGCTGGGCCTTGGTATAATGACTCAATAATTTATCATTCCTCGAAGCAGAATCTGGATCATTCGGCCATTCCATGAATGCCTTATTATTTCTGGCGAAGAGATCTTCGATGGCGCTGTCGTTCTCATGAAACCAGTTTTGGTAGGCTCACTGAGGGAACCATCGTCCGCGAGTCCACTTTTGCTTATGGCTGCGATATCGATGAAGTAGCAAGAGCTTGATGTCTTTTACTAGTACATTGTTCTTAAATTATTATTCATGTCGGTTGAATTTTGATATATGTATTTATTATCATAGGAAATTGTCGTATTTTCATGACTTAAATTTCGCAAACAAATCTGCGTATTTCTTAATAAACATTATCCAAATATAATTGCGTTGCAGTAAGGAATTGAATACCGTGCTGTATTTCGTTGTATTTTAAACAAATGTCATTCCATCTAAAATGTGTTTTTAAACGGAACATATTAAACACCAGCATGTTTAAGCGGTCATGGTGATTTGGTAGTCGATAGTTTGATTGGCTTCGATCGATCTGTAGATTTATGTCATTATATTTCATGAACAAATTCCTTTAAAAAGATACACTTTTATCCAATTTTCTCTATATTAACCCTATTAATGTCCCTAAATTAATGCGTTGATATTTATTGTTTTTCTGCAAATGATTTTGTCTGCCTTGCTTCGTCTAACAATGATTGGTTTGACAATGCTATTTAGAAATTAAATGTCTTTGAGATTGGTTAGCTTATTCTTTTTAAGATTGTGCTTCCGATAAGTTATATATGTTAGAAGTTATATGTGAATTTCAGCATTCGGTTTAAGGTCTCCTAAATTGATTTAAGTTTTTTTTACACAAGAACAACATATGCTTTCTTTGCATTTAAAGATGTAGTCTATCACTGCTTACATTTGGTAAAGAATGATTCTATTTCAGTGAATGTAGAAAAGAAACAGTACAATTTTGTCTTTATTTTAAACCAATACTAAGTGCAGTTCTGTCGGATGCCGGAAAATTACTATGCCATACCTGAAACATAATAGACATACCAAACATAGAAAATTAATTGTGTATGTTCCAGAAATTTACATTAATTGCCATTTCAGCGGCGAACTTACAATCAAGTCTTAAATGTAAATTTGGTATATTGTCGGATTTAAACCTGGCTTATCCTTAGTTTTGCCAAATAGATGCTCGAAATGGAATTGTCGGTATTAATACCTTGTTCAAGGGATAAAGTCATCAATAATTAAATAACAAATAAATAACCACTATTAAAAGACCACCTAAAATAAAGCTCTCTGAACATTTGGCAAATATCGTCGCCTTATAATTAAACCGTTCAACAGTTTATATGGGCGTATTGTTATTGTATACAACTTTCACGAGAACTGAGATTACTACATTGAACCATGAATAATGACAATTAGTGTCATTTATCACGCTAGACCTGTCAGCACATCAAGTCTAATGTAGTTGCCATAGAAATAATTCAGTAAATAACAATAAATCAGATTGTGTCTACAGAAGATAACGTAAGTTGAAAGGATTACTTCTCATTACCTATATGAATCTGCCGAATGAAACAAGAGCTTATTTCGACAAAAATCGAAACTCTGTTTGAATGTAGTATTTGGCAACAGTTTAAATGACTTTCACAGTTTCACATGCAATGCGTACAGTGATGAAAACAATGCGTCTCTGCAGGGTGGAGTGTTTATTCCATTTTCTAATTACGCGTAAAGATATATCTTAATATTTCAAATGGGATTGTAAAGTTAAAGTTTCTACTGATGTTATCTTTTCTTGTGAATTGTTTATATTATTGTATGTTGATGATCTTTCCTCGCCAAATTAAACTTTAACACTCATGTTGCATCATTCATGTATACGCTTATGCGCTTTATAACCTGAACAGCGTTTAGGACGATTCTATTCATGGATAAGCTCATTTATTTGATTGCCCGATTATGTATGTATATATACCAGTACATTTTGTAGGTGATTGCTTTTAATTGTTGATGTTGTTTTGTGTTACTGCCGCTCATTTTTCTTTTGATTCGTTGAATAAGACCAGATTTCTCAAGTATATATCTTCGGTTTTCTTTTTATTGCATGCATTTATGATCCCACCCCCATTCTCAGGATGTGCGGTGTTACAGTTCTACAAAATCGGTTTAAGCACCCCAGTCGGTCCCTTTTGTCGACTGACCGTTCCATGGCGGTAGCTGTTGGGTTTGCTCTATTTGTTTATTAACTTATCACATATCTATTCTTACTTTTATATTTGGTTTGCACGTGAATACCACAGTCCTGTGCCTTTTCACATTTTGGTATAGGACGCAATGGTTATAAGACTGTGTTACTTGTATAAGAACAACTGACCGTTTGTGTGAATTTTAAGAAGAATCTGAACTCGTTTTTATTCTAATGAATTACATATCTTCATGAAGAAAATGACTAATTAATCATCGAGGAGCTGATGCCTTATCATGTCGTGCAATGGAGATGGGTCTTTTTTTCACAGAAGAAACGGCGCTTTGTTATTTGTTTTGTGAGTGTTTTAATGTTAAGTATCCAGGCTATTATTATATGTTGGTTTACTTCAAGATCACCATTTCATCCGAAAAAAAGCGATTAAAACAAAAATGGCCCTACATCAGAATATACATGAAATATACATTGTCCTCTTTTACAACTGCAGCTTTCACTCGCCCTTCCAGATGCCGTATTTGTGGATCTATCGGAGAAAAAAAAACACTTCAGACATGCACAATTCACATAAACATGCAGTTTGACAATGGATGAGAGGTTAATAAATATATAAAATTTCATTACCATATTGTAAAAGGTTTGTATAAAAAATAAGCGTACCTTTTTAATGACATAAATTATATATAATGCAATTCTAGAGGAGCTAAAATTCTTGTAGTATTATGGTACTCAAGAAAGGCTTTGTGATTTAACTTCAATGTTATTGACAATGATGACTTGTATTATCTTGGGTGATATCTGAGCGAACACTGACATATCTCATTACATGCATGCCAAATCTAATTCATAAACCTACGCCTCATTGCCAGATGACATTATATTTAATCTTGAGCGCAGTTGAAGAGTTCAGATCTCCCCCACGCCGTTCCTGTTGCCCGTAAACATTCAAGGCATTAGCCTTATCATTAGTACTGGGTTCACAATAGATTTATACGACTGGAACATAGACTTATTCGTCCAAATAAAATAGTTATCCAAGCCTTTTAGGCAAGTAGGCGCAATGTTTCAAATCCAACTCAAAGTTAATTTTCACACAATACGTTTGATACAATTTCAACTGTATGTGCATATGATATGGAACAAGGTGTGTGTTTTAATATTTCTTTTGCTTATGCAAATATTCTTGATATAAAGGCCGATAAAACCTTTCACTTTAAATTGAGTGAAACATTCCCTTTTGTTATGAAATTTTGGTTCAGACATGTGCATCCTAGATGTACGATGATTTATTCAGTTCGACATCGTTCTGATATGATACCACTATTTTGGCACAGAAGATGCCAATTGAAATAGTCGATGATTTAAAATGACTTTAACCTTCTTTTTTCTTGATAATTTAAAATCACGATGAATCGCACAAAAACTGTGGTAATTAAAACCATAATTATGAGTTCAATTATGGAGAAGCTTTGGAAATGGACCGGCTGCTCAGAGGCGAAACTGTTGTTTGAAAACGGATGATTTAGTTAAGTTTGTTGTTGTGTTTGTTTTGCGAAAAACAAAAACGCAAAAAGGGAATCTTATTAGTCAATTGTGTCCTAACTGCAATTGTTTTGTATCAAAGTGGATTTATCTACTTTTCTCAAATAATATTGATAGACAATTTGGCAGGAATTACATTTGAACGTTACGTTTTTTATAAGCAAATTGTTTACTTCATCACTTAAAGTAGATAACTAAACTCATTAAAAGAAAGGCATTTCTTTTTCTCTGGCAAAGCTGATTTAATTTTGTTTTAACATGGCACGTCGTTTTAATCCATTGTACTTTAATGCCACGATCTGTCAGATTTAAATACATCACGTATACTGTTAACGTACCGTGACTCAAACATTAACGTTCCGTTTACCTCCTCGCTATATCAAATTACTTTTAGCCACTCCCCATATAACAATGCGTGTCTTCAGAGAACTAACCCGAATCCATTATATATTTAATTCAGCTAAAGTATACACATTGTAAGAGATAACATTTTCCTTTATTTTAATATAAAGTGATATGGTATGGGTCATTTTAACTAAAAATAATCAGTTTTAGTGTTTAGGATATTAAATATTTTTTAAACTCCTCTCTTTCATCCACAGAATAAAACATAAAGCATATAAGAGAATAAAAATAAGAATAAAATGTTCCCCCTACAAAGAAATTGGACAAATCATAATTCTTATAAGACCAGTATATAATGGCGATAACTGCAGTCATCTGCACAGAGATCTAAATATCATGTTTTATGTCAATGCGAATAACGCTTGTGGTAAACAATTCAAATTACTAAAGTTAAGCTGACATCGTTTGGATATTATTAACAATGCATACAAATAAAATCGTACTCATGCACTTTGTTGCATCTCGTTGAAATGTCTTCATGTATGGTTGTGGTAAAATAGCTTAACGGTTTCGCCTTGTATTCGCATAAAGTATGCTATTATGGTTAGTTTAAAATATTTCAAACAATTTTGACATGACTTTATAACCGTTTGATATAACTAAAACTATTGCGAACCGGGACAATAAACTTAGCAAACAATGATAGCTTAATACACGAACGAACATATGGGTATCCATGACAACACCAGGTCGTGTGTATAAATATAATACTCTCCTTACAAGACTTAAGTATATTTAAATTTAAATCTGCTATCGATATTTGCCGATTGGGAAATTTTACATTTGGCTTTTCGACTGCCCACTTCCCTTGCTGAACCAGTATTCAAGTACTGACTAGCTGTCATAATGATAGCCCAACCTGTTACGACTATACAAAGGACGGCTAACATTTTCGAAAGTTTTAATGCAGTATACTACCTCATTTTCAAGCCATTCGCATATAGGGCTTCAAGGACGCCCCTGTAAGAGTAGTAAATTCGCCGACTTGTAACTCCTTTGACTGTACCGCTCCGCAGCACAGGGACTATCCTCTATCGCGGAGAACAGTGGAAATGTCATTTATCTGACATTTGGTATGGTAGCGGATCTACGCAGACATTGGTATGAGGTCTTCTTCCAAAACATTAACTGGAATTATCTTTAATGACACTAATTAATCAGCCTCGTAAATGTATTTCTTAAGGTAAATGGTGCTTCATTAATATTTGTTTTGAGGGTGTTTCTGACAAGGGTCTCTGTACATGTGTGTCTAGTGTTTATTTATATACCTACATTTAGCATGATTCTATATGCGTTTTCTATACACTTACCGATTAATAGGAAGTAGATGTTAGTCAAAGTTTATCAATATTAACATATGTAACATTAAAATGGATGATAAAAATGCCCACTCGAAAAAGTTTTAAACCGAATGCCCTTATAACGTAAATTTATTTTTAACGAGTAAATGTTCAAAATCTTCTGCATATATGCAAGCAATCGACATTATTCAAATATATAAATAGTATAACAAAGATCAGAAATTAGACAGGACTACTTTTTTTTGCCAAAAGTATATATATAAGGGGGGATTTCTTATTCCTTTTATGTCCAAACACGTAAGAAAATTTTAATTTATATAACTTTTAAAAAGCTATATATAAAAGAAAAATAAGTTCCACTCAGTCCGGATATCTCGAGATAAACTTACCTCACTATTGTCTCATGATAACAAGTATAATATTCACTTTGACATTTCTACTTTGATTCATATAATTGTGCCTGCAATGTTAGTAGGAGGTATTGAGTTCATTTTCGCTCTGTGATACTATTCAGAACTATTGAAACTATCTCCGTGTGTATAAAGTTGCACCGCGACTTATGATTGCAAGGCTGAAAATCAATTGCCTTTTTGTTGAACCTTATATCTGGATCTAAGCGAAAGTGACGTGAAGATGCTAAAACAGACATATAGGTTTATGAAAAGTGATGTCAATTTATAGACGTATTGTTCATACCAATTATTGACTTGGCATTTGACAACACGTGTCAGAGAAATACAGTGGAAAAGAAATTCGATTACATGTATTGTCAGTTTTAATGAAATAAAATGAAATTGATTGGAGGTCTACATGTTTGACACAAACGATGATGAGATGCTAGTTTATATTTACCAATTTAATGATCAAGCTATATATATGACAAAAATGAATATCATCAGGAATTGAATATCAAATTATCTTTTTTCTTTTTTACATGAGGACATTTTGTAAGTTGTACTTGCCAAAGGATCAAAACTTGCAGTTGTTTTCAATCCAATATGATCCGCCATTTTTGGCGTATACCAGAAACGACGCTTTTCATTGGTGTACCTTTTTTAGTTCAGACAGTGGTTTGTTTGTTTTTTGACAATTAAACATCTGGTACATGTTAAATACAGAATTTCATCTATATATTCAACTGACAGAAGGATAATATTTTACTTATATAAGGCTTAGGAAGAACGTATAAGTGTATACTTGACAGCAGTTCACTTGAATGACTAGTTATTTTATCATGTTGACCCTTTTCTAGTCACGTGGATGTCGGAGAAGTATTTGTATTAAGCCTTAATATATTGATGTATTTCTAAATTCCCAGCATTTAAATGATGCTAACAATTTTTTGCAATCTGCTTACTCCATTTTCTGTCAGAATGTGCAATGCTTATAAATAACCGACATACATCACTAAATTATAACTTTCCCGCAATAGGTAGAATTTTACTTTACAAGACTGTACCTTGACTAATGACCAGCATTTTAAGGACAGCACAAAATGTCTATATTTTGTTGCATGGTATAAACAGCAGTGTAAAATAAATAGCGATGTTTCTGCATTACTAAACATGTTAAGTAAACTGGATGAGACTAGTTTGTTAAAACTGAAACTGGCTATAAAGAGATTAAGCCTGGCACTTATAGAAGGTTTACTTCAAAGACAAACAAGTAAGAAAATATATCCCATCACAGTTAAGATAATAACAAATAAGCACCGTGCATCCGAACAAAGAATACCATGTACAAACAATATAATAGTAAATTCCATGAACAAGTATAAATGCCTTGTCAGGTTAACCGTTAGTAATGTGTAAAGAGATCGATAGTTTTGGTACGTATTCAGAGTGATGGCATTTACTAAAAGCTGTGTAATGATGTCACAAAGTGGCGTCATTTGAAAAAAAAAAAGTTGAAAAGTTTCTGTCTCGAAAGTAAGTCAAGTTTAAGTGTGAAAACAATGACACAGAAATTAACATACATTTTTAACCAAGGAAATTCAGTATTGTCCTACAATGTACGTGTCCTAAAACAATTATATTATAGATCGAGGAAATATCTGTAAAATAATAAAGGCAATCTCCGGTTGATGACATTGTATATATGATAGGACTGAAGAGATAAGAGATAGGATATATTCTTTTTAAATAAATGCGTGGTTTAATTAGTATTTAATTTAAATGAAAAATGCAATTTGATTAGAACTGTAGACATATTGATTAAATAGCAGTATAACTTAGAGCAAAACGTTTCCAATCAAAACCCATTGGTAAGCAGCAACAAACAAAATATATCTATATTTAAATTGAAAATTGGTTGTGACAGGCATTAAGGCTCAAGGACACAATTAATTTTCTGCCTAAAATTGACAAAATAATCTTGGAATATTTCTAAACAAGGCATATTTACACAACAGCGAAACCTTTCGTGCATGAAAAAACAAGTTTCCAATTTCTCAAGAAATGACAGATGCAATATGTTGGTATAGCTGAAATCCCACAAATTTAAAATACGTATACATCATACTTTTAAAGTAAAATGTTTTTCTTTTGTTTTATCAAGGGACACATTTTCTAGGCACATAATTCATATAAATAGTTTTCTCGCAATGCTAAATACTGTTGTCTGACAATTACAACAGTCAAAATATATGACTTATAAGGCAATATAGTAGCTCCCTTCCGCTGATTAATATTATACGTATAAATATTAGTATATATAAAGTAAGTGTACTGTTTCTTAAACCATGTCAAAAGGTGTTGACATATTGTATATATTATTAGTCTTTTGATAAAAAAGGGAAAAATGTATTCTATTGGTTTTAAATTTTAGTGTTCGAATACTTGTTTAAAGAGTTTTACATGTGAATGTTTGTTTCGTCAAATACTCGGGATATATTTTAGTTGCTAGCTATTCTGTGTGCCCTTTATCTCTCTGCTTGGTAATGAGGTCCATTAACTATCATTTAATACGGTCATCGCATCAACTAATACGTCTATACGAGGACAAAGCTATCGCTGGAGATTAACTTGATCCTTGCTTATCCTTCCCAAACAAATAAGTGTTGACAACTGAGACAGAAAATGCCTTTGTGCTTGACTGTATGTCGACAACAAAATTTCTGTGATAGTATAAATCACAATAAAATACACAGTAAGAGAAAGACTCTGAAACAGAAGTAAGAATCTTTAGTTCCGAGGAACTTT
Organism: Sinonovacula constricta; assembly: GCA_007844125.1. Lineage (NCBI taxonomy): Eukaryota > Metazoa > Mollusca > Bivalvia > Cardiida > Solecurtidae > Sinonovacula > Sinonovacula constricta. Next base: position 43,416,797 of record CM017555.1, read on the forward strand.
TTAGTGCACATATTTACATATTTCAGATAATCTTGATAATTTTCATTCGGAATTTCGTATTATTTCCTTTGTTCAGTTTTACAATGTAAACAGTGAAGAAGTACGAGATGGGTCCTCCCAGTTGACTAGAATTAAGCATCCAATCGGCCCATTGGCAACTGACTGTTTTAACGAAGTAACTGTGTGTTTTTCTCTATATAGAATGTTGTCATCGTAGTGTTGTTGTATTTGAGTTCAAATCTATATAAATGTTGTATTATCATGTTACCTTGTCAGATTTTCTTATTCAAAAGTTTCGCGTTATTGAACATTGTTCACTAGTTTAGGTTATAATTATTTAGATTATGTTATATTATTATTTTCGAAAACAGACAATATCTCAATATGATGGGAGTGTGCTGGTGGTAACATATTCCTGTTCTGCACAATTTAAACGTAACGGTCTTTATGGTGGATAATGTGATAATATATAAACTAAATCTTGGAAGAACTTTTTGTAGAGTAAGGTAAATAAGCGTACACAAAAATGAACACAAAAAAAACACACAGAAGCCTACATGTTTCTTTTAACTCGTCTAACAGAGAACATGTAAGCGCTTTTAAAATCTTGTTACTTGCACCTTGAAGCCGATGCCATGTACCTTCATGTGTAGACAATGCCTTCATTATCTTATTACAGGTTTAAACATGTTACAGTATTGCATAGCATTTACTGTCGTCTAAATGTTTAAACAGTTGACTTTTAGTGGAATATGTTATAGCTTGTTAGGTTTTTAATCTTAAAAAAACACGCTTATAAATAAAAGACATCTGATCATTATGTATAACGTAAACATTGTCATTTTGTGGCATGATAAAAATAATTTCTATTTCACTAGATGAGCATAATATATTTACAAACAAGCAATCAAACACAACATATACATCAATATATACAGCATATCTCTTTGCCTACGCTGTCCTGAAAGTTTTTCTCTTTCGGTTGATATATTAAAAAGCGGTGCACGAATTTTGATTTTTAGCCATTTAAAAACCTTAACACCATTGTAAAAACATCGAAAGAAGCATGTAAAAATATGTATCAACGCCAGTCTTAAACAGTTTATTTATTGGGTTTATAGTGACAAAATATTACGCGTTAAATATGAACTGCGGAATGACTGCCTCTACGACTTGTGTATGTAGTGTACAATTTTACATGACACCTGTTTAAAGTAAATCCCTAAATAAACATATAGACCCCTTTTAACTGCATACCGACATACATTATATGTTTGTCTAAGAGGAGAACAACAAACGAACAGGAGACCCAATGAAGCAGATTATTATAATATCTACATCTATATCTATCTATATCTATATCTTATCTAGAGAAGAAACATGTCAACGGCCGTTAAACTTACCTTAAGAAATAAGATATGATAAACAAAGCCAATCACCTTATTATTACATGTTTCTCGCTGTACAGATCTGTGACGTAATATCAAGATGTGATTCGTAATTAATTAACTGACACAAGGAAAACATAAATTTAAGCTATAATCTTTTCAGATAGCTATTTAACAACATGTTTGTTGATATCTGGTAATAACAAATAAATTTCATAAAGGTGAAAGGCAGCTTAATAATGATATGCTAAGGAAAATATATCAAAACATGTTTTATAAGTATTACAATCTATGGAATTCTTAATATTCCCCCTGAAAACAATAATGTGACAACAGTTAAATAAGTCCGTGTTTTCTTTAGCTTTTTTGTTGCTGATCATGTTTCGTCTTCAGAATGATTACAGATACCATTTTATTATGCGCCGTGTGTTTTCTAAGTCCTAGATGTCAGCACGAAAGCGTTAACAGATGTTAAAACCACAGTGCATTATCGTAGGTAATAATAAAAATGATATCAGATCTTATGAAAGCAATGTTGACGTTATTTAAAGGAAGGAATTGTAAATCTGGGCAGCCAATTACTTTGTATGATATTGAACATACTTACTAGCTTGTCAAAAGGTATAAAGTGATAGTTTGAGTTAATTAATATATATATATATATATATATATATATATATATATATATATATATATATATATATATATATATATATATATATATATATATATATATATATATATATATATATATATATATATATATATATATATTATTATTATTATTATATATATATTAATTATAAAATCATAAGTTCTTCATTTCTTCTGGTTTAAAACACCAACAAGAGAATTTCGCTATTGTTAATAGTAATTTTCTCTCAAAGGTATTATTGCTGTAAATCGGTTGTCCTAAAGTGTATACGAAATAATGAATGTGAACAATATGTGTGTTTATCAAATCTAACAAAATATAACTTTCATAATTGCAAATGTATACCCAAAAGAAGTATCTGTTACATCAGTCCAAAATGTTTTGTTGAAAGACAGTGTATACTTTATTAATACAGATGATTAGAGTTATGTATTTCTAAGAATAAATACCATATGAGTATTGAAAACCATTTTTATACGTATTATTAAATGGTGAACTAATCAACATGGCTGTTTCGTTTAGTTGGCCAAGTCTAATAATATCAAAGATATAAAGAACATACGAGAAGAAAGGAGACAAATTAATATCAAACGATAATCGGCTTCTACTTATTTTAGATTACACTTTCTGCATAATCTCTTTTTTGTGATATAAGTTTACCTTCCTATTTCTGTGGAATGTTTATGTGAGGAGATACTTCCAATTGCAATTCTACATTTTGACTTTATTACACTGCCTCGAAAGTTTTAATTTAAACATTGATTTCAACAAGCAATACATATCTTAACGGTTTGCACTCATTATTGAAGCAATCTTATCTAGACTAAATACATTCATTATTTTGTCAAAATAAAAGAATAAAAAATTGTGTATCTGCTGCACTTTAGTATTTTATCCAAATACGTGTAGCTGTTGGGTTGGCTCTGTTTGTTTGGTGACTCATCACAGATTTGTTCTTGTTTTTACATTTAGTTTGCATGTTGATACCTTCGCCATGTGCCTTTACGTTGGGTTTTGTAATATTTCCATATTAATGACTATACATGTAACAATGTTACCTTTGCAATATGGCGGTCGTAAAAAATCTCCCCGTGCATGGAATCTATGTTGTCGTTTCGTTTATGCTATAATAGTTGTTACGTTTATTATCCTTTGATGAACATTGGACTCATTGATCTTAATTTAATCTACACATGAACAAGATGCTATAACCATTTAAACATTTTTCTGTAGTATCATTGTCTTCGTTAAAAATGTATTTTCATTTACAATCAATAATTTTGTGTTGTGCTTCTACTATAAATAATACTTCCCTCTTAAATACCATGTACACAATGTTAATAACATCATTACATCCATACTTTTTAATGAGGTCATAGCTAATTTAGGAATACATTAGCGCTTGGAAATGTTTAACCCAGATTGAATTGTTTTCTGTCATTACTTGCATTTTAGAAACACTACAGGAAGTGCTAGGTTAGAGCTCTGTAAAACCAGTTTAAGCACCTCAGTCGGTACCTTTACTAAGATAAAATGAAAAAATAATATAATCATGTAAGACTTTTAATTAACGCAGTGAGTGTAATTAAATAAGTACATGTAACATTGAATTAAGGTATGCAATAGATAATGGTACATCTAATAATAGATTCGGTAAAATTCTACATACAAAATTTAATTGACTGATGGCTTTCATGTGTTATTGTTGATCGTGCAAATGAAGTATATAAAATAGATCACATATTAAATTTATTTGTTTGTTTTCAAATTTACCGTATGCCGGGAATAGCAAAGTAAAAAGGAAACTGATTTGGGTGGGAATGGCAAATACATTTTTACACGGAGTCGATATTTTAAAGTGTGGTAGATACGTCCTCCAAATATTATTAAATGTAGAATACCACCGAAAATCAACATAAACAATTTACTGACGCAGCCGGGAATCGAACCGCGGGCCTCTTTATCACCTTTTCAAGCGCGCTACCACTAGACAACAGCAGACACGTCAAATCTGTCATGTTAATACATAGGATATGACGTTACTTCCTCAGAATGCTCCTATATAGAATTACGTCTCTAACGTCTCAAAAATAAAGTCGCCGTTTGGCTTCTACATCATTTTGGACAGGAGACTAATAATAATAACACCGAAAATCACAAAAAATGTACAATACTTAATGACTCGGGTATTCTCTGTGTTCTGACTACAATTTCCTGCATACAATTTGTAAATGACTGTTTTGTAGTGTCGCTGGGGAGATATACAGGTGCTTCTACATCATTACCACGTGGAGCGGCTGGTTGCTGTATTCCAGTCTGCATGTTGTTGATAGTTTGTACAACTGAGAGAATCTTTTCAAATAATAATTACGTTGGAGGCCGTTTTTCTGAAATCTTATGAACATGCGGTGTCGTTCCTGGCTATTGCATTTTTTACACTATATTTTGGAGCGCATGTTTACCAATTATAAACGCCATCATGAATGGCGTTTTCCATGACTGCGTACTTTTATAAGTAAATACAAAGTGGAGCGTTGTCTTTTTTCCACGCTATGTTGTCCCGTTTTCTTTAGTCATATTGATGCCATTATAAACATGTCTTTTTCGGTGACTGCATGCTTTTCTAAGCAGTTCCTAATGCAGCAGTCAGACTATCTAAAACAAATAATCTTATCATAACAAGGATCGCTTTCTACTTCTTCATCACTGTTTCAGTCGTTATTTTCATCAGACTAGATCCGCGCGCGACTATCAACATCTATGAAGTTGTCTGTATGCACATGAGTTGCTTTTTCGTCATTGTCTCTTGCTTGCGAAGCAGTCTGTGTCCTCCCAAAATGCTTCGAAAATAAGTACTCAAGTTCCTGATAACATACAGAAATACGTACCAATTAAAATATTTAAAAGTAAATATACATTTAAAACAGTTATAGTTTACATCAGAAATTAATGCATGAAGGAGCGCATAACAACAAAAACATGCAGTCAAAATATGCGTCAATATTGTCAATATTTTTCAATTTTAATGAATTTGATTTGTCTTATAAAAACGTTCCTCAGCCGGGATTCGAACAAAGGCCTACTCCCAATTTCTAATAAAATATCTGCCACGCGGTCCTATTTTAGACACATGCATACACTTTTGTGATTGTATGCTGCTGGTTTAACTCAATGTTATCCATGGAATGTATGATAATCTAAAACGGTTACGTACTAAAGGGTTCTAAAATTAAAATTATAAAATGAAAACATTAATAATTTATTTCGAATTAAACTTCGAATTAGACTTACTTTGAGTCGTTGCTACAAATTTGAATTGTCTTCAAGGTAAAACGTTTACTCTATTTTTAAGATGAAATGTATATGTAAAGCGCTGTTTACACTGGCGCATCACAGTACCGCGCGCACACACGCATACACACATATTTAATATCTTACAAGTAACTTCTATTTACAGTCTTTAACATTGCCTATTCCGTATCAATATTTTGTTAAAGTAAAACTTCGTTATCATTGCACATTTCTTAAGGTATGCCATAAATAAATAGACACTAATCATTTTAATTATACGTCTTCTTTTGTACCTTATTCCTGCAAACAGTCATAACAAGCATTATGTTTTAAATGTCTTGAAACTAAATATTGCAACTTGTAGAATAAAACATCGAAAGTACAATTAGTTCATGATTGATTTAATGAATATGAAAGAAGAAACGTCATTGCTTCCCATGGATATCTTCTGTCTCGTGTCTTTTTGGCATCCATTATCTCTGGCATTCAATGCGTTTGCTTAATTAGCAGCTGATACGGACATTGCATAAACAAACGCGTCCATTTGAAGACGTGGATCTCTTAAAGCTCAAATTAACCCTGGTTGATTATCCCCGCATAATATTGGGGTTTGACTAGACGAATTAACAGGGAATGGCGACACAGCAGATTCCTTGTCTGCTATATAATATAGTTTTTGGATTCCATTAAGCAATCAATAACTTTTATTGCTGCTTTGTCGTGAAGATGGTTTCTTTTAGATTGTGTTTGTATTACAAGTACATGGATTCGTATTTCAGTAAGACAATTAGTTCAATTGTAATAACTTACAGAAAATAGCAGTTTTTCTAAATAATTCTGTGACGATAAATTTATAACAGGGGATGTTGATTTATATGAAACAATATGAATTTAAAAATAATAGGAATATAGGTGTTGCGTCTTCTACTGAAGTTTTCACTTTAAAATAATCTATTGATTGTCTAACAATTTAGCAGAACATGGATTGGCAATACTTGCATGACTTGTATGATTAGCCTTTTTACGTTTCTGGATGAAATAAGTTTTTTTCATTAGATTTTGAACTATCAGAATTAAAGTTAGAAAGATATTTTTTTCAATTGTCTATTGTTTTGACTGCAATGACATTTCTTGGGAAAACAAAGTTTTTATTTCCCTTTGAATATTAAATATGTAACAATATGGGTGTTCTATTATATTTTCCCATAAACAACACTCAAAACTTAGTGTAATTAATTAAATATAGTATTGTATGTTCATTGTTGTTATTCTGAATGTTTATGTTGTTATGTTATCATAATAACGTATTTAATAAAATAGACCGCTATTATGCTCTTATTCCTATCACATATCAAACAGTATAAAACTTGCAAAGAGGTACACTTAATTTGCAATAAATTGTGGAAAATAATGGTTCTTTTGAGGTTTAAAACGTCGCAACATTTGCAATTGAACACAGACGGTGCGTACAATTTGGCACATTCTATCAGCATTGACAAAGTCTATATTCACTTTCTGGTACTATAATTGGTATTCTATACAACAGAATCAGATAGAACAAGTCAAGCCATTGTATTGTGTAAGATTCTGTAACAATGTGTTCTACCAGATAACACGGAAATGATTTATGACATTCATTAGTATATTCCTAATGTAAGTTTTTTGTCTGGAGTATTTTTACTTTTGACGTTAACTTACAAATTTGATATTGACAATGAGCAGGTAAACAAATAATAAATATCTCTATGAGATAAAACTATAGATAGCTATAACGACTCATATTTATAGCCTATATACATGTATGTTTACCCGTTCTGAATAGCAGTTCGGGCATAAAGTCAGGTTCTACAATTGTCTTCATTTGATTTTTTTATAAAATAAACAGAGTGTCTTCATTTCATTTTTTTGTAAAATAAACAGAGTAAACTAAGTCTTATAACATACACATTTTTATGACAAAATGTATAGGTAAATAAGAAAAGGTCCTATCAAATCTATAACTAAGTTAGAAGCAGGGAGCTTAAATTTGAAAGATCGTTCAGGAAATTACTTTCTAAAGGTCGTTTATAATGTTTTTCGTTTACCTTTACTTAATCGGGGTGTTCCTAACTTGTTGCAACAAGACCCAGCTTTAGGCAAAATGCTAGTTATACTACTCGTATAAATTTCAAAGTTTGATTTTGTTATGTGTATTACTCAAACCTCAATTTGCGTATCTTTTTCAGCGTTCATAACCAAAACTGTACAACAGTGTTAAGAAGACGACTATGTAGCTTAGTGATTACAGTATTGGTTCTCTCCTTGACACGAGTTCGAATCCCGTTTGATTCCTGAAATTTTGTCAAGCTGCTTTGTCAATGGATGTCAGTGGTGAGCTATTGCTTGTCCCTGATTTAGCTTATCATTCAATAATTGACTTTACATGAATGCCGAAATGGTTACCTGACATCATAAATGATAATTCCTTTTAAAAGAGGAAGTGTAAAAAGTATATATCAATCAACCCTAAATATGCATAACAACTGCCGTGGTAGGGTGTCTTCTACAGTAAGGTAGGTCATCACAATCCCTCGACTCAGAGAAAGTTCCACGCTGTTTATTTGCATTAAACCTATAAACACGGTTTCTCCCTTTATTTTGTACTATGTGTCCCTTCTTTTAATACAAGTTAGACTTGTTTTAAATGGTATTAATCATACTAAAAAATATTCTGAACGGAACAGTTTTAATTTCAAAACAGAGCAAATGTCAGATATACAACAAATCTAAAATTAACTTTCTGAATCATGAACAAACATGACCAGAGACGAAAAATGACGATAGTTAACTTTCAACCTAAATGTCATTGTGTTAAAAAACTATCAGGAAAACAGTGTATTTCAGTTACGACATTTTCTTATGTCAAGTAGTACGTACTATACATTTGCAAGTGTAATTCCGAAGCAAGAAATATGTGTTTGTTTGGGTTGTTGACTTGGTAAATAGGCCTAACAATGATACTTAACCATCCGGAGATTTTGTCCACTTGAAGCAGATAAAGTGCCGAATTCACTGTTTATTAATTCCATATACAATTGTATGATACCTCAGCCAGTCACCTTATCCTGGCACCGGACCGACAAGTCAATGAACTATTCTTATAATGACCTGAGTGTCCCGAGACAAGAAATAAAATAAGATTGACAAGAAAAATACGTTTTTCAAGACATTAACATTCTAAAAACATAAAAATAAAAATGCTATTGCCCGCAGGGAAATGATACTCAGTGTGTGCTATCATCTTAAAAACAAGGCAATAAAATCCACCCGAACAAACGTCATATAACTTTCTAAAATGTTTCAAATTATCTGCAAAATGTGTGTGTCCATCATTTCAGTGCAATTATTCGTTGATATAAATTGCAAAATAAAAAAATAAATAAATAGACAGTCTGTCTAAAATGTTAAATACAAATGTCGGTGTTTATTGCAGCCTATCCGTGAAGCATGAAGATAATCGTGCAACAATGATAAAAAGTATATAAGGACATATTTAAAGATAATATTTCGAACTGTCACTCGTTCTGCAACGGGATTGCAAGTCTATCGAACGTCATAAACACAATATTTTAGCATATTTTGATATGTTTAGTTTATGTTTATATCCTGTAACTAGAATATTGTAGACATTTACAATGTATATCTTTTAAATATTTATTTTTTGCAGTCATGCTACTTGATTTTTACGCTAAATAACAAATTCATTTTACAGATTGATCAAGTTAACTGTTTTACATGTTATACGGTTTAATAACTATTAAATTAGAGACATTGTTTATGTATCCGGCGTCATAGACCAACAAAGTTGTTTATCTTACTATAAGAGTGTAATAAACTTGGTATTTTAAAGGCTCAGCAAAGCCGCATATCTGTTTAAAGGTATATCTAGCTCGTGTGATAATGTTTATTCATTATTGTCTCTTTGTAGAGGAACATAGGTGCGTATAGAAACAGCGGTTCCATCAATGTCACCATTATGTTATTATAGTTAATTTGACACGAAATAATTGTATGCATTCAAAATAAATTGCAACGAATCTAATAATTCCTTAAAGTAAAACAACAATGATGTGATATGACAAATATTTTAACGTCGATGTAAAACTTTCACTTTGTCCTCTGGTTCTCTTGTATATATTTAGGTGAATCATGACAGACAATGGCGCATAACTTGTGCGTTATTACAGCGATTTATTGCCTACGCGGTCTGTATTTTTTCATAGGATGTAGGTGATTGGATTTTGTACATTTGGCGACAAAAGGGAGGCGTAAGTTGGAGTAAGTAAATGAAAGACTGTAAAATTTGCACCAACAAAAGAAATGGACTCGATTTGTTTCGCGATTATTTCTTGTAATAAGTACACATTTTCTCCCTTCTGGGCAATTGTTCGTTCAAACAGTCGAGTCGAGTAATCGTTAATGCTAGGCCGAAACTATAACGATTCTTATTGTTTCTATAAGCTACTATTATCCATTCCAAAACATATTTGAACATACGCCGATTGCTTACTAACAGCTTGGTAACAAATATTCCTTAACAAACAAAAATAACTTGTTATCATTGTATGCGTCGTAAATAAGACGCATAACAATGTTTCCTCGTAATGCACATAAGGTATTTCAGGAATGTTAACACGGTTTTCGATCTCACCAAAACGCGCTAATCTAATCAAAACGAATGATGAACTGTTCGTATTGGTGTTGTAGCAATGAGCTCCGAGACAGAGTCAACAACAATCTATCTTTTTGATGGTAAGCAAATAAAATAAAATAGTTTCATTGAAAAAAACGTAAATGCCAAATCGTTGTATGTGTCCTTTTATGAGAATTTGTTATTTATCTACGGTATTTTGGCCAATCAGTTCCTTGATAAAGTGTCGATGTATCTTTTCCTATAAAGTACAATTTCTATGATAAGTACTACTGCAAAACAGTAAGAAAATATAGCATTATTTGCAAATGGGTTTCTTTAGAAAGTTGTAGGTGATTTAAATGATGATAAATGATAAAGATTGCAACATATGAAGTAGTTTGCCACGCAGAATAGTTTGTTATCGTGCATCTACAAAGAGTTATGTTATTTACTTTTATAATATAATATAACACAAAGGCAAAAGCACGGCTTGTGTTGCGGATCGGGAGGTCGCGTGTTCAAACCCCGGCCGGGTCAAACCAAAGACTTTAAAGTTGGTAGTAGTGGCTTCCCTCCTAACGCTCGGGGCTAAGGGGACAGCATTACGCCTGACTCGTCGGTGTCAGTATAATGAACCGGCTGGGTACAGTCCCTGGGCACCACATAAGTGCCCCTGTGCTATAAGGATAGAAATGTCGCTAAACAGTATCGGCCAAAAATACCGGCAAATCCCTTCCCATACCATCCCATTCCACAGCTTGTGTTTTTATATAAGTTGTTAGCTAAACATCTATTCGTGAATTCCAACCAAAAATGAAAATATGACGCATATTAGACAGACACTCGTTAATTGGATATATTATGATAGGGCTTCAATATAAATTTAAATACACTTTATAAATTTTGGACTTTATGCAAATAAAAAGTCAATGTATTTGTATATAGACCGGTTGGCTAATTAAATGGCACTAAATGCTGAAAGTTTTCACAATATGTGCAACAGTTAAATAAGTACTTTTCTAAATGTCATCATATTTTTATTAATCTTTTGTGATAGACAGTAAGAAATCATTGGACATACATGTATCACACTTTAAAGTTATTGAATACAAACATTTTAGGCGACTGATTTCAAAGTAATATGTTTCATCATCACGCAATTCGTAACTTTATAACCTAGTTATATCATTTTAAGGTATTTAAATATTTCGAGATTATTTTTTGGACAGTTTTATTTCCTTTTAAAATTTAGATGATTTATAGCTAATGTAATTAAAGATCAATATTCCCCTTGATATTGCAAATTCAAACAATCCATTTTGTTGTTTTTGTTAAAATACATACCTTAAGGAGATAATGACATCATGTCCACATAATGCACTTTTTAAACGAAAATTTGGCACGGTCTTATTGCATTATATATCTTACTTTGCAAGGCACGAGAGACACGGAATATTTTTATATTACCAAACCCTATTTAAAGGAAATAATAAAGTAGCGGAAGAGTTGTATTAAAACTTGAGTTGAAAAATAACAGGATATAGCTTGCTTACAAGAACAAACGAATTAATAAAAAGAGACAGCTAACTTATCCAAATATAGTTCATCAAATAGTTCATGTATTTTCAATAAGATCACGAACCCTCTTAAATATGTTAACAAACTAATTAAAAGTAAGGACACATTTTATGACGACTTGTGGTTTATACCTACCACAGTGGTAAATAACCCTAAAAACCCTCACGAGGTTGTAGTTAGTCATTCTAAATTGTTTTCGCTTTAAATTGCACCCCACAAAGCGATAGCTCATATTTACACGTCAAAGAGGTGCATGTATGAGTTTGTTTGTGGCTTTTGCTGGAGGTTGTTTGTTTTGACTTGAAATACGAGGCAAACCATTATAAATAGGGTTCAGTAACTTATTGATACTCAAAGATTCCCATTGTTTCGTTACGTCTTGTTTTATGAAACTGTTTGATAGCAACAAGTTTGAATTATAATGACTTAATGGAATTTTTATACTATAAATGGTTTAATATTTTTATAGTTTACGTGCACGTAATAAGGTATTATTCGCTTTCGAAATTCAAAACACATTGATAATCAGTGATTTGTGTGGCAATCTATGAAGAAGGGTTTTGTTTCATGGTCGTTAAAGCGATGTCAGCAACAGGAAGATACATGTTTTAGGTCCAAATGTTATAGGATGTCAATGAAGACAAACTGGTTACGTATTATGAAGTGAGATCCTTGCGATAATTTCCTTCTGAAGATTTTTTCCAAACAGTGTTTGTCATAGTTGTTGAAATGTGTTTGTTTGCATCTGGTCAGTAATGGCACACATGCAGCTCTCATTATATTGATGTGTAGGCTTTAACTTGCATTTCCGATTAAGACATGTTGTAATATCGTCATTAGTTGATACTTGAGCGAGCTTGGCAATCTAAATGTTATGACAATTTAAGTAGCAAACATTTGTCAGGTTTCAAATTTGTTTCGACATTGAACTTAAGTCTGTAGCTTTATTTTCTTTTCAGTTCCTCAATAAAAAAACGTCGGAACTTATGAGTCTTGTCAAAAGACTTGTATTTAAAATCAATAAATTAAGTATACATTCAATTTTAAAAGTAGAGGTTGAAATAATTTTAAAAGAAACATAAAAATATTCATTTTATTTTGCAAAAAAAAAAAAAGAAAGTGAAAACATTTGCAAATAAAAATAAAACCAAACTTGTTTTCTCGCTTTGCAGACTTTGTGCTTTGTTGGTGTTTCTGTTGTTGTCGTTGTTTGTTTGAAGATTTTATAAACTATATAGTATTTGTACTTAACATATATCAGCAACACAGTATAAAAGTTAAAGGCAGGAACCGCTTTTATTAAAGGGCGGTGAAAAACAAGGTTTCACACGTATCTAAATATATATTATTGTTAATTATACTGAGCTTATCCTGGTGATTAATTGTCTTCTTAGTGTTGTTGGGTATGTGTTCTAAACTTTGCATCGATACATTGTGAACCAGAATAACACTACATGTGCTATCTTTCGAAAACAACGACCGTTTCACAGGCTGGCTTTCAGAATTTTAACGTCAATTTACGGCGGGCAATTTGACAGAAATTTAATGAATTTAATTGTGCCATATTTTCAATGCTTTGGTGAATATTTTGATTAATTTCTGTATTCAAATTATCGATTGACAATAAGGTCGTGGTGAGTTTTAAACTGCTATCAGGCGCACTTTGTGTTAATATAAACAAAATTTGCAAGATCTTTTTAAAAACTACATTCGATGCGCATGCCTTTTCAAAACTAACGTGTTAAGTACTTTACAATTCATGCATAGATTTCATATCTACTAATATATTACCATGTATCGATGTCAGCTCATCATTTATTTCATTAAAAAGAAAGGTATTTTACTATTGATACATTGTTTTTGTCTTCACCAAAGACATTTGCTTTTAATAATCGTTGTAAGGATTTGTGAATATTATTTAAAAGCTTGAAATGGCTAAGTGTTTATATTTGCAATTATACTGAAAACGGAGCCCGGCTGAGCAGTTAAAGTGATCGGACATGTATTTCTTTAGACAAAAGACGCTTGGGTTCGAGCAGCGGTCAGTCCGAAGACTGGAAGTGAGGTATTCCTGTAATGATAGAGGATTTTTGCGTTACCAGTGATTTGTCCCAGGCATATGTCTGTGGTCTTCCTCCAACGATGGCAGCTGGATGTTCTTACATGTAGTTCGATGTGACCTGCAATATGTCATGTCGGTGCAATATACTGACACCAATATTGAATTATCAATATACAATTTATCGTCTATGCAGTTACTGGTGTAGGTGTATATGAATAACTGCATTGCCATTCTGGCATTCTATCTACGCAATCACAAGAGCCATCAATGATTATACATTTCTTATCAATACAGAAACCTCAACCTAACCGTTTGAAGGTATGTTTGTACATAGCACAATATTCTGTTATACAAAGCACAAAACAATAAGTGCTGGTATGTTGTGGGATGTTTATCGTAATAAAAAAACATGGACGATGATTCTGTAATTTTTATTTACATTAAAAAGTCCAGAAACATTTTATGGCTTGGACCAGTAGATTTTGAAACTGTTCAAATAGCGTTAAAACGACATTTAGAGCCGTGTATTTTATTGCATTATATCACTCCTCTTGGAAGTTCGTCATCATTGATGTAGTTTGTCACTGATACAAAACATGCTGGCGTATTGAAAAGCCAGCTTCCATACAACCTACACAAGTGTTGCGAAAGTTATGACTATGATATATGATACATTTATAAAATAATATTAATGTGAACCACAAGTCATGGACTATTTGGGATCTTTTATTGCTATTGGTGTCCATTAGTTAATTAGACATAAGTCCGCCGGGCAATATGTGCCGAAGATGAAATTGTTGGAAAGGCATTGTTACGTAGGTGAAATAAATTCAAGTAATTACTTAGACGAACGAATGGGAAGGTGTGGACAGACCACTCTTATCTTGTTTCCGTTCTGACCTGCTGATTTTACTGTTGTCACCTTTAAATACGATTATCTACAAGTACTTAAACAAATAAAATAAATCGTTGACGTGATCATAAAATAAGCTGTGAAGTATATTATTTGCTGGCATAAATCTGCCCTTGTAAAATTGATTGGTCAATCAATGAGAAAACACGAATTACTTAACGACAATATTTACTTGTTTTCGTTACGTTTGGGTGAGCACCATTGATCTAAGATGGTTTTGCATAAAGTTACCAATATTATGTCTTCTAAACCAATGAATTTTATAATTATAACATTTATAACATCTAATACATTTTATATATCTTTTAACAGAAAGGTTGCCATTTATCGGCAGAGCGTCGGCTCCAGGTACTGGAGGCCCCGGGTTTGATCCCGGGCCGCGACATACCAAAGTCGTTAAAAATGGTAGTGGTATAGCTCCCTTGCTAACGCTCAAGCAAATATAAGGGTAGTTCCACGACTGCGTGGCCCTTTGTCAGGATAAAGTGACTGGGTTTGGTATCATGCCAGGTGTTCACGGCATGCTATACACAGTGAAGGTAGTGGACAGTGGACACCGTCTCCAGATAACTGAAATACTGTTGGTGGGACGATAAATCCAATAAACAAACAACACAAAACGAAGGTTGCCATTTAATAAATGTTCCTTGTTCTGACGTGTTTACTTAAATGAACTGAGCATTATGTCAAACGATTCTTGAAACTGTTATGACTAAATGATATAATAACTGCAAGCTTTCCTTTGAAGTACAGATAAACGTTCCTAAAGATAATATAATTTGTTATGTAAAACCGTAGAATTTAATAATATATTTCTTTTGCTAGATTGTTTTCTTTAAGCATATATGTTTTGCCCTAAATTTGTCTATAAGCATTAGTTTTCAAGTAAAATTGAACGGAAGATGAACTGTGTATTTTTCATTTAAATAGAACTTGTTTTTCTGTTAAAATTTACTACCTACTTTGCAACAGCATTTCAATATTATTGCTAAAATATTTAACTCTATATTCAAATCATTCGTAAGACGAATATTGCTTGAACAACATTCAGCATTTTGTTTTTATCTTCAACGAGTCCATTTTCGCGTGCAGCGTCAAAAGAAAATTGAATGTTATTGATAAACTTCATGTAAATACTGTCGATGTTGCACAAATCAAGAACGCTTTGAATATTCCTGTTTTGATTTTGGCAGCTATGAGCACTATATCACGAACTACTGTTGTTGGATTTCTTTTAATCAGTTGGTTTTGACATGAATAGTGCATTTTCAGCATACATAGAATTCACTTAGTGAAGTTTGTAAACATCAACAAGAAACTCGTATGATCCGACACGGAATCGATATAAATTTGCAGTTATTTGCACTTAATTGAAGGAAATACAATGTCACATTCACTAAAACAATTAAAATGTTCGCATCGCAAAATCTAAACTCTTACTCATTGTGATCCACTTAAAACCACCTGGAACAATTGTTAATGCGATTATTTTGCCGAAGTAAATTAACAGTAGGAAGAAGTTTCATTGACATAGGTGGACGTCCTTAGCGACAGGGTACATACGCTGCATGTTAAGTAAAAATATTTAATTAGCCTGGCAAGTTAAAATCATGTTACCCATTATTTACTACATTAAGCCCTTTGCTCATGTATTTGTTAAAATGTGCGTAGTTCGTATAGCTGCTGATTTTCCAGCATGTATGTCTTGCTTATTTATAAAAATATAATTACCATTTTATATGTTTATTACTATTGGCGTCATATTAAGGGCCCCTAATAAATATTGAGGGTCTGTGTTTTATACCTGTATATAAACCGATTACTTTGTAAAGAAAGAGAACACACAAATTCGAATTGATCATCGAGCTTCAACAGTATCTAAAGGAATTGTTAGAATATATGACTGACTATGATCACCTTTTAAATCATGTTTTTTTTTTTGCCGTTGAATTATTTAAACTCATTGATTATTTTGTTAAATGCCTATGACAACATAAAGCAATGTGACAAGAAGGGAGTATGTATCAACAGCAATACGATTGGCTATTATGCAAAGTAAAATGACCGTGAAAAGAATGGTGTTCAGTATACTGATAGGCAGTATCTAAATGCATAATCAGTATTCTTTGTCTATAAAAAGATTAACTGCAGCAAAGTGTGAGATTATTTAAGATATTATCTAGTTCGGTTAATGCCCTAACATGTAAACCTTGATTCAAATAAAGTACATGTATATATATTAAATACACATAAACGAGCTCCTATGTGTGACATAACTCACATTCAATGCCATTTATATGTAAGGTATTTTTAAAACAAATGCCACAAGCAGATTCATTTCTTTTCATTAAAAGAACATGTGAATTTACATAGCTGTTTGGAACATGTGGAAGTGAGTTTGATTAAAGAGAGAAGTGTCATATACAAAGCGCTGTTTAATGTGTCAATGCACAACTTTCTAACGAAACTATTCAGACATAATCATTGATGATACTGTAGAAGTGTAACGTAATTGTAGTGAGGCCTTATGAGTTGTGTTTTATTTTCATTCGCAACCTTTAAAAACCGATTCGCCTTAGGTTGAAGTAAAGAAACGACTAAACAAAGTGCAGGTGACTAATTCTCCATGACATTAAACAGGTGTGTTTAAACACCTCCGTTCTTAAGCTCAAAACAGCTGCCAAATTTTGGAAAGCTAATATCACCCGAAACAAAACCATCAGGACATGTACTTATAATATAAAACCTGTGGATCGACGTTGTATGACTTCATCTTATGTCTGTTTTTGCAAGGGCCCATCAGTCATTAGAGCAATCTAAATTTATTGAAATGTATTATTTTGATTCAAATGTGGGTTATACCTCTCAAATGGTACATTCTCCTTAATGTTATTTTCTTCTTTCATTGCGAAATTGAATAGTAATGATACGGTAAGAAGCATTTTACTAAGACTGTGAGTCTTATTTTCAAATAAATCCAGCTTCATGGCACTTTTAATATTTGAAACAAACTCTCGATTTCGATCAAAGATTGCTCTATACCTGCACCGAGAGGGTCGGGCGTCACTCTTAAACCCTATTACAACCTTGTCATAGCGGCTCACAAAAACAAATGACATATTTGTGTTTTTATTTTAAAATACATCGCAGAGGCGTCGTGCTGCGCGTAGAGATTTCCTACAAGTAGACATTAGCAGGCATCGTGATGTTTTCCACATACTTCATATTTACCATGTTTGTTAACATGGAACATGGAAACAAGAATGTTATCAAGAAATCAATATTGGTGTGTGCACAACAATTAAAAGAACCGTGCTATCTGTTTCAGCATAAAATGAAATGCCATCTATTTGATCTTAAATGTCAACTTCGATGTTTGATTTGAAACGAAATTGCGAATACGACTTTCTATAGATGAGAAAACATGCAGTAAGAAAATTTACCTGGACAAGAGATTGATGATTTCCCTAGAAATAAAATTATGAATATGATGCTCATAGTGAAAAAAACTTTTACATATAATAGTGGTAGTAATGGTAGTAGTAGTAGTAGTAGTAGTAGTAGTAGTAGTAGTAGTAGTAGTAGTAGTAGTAGTAGTTGTAGTAGCCGTAGTAGTAGTAGTAGTAGAAGTAGTAGTAGTAGTAGTAGTAGTAGTAGTAGTAGTAGTAGTAGTAGTAGTAGTAGTAGTAGTAGTAGTAGTAGTAGTAGACATATAATGTATAATATGAGATATAAAGGAACTTGCGATAGAAATCCACTTTACTGTTACTAATGAATGTCTTAAAAGATACAAGTTAAACATGCTTTCTGATGCCAAATGTACTATGCGGAGACATGAATTAGTCAAACTCATTAACATTCTATTATGTTAAGCATATTGCGTGATAAAATCTAAAATATTGTGTTACTGTCTGGTGGTTTACTATTATATTGTTTGTAAATAAATTCCTTGTTCATTGCTTTACTCCCGATGCAGGTGCCAGAAATCGAATGAGATATCCATTATACATGCCAACTGAGAAAATAAATTATTTACATTATAAACACATAGAGAGCTAATATAATATGCATCGTAAATCAACTATACAGTGCACTCACGTAATTGACAGTATAATAGATCTGGCTAAAGAGCATTTGAAAATTTAGAAAATTAAAGCAAAGAAACTCACTTGTTGAGTATCGTAAAATACAAATTCCGTTTTACGTAACCTGTCTGTTGTATCGTCTTATTGTTTTGGCAAGTCTGTGGATCTTTTACTACGAATGAATACATTTATGTTGTAAATCGTTATTTAAGGTCAGTTTAAGTCACTGTCTGGTTATATAAAATGTTGTTGCATAAGTTTAATTCCAGAAAGCATTTAGAGAGGGTAATTTCGAAGTTTTGTTCCTTAATTACTTAATCAAACTTTATTGTTTCCAGGTGAATTCTTGTGTTTCGTACGTAATTTGACATAGCAAACGCTTAGTGCAATGTCTCGTCTTTGTGTTTCTGTCACTTTGATAATTTTTATGTATTCCTTTGTCTAGAGGTAGTTCGAATTTTAATATCTTATGTTTATGGTAATAAAGGCAATCACTGATCATTTGATATTCTGTGAAAAGAGACACGTTACATAGCAATTAATCTTATAATAAGCGGTAAAAATTAGTTATTTTAGAAGCCAAGCCCAATGAACGGAGTCATGCATTAATCAAACATTAACGTTGTACATTGTGCGGTATTAACTAGGTAAACATTTATTATTGAAAGTGGTATGTGATCGTTTGCCTACAACAAAGAATATACAACGATTGCATTTCTGTGACTGTCTTTGTTTTCCAATGATTTACGACATGTAGCATGATCTTGCATTTAAACAATGTGGATTTATGATATTTACAAGGATTAGACAGTGTACACCTTACCATGTTATATTTGACTTTGAATATTTTCCTGGGGATTTTAAAGATTTGTTGTGAAATATTTCGAATCACAATCGTTTGCTTTTCTTCTTGACAAAAGCGAGTGACTGATCCATCATGCGTCTGTCTTGTTGTGCAACTGTTTAAATATTATTGTATCTGTGCGTGTGTTTTCCATTGGTGCCTATCATCTACGTTCTAATGGAGTCTACAATACATATCATACATATATTGTATACATCAAGAGGAATAAAACTTTTTAAATGAAAATGACTACACATATATTGGATACGAAAACCTATACATGACATTTAGAATTACAAATATAGTTTTTGTCTTGTAATAACGAAATCATCTGACAGGTACCAGATGTATATTAACTGCACTGACCTTTTAAAATACAACCTTATTAACAAATCACATAGCATTTTCATTCCTGTAACGATGTTTAAAGCTATTATTTTACAAAGAGAGCATATCAATATTTTTACTCTTAACTTATTAAAACATATTTATATGGCATTTGCTTATTTGCTTCAATGCTGTGTAAATGATATTGCCAAAATATGGTTTGGTTTTCCCCTTTAATGTCTTTGTAATTGACACATAGTACTCCAGCAGAACAGACCAGTTATTGTTGCAACATTTCTAAGATTGGGAAAATAATCGCGTCTTTAGTATTTACTATTTCTCTCAATAACCGAAATTTGATGAAATTGTGTTATTATTTTAATATAGCAACAAAGCTTTATCATTTAAATGCGTGGTGCTTGTGGATAAATGTATTTCATTTGTTTATCTGTCAGATTGGTAGACAGCATGGTATTTTATATGTTTGGTCTTTTGTTTACTTTTTAATATATCGTCATTTTTTTATTTTTGATTCTTCTTGTTTTACTATGTTATGTTTTATATGGCGATATGTAATTAAACAAGCCAAAACTACAGGGTAGTTTTAAAAGGTTTATTTTATTTACCATAGTAGAGAAATTGTCACATTCATAAATATATATTACTATGTCGACTTTAACTTTACTATTCATATTCTTACGACAACGAATTGAAACATTCCATTTCCGGCATTTGAACAACGGATATGCATATAAATACCAGGATTTACCATAAAACAGAATAAGAGCCTTTGCTTAACTAAGTTTAAAAAATCAGCTTGTCTTCACCTAATATGATAATAATTTCTGTTTGCATAACTGAGACCAAAATATGTCGATTTTAAAAGAAAATTTCACCGAAAGAACCTGAAATTGGTTCCTTATAGTAGTATACAACTCACAAGCTGTTAAAGCGCCAACCGCATCATAGAATGGTTTATTGCATTTTCGTTCTTACAAGTTACATATGGGGTTCACTTTTTATATCTTTTTTAAAAGTGAGGCGATTGATTTAGTCTCTTTGTTTCTCTAATTCAAACATTGTTTAATCAGAAAACGAAATTTCAACTCCAGTGTTGCTGGAAAAGAAAGTTATAAAGATAAATTATTACTTGATTAGATCGTCAGAATGAGTTACTATTCGAATCAAGCAAACGTAATTAAAGATATTTATGTAATTTTAAGTTAAAATAATTTTAATTTCCTGGTGATTACAATAACCCTGGCAAATATATTTTCTTTCTAAAAAACTTATAAGAAAATTCAATCTCTTAAATAAAAACACCTAATTCATCCGTCCGTCAAGATGGGTTTGTTTCCAATACAAAAGTGGTCTTCAAGCTGAAGTGTGTAAAAGTGACAAAAATGGACGGAATAAATTGTGGTCTTTCAACACTTATTATTCATGGAGTACTTGAATAAATCCACTGTTTATGATGAATATGAAGCCTAATATCATGCCTTGATTCAATCATATCTGTTGTGGCAAATTTAGCAATGAATCTTAAAAAATAAGCACTTTATATTCAACATAAAATACGAGCAGATTATTAGTGATATAATCAAACACACATCCAAAATCTCAAGGGTTGCTCTCGCACACTTCTCTTGTAGTTCTCTGTTTGTATTCACTGTATCTATTGCTTTACACATAAACCTAATTCATAGTTTAATTAGACACCAAATTATTATTTATTTTCCCACCATTTTAAAGAAAATATAATTTTTTCTTGCAACTGCAACAGTAACTGAAAAACAAGTTGATAAACCCCCTTCTCACAGCTACGCTTAAAGCGGTGTTAATCTTGTCTCACTTTCAGAAACATTTCTCAGTTGAGATTTTGCTCAAGCTCAAACTATTCCTCCATAACAACTTCTCACTGACACATTCTATTACAATTCCAGTGTGTTATATAATCCATTAATCTGGCAAGGTTAAGGTATTGATATATTATATTGAGGTGTTAGAGATTTTACCAGAGTAAACATTAAACAGTTAAAATTTAAGATTGAGAAAATATCTCAACTGAGAAATGATTCTGTAAGTGCTACCTGGATCATATAAGAAGGGAAAATACATCCAGCACAAAAACTGTTTACGGCATTGTGTCAAACTTTGATGTCTTTGCCGAATCAGTAAAGTCCACACAACCGACGGCTGACAAACCAGCCAACGTTAAAAGCCTTTATCCTACAGTTTACAAAACTGGTAGAGCAAAATCAAAGATGAAAATCTGACAAAAAGTTACCATTAGGGTTAATTAAACTTGAGTTATTTGATTTTTATTGTTCTGAGTTTGGAAGGAGTAAAGATAGTAACACAAATAATTTTAGTGGGACATCAAGCATATTATCAGAGTACTATATGAGAAACGTGTAATTAATGTCTACTATCTGCTTACTGCATTAAACTATTTAACATGGGGCCATACAGAAGGATTTTGCATATTTATTACACATAAAAATAATTGTTTAATAAAAAATGTAAAAATAATTTCATTCATCTTGCTTGAACATTGTTTGTACCTATATTATTGTTTACATAGAAGGTTTAGGGAATTCAAAAAAATAAATAAATAAA
Source organism: Sinonovacula constricta (assembly GCA_007844125.1). Lineage (NCBI taxonomy): Eukaryota > Metazoa > Mollusca > Bivalvia > Cardiida > Solecurtidae > Sinonovacula > Sinonovacula constricta. The sequence continues at coordinate 43,439,231 of CM017555.1, forward strand.
CAGGTTTTTATTACAGATCCACTCTTCCTGAAAGCTTGGTGAAAACTCACATTATTTAAATGAGACACGTTTTACAAAACATGGTGATGTCATTATGCTGCACAAGTAATTTGCTGCATTGATTTATCTTTTATTCGAGTGTTTATACTTGTAAACACCGCTCAGCATGCAAGACATAAATAAGCACCATGTATTTTCAGATTGGCATTGTCTTGTGGAAAATTGGTCAATAAATCACGAAGACAATTACTTGAAAATGTTTTTGATTAGCATTTGCGCACAAATGTGATAAATGTGATACATAAGGGTCGAAGAGACTGTTGATACATGTGCATGTCGTTTCTAAACGTGTACGCATCAATGTACCAAATTATGTTAGAATACGTCTAACGACACTTCAGCAACCACTAGTTGATTTACAAGAACATCGTAAAATTGTGTCAGTAAACGGTAACATTCACTGATCCAACGGTACAATGGCAATGAATATCAAGGTATAATAGTAAACACTTTCTATCAAAGTCCTGCTGTTAATCGAGTGTACCAGCATGAGGAACAGGCAATTAGAAGTATGGTGGGTATGGTATGGTAGGATATGGCTCGGTATGCTGGGTATGGTGGGATTGGTGGGTATGGTATGGTACGGTGAGTATGGTATGGTGGGTATGGTATGGTGGGCATGGTATGGTGGGTATGGTATATGGTAAGTATGGTATCGTATAGTATGGAGGGTATGGTATGGTGATTATAGTGGTTATGGTATTATAGGTATGGTATAGTATGGTGGGTATGGTATAGTATGGTGAGAATGGTTGGTATGGTGGGTATGGTATGGTATGGTGAGTATGGTATGGTATGGTATAGTATGATGGGTATGGTATCGAACGGTGGGTATGGTATTGTAAAAATTGTGGGTATGATGGGTATGGTGGGTATGGTATGTTGGGTATAGTATAGTAGGTATGGCGGGTATGGTGGATATTATATGGTAAGATATGGTTTGTTATGGTTGGTATGGTGGGTATGTTGTGAATGGTTTGGTGGGTATGCTAGTTATAGTGGGTACGCTTGGTATGGTGGGTATGGTACGGTATAGTAGGGTGGGTATGGTATGATATGGTATGGTATGGTGGGTAAGCTGGGTATGTTGGGTATGGTGATTATGGTGGTTATGATGATTATGGTGAGTATTGGGGTATACTGGGTACGAAGGGTATGGTATGGTATGGCGGTTATAATGGTTATGGTGGGTATGGGGGTATGCTGGGTAAGGAGGGTATGGTATGGTATAGTATGGTGGTTAAGCCCGGTATGGTGGGTATAGGGGTATGCTGGGTACGAAGGGTATGGTATGTATGGTGGTTATGCCGGGTATGGTGGGTATGGTGGTATGCTGAGAAAGGAGGTTATGATATGGTATGGTATGGTGGTTATGATGGGTATGGCGTGGTGGGTATGCTGGGTATGCTGGGTATGGTGGTTATGATAGGTATGGTAGTTATGGTAGTTATGGTTGGTATGCTGGGTTTCCTGGGTATGCTGGGTATGGAGGGTAGAGTGTGATATTGTGGGACGCTATGTTTGGTATGGTATGATGGTTATGGTGGGTATTGTGGGTTATGGTATTGTGAGTTTAATGGGTATTATGGGTATGGTGCGTATGGTATAGTGGGTATGATAGTTAAGGCAAGGTAAAGTGAGTACGGTGTGGTGAGTATGGTGGGTATGGTATGGTGAGTATGATAGGTATGGTATGTTGAGTATGGTGGGTATGGTTTGGTGAGTATGGTGGGTATGGTATTGTGGGTATAGTGGGTATGGTATGGTGAGAATGGTGTGTATGATATGATGTGTATGGAAGGTATGGTATGGTATGGTAGTATGGTATGTTTGAGTATACTGTGTATGCGGGCGTATGGTATTGTTGGTATGGTGTGTATAGTGTATATGGCATTTTGGGTATGGTGGTAATGGTAGTTATGGTTGGTATGCTGGGTTTGCTGGGTATGCTGGGTATGGAGGGTATGGTATGACATTTTGGGTAGACTTGGTATTGTATGGTATGATGGTATAATATGGTGGGTATGTTCATAATGGTATAGTGGGTATGTTGTGAATTGTATGGAAATTATGGTTATGGTCTTATGGGTATGGTATAGTATGGTGGGTATGGTATAGTATGGTGAGAATGGTTGGTATGGTGGGTATGTTATGGTATGGTGAGCATGATATGGTATGGTATGATGGGTATGGTATCGAATGCTAGGTATGGTATGGTAAATTGTGGGAATGATGGGTATGGTGGGTATGGTATGGTGGGTATAGTATGGTAGGTATGGCGGGTATGGTGGGTATTATATGGTAAGATATGGTTTGGTATGGTTGGTGTGGTGGGTATGGTATAGTATGGTGAGAATGGTTGGTATGGTGGGTATGGTATGGTATGGTGAGCATGATATGGTATGGTATGATGGGTATAGTATCGAATGCTAGATATGGTATGGTAAATTGTGGGTATGATGGGTATGGTGGGTATGGTATGGGGGTATAGTATGGTAGGTATGGCGGGTATGGTGGGTATTATATGGTAAGATATGGTTTGGTATGGTTGGTATGGTCAGTATGTTGTGAATGGTTTGGTGGGTATGCTAGTTATAGTTAGTTAGTATAGCTAGTTATATGTTGGGTATGGTGGTTATGATAGGTATGGTAGTTATGGTAGTTATGGTTGGTATGCTGGGTTTCCTGGGTATGCTGGGTAGGGTGTGATATTGTAGGAGGCTATGTATTGTATAGTATGATGGTTATGGTGGGTATTGCGGGTTATGGAATTGTGAGTATAATGGGTATTATGGGTAGACTAGGTATTGTATGGTATGATGGTATTATATGGTGAGTATGTTCATAATGGTATAGTGGGTATGTTCTGAATTGTATGGAAATTATGCTGGGTATACTGGAATGATATGGCTGGCTATGCAAGGAATGTATGCCGGAAATGGCATGGTGGGTATGTTGGGAATGGTATGCCGGATATGCTGGGAATGGTGTGGTGGGTATGCTGGGAATGCTGGGTATGCTGGGAATGGTATGATGGGTATGTTGAGAATGGTATGCGAGGTATGGTGGAAATGGTATGCTTGGTATGCTGGGTATGCTTGATATAGTGGATATGCTGAAAATGGTATGGTGGGTATGTTGGGTATGCTTGGTATACCGGGTATGCTGGAAATGATATGGTGGGTAATTGGGAATGGTTTGTTGTGTATACTGGGAATTGTATGGAGGGTATGTTGGAAATCGTGTGCCGGGTATGCTGGGACTGTTATGGTGTGTATGCTGGGAATGATTTGATACGTATGTTGAGAATGGTATGGCTAGTATGCTGGGAATGGTATGCGGTGTATGTTGGAAGTGGTATGCAGGGTATGCTGGGAAAGGTATAGTGTGTATGCTGGGAATGGTTTAATGGGTATGTTGAGAATGGCATGGCTGGTATGCTGGAAATGGTATGATGGGTATGCTGGAAATTGAATGGTGGATATAGGCGTAATAGTGGGTTTGTTTGGTATGCTGGGTATGTTGGGAATGATATGGAGGGTAACTGGGAAAGGTATGATGGGTATGCTGGGAAAAGTATGGAGGTATATCGGTAATGATATGCCGGGTATGCTCTGGATGGAATGGTCGGGATGTTGGAAATGGTATTTGTGTATGTTGGGAAAGGTATGCAGGGTATGCTGGGTATGCTGGGAGTGGCACGCTGGGTATGCTGAGAATGGTATGGCTGGTATAATGGGAATGATGTTGTGGGTATGTTGTGAGTGGTATGCAGGGTATGCTTGGAGTGTTATGGCTGGTATGCTGGGAATGGTATGCTGGGTATGCTGGTTATGTTGTAAATGATAAGCTGGGTATGCTGGAAATAATATGCTTTATATGCCGGGAATGGTATGGTGGGTATGCTGGGACTGGTCTTGGGTATGCTGGGAATGGTGGGCATGGTATGGTATGATATGGTGGGAATGGTGGGTATGGTATGGTATGATATGGTGGGTATGGTGGGTTTGGTGGGTATGATATGGTGGGTATGGTGGGTATGATATGGTGGGTATGGTGGGTATGATATGGCTTGGTGTTGTGGGTATGGTATAGCATGATATGAGGGGTTTGATGGGTATGTTATGGTTTGATATGGGAGGTATGGTATGGTATGATATGGTGGGTATGATGGGTATGGTATGGTTTGATATGGTGGGAATGATAGACATGGTATGGTATGATATTGTGGGTTTGGTGGGTATGGTATGGTTTGGTATGGTGAGTATGGTGGGCATGGTATGGTATGATAAGGTGGGTTTGGTGGGTATGGTATGGTTTGGTATGGTGGGTATGGTGGGCATGGTATGGTATGGTGGGTATGATGGGCATGGTATGGTATGTTGGGTATGATATGGTATGGTGGGTATGATATGGTATGGTGGGTATGGTATGGTATGGTATGGTGGGTATGGTATGGTATGTTGGGTATGGTATGGTATGTTGGGTATGGTATGGTGGGTATGGTATGGTGGGTATGGTATGGTGGGTATGGTGGGTATGGTATGGTATGTTGGGTAGGTATGGGGGTATGATAATGGTGGGTATGGTGTGGGGGTATGGTGGGATGGTATGGTATGTGGGTATGGTATGGTGGGTATGGGGGTATGGTGGTATGGTATGTTGGGTATGGTATGTAGTGGGTATGATATGGTATGTGGTGGTATGGTGGTGGGTATGGTGGGTATGGTATGGTGGGTATGGTGGGTATGGTATGTTGGGTATGGTATGGTGGGTATGGTGGGTATGGTATGGTATGTTGGGTATGGTATGGTATGGTGGGTATGATATGGTATGTTGGGTATGGTGTGGTGGGTATGGTGGGTATGGTATGGTATGTTGGGTATGGTATGGTGGGTATGGTGGGTATGGTATGGTATGTTGGGTATGGTATGGTATGTTGGGTATGATATGGTATGTTGGGTATGGTGTGGTGGTATGGTGGGTATGGTGTGGTGGGTATGGTGGGTATGGTATGTGGGTATGGTTATGGTGGGGTATGTGGGTATGGTATGGTAGGTGGGTATGGTATTGTATGGTGGGTATGATATGGTATGTTGGGTATGGTGTGGTGGGTATGGTGGGTATGGTATGGTATGTTGGGTATGGTATGGTGGGTATGGTGGGTATGGTATGGTATGTTGGGTATGGTATGGTATGGTGGGCATGATATGGTATGTTGGGTATGGTGTGGTGGGTATGGTGGGTATGGTATGGATATGGTTGGGTATTGGGTATGGGTGTGTTATGGTATGGGTGTATGGTATAGTGGGTATGGTTTGGTATGTTGGGTATGGTATGGTGGGTATGGTATGGTATGGTGGGTATGGTATCGTATGTTGGGTATGGTATGGTGGGTATGGTATGGTATGTTGGGTATGGTATGGTGGGTATGGTATGGTATGGTGGGTATGGTATGGTATGGTGGGTATGGTATGGTATGTTGGGTATGGTATGGTGGGTATGATATGGTATGTTGGGTATGGTATGGTGGGTATAGTGGGTCTGGTATGGTATGTTGGGTATGGTATGGTGGGTATGGTGGGTATGGTATGGTATGTTGGGTATGGTATGGTGGGTATGGTATGGTATGTTGGGTATGGTATGGTGGGTATGGTATGGTATGGTGGGTATGGTATGGTATGTTGGGTATGGTATGGTGGGTATGGTATGGTATGTTGGGTATGGTATGGTGGGTATGGTATGGTATGGTGGGTATGGTATGGTATGTTGGGTATGGTATGGTGGGTATGGTGGGTATGGTATGGTATGTTGGGTATGGTATGGTATGTTGGGTATGGTATGGTATGTTGGGTATGGTATGGTATGGTGGGTATGGTATGGTGGGTTTGGTGGGTATGGTATGGTATGTTGGGTATGGTATGGTATGTTTGTTGGGTATGGTATGGTATGGTGGGCATGGTATGGTATGTTGGGTATGATATGGTATGTTGGGTATGGTATGGTATGGTGGGTATGGTATGGTATGTTGGGTATGGTATGGTGGGTATGGTGGGTATGGTATGGTATGTTGGGTATGGTATGGTGGGTATGGTATGGTATGGTGGGTATGTTGGGTATGGTATGGTGGGTATGGTATGGTATGGTGGTCATGGTATGGTATGGTGGGTATGGTATGGTATGGTGGGTTTGTATGGTATGGTATGATATAGTGCGTATGGTGGGCATGGAATTGTATGATATGATGTGTATGGTGGGTATGTTATGTTTTGGTATGTTTTGGTAGTGTAGGTATGGTAGGCATTTTATGGTATGATATAATGGGTATGGTGGGCATGGTAATGTATGGTTTGGTGGCTATGGTGGGCATGGTATGCTATGGTATGATGTGTATGGTAGACATGGTATGGTATGATATGGTGGGTGTGGTGGGTATAGTATGGTTTGGTATGGTGGGTATGGTGGGCATGGTATGGTATGTTATGTTTGCTATTGGGTGCATGGTATGGTATGATATGTTGGGTATGGTTTATGATTACTATAGGTTCCCTTGATGTGGTATTTAACCAATTTGTAATTGTTAATTATTTGATTGAACTTAGCAGTTTTAAATGATTTTGCTTAGTTATTTATTACACAAAAAATAGAAGATCAGAATAAAAAAAGCACAGGCCATGGCTCTTAAATATAACTATTAATGACGTCACGTAATGAATCCTGTTACATAATTCACGCTGTTAGATTTTTGATTTTTTCATAGAATTTGGCTTATTTTTTCTGATATGTTTACACTACGTTTTAACTAAACTAGCAACTATGTGTATTCAATAAAGTTTTGGCCAAATCAATATAAAAATCATTAATGAAATTAATATATGTAAGTGTTTGCTGTGCAAATGTAAAGCCCCTATAAACACTGTTCTGCCCAGATAAATCTTTATAAAAAAGTAAACCCGCAAAAAAATCTTATTCCAATCATTAGTTATGCCATTTATTAATATGGATCCTCCAAAATAACGTAACACTTTGATAAAACATTTCTTATATCAAAACATATTAGTGTTCCAAATAAATACAGTTCAGGATTAAAGTAAAGTTAGTCGATCATTATTTGCACTGAGACGTTGAATGTACAACGGCAATCGTAAAATAGACATTGTCGCAACAAATCACAAAACGCCAATAATCTTGTCTGTTCATATAGACAGAAAACACTGATAACAAATGTTCCTACTGTCCTAGACAGTCATCATATGACCGAACATGTAACTTCAGTCCTTACAGAAACCCGCCCGCAAGATGGCACATTACGTAGATACAGTTTCTAACCGTTTATATAAAATATTCTTGAAAGTTGGTTATAAACAATAACATATAAAATTGTATCTGACGTTTTTTACTGAATGTGCCAGAAACCCTTGCTAAGTGTGTTCCAATAAACAGCACACCACAACAACAGTAAATTACATTACATAATTCTTTTGACAGTAAAACTATGTATGCATCTTTATTATCTTTTTAGCTATCTGCGACTTAAGAAGAAAACTGAAGTATGCACAAGTAATGATACATTAAGTAATACACGTGTTTAACAGATCGTCAATTTCAGTTATTTGTATGAAATAACTGTGTTTTACTATTGTCTAAGTCAAAGCTCCACACTGTGTATTTAACTTTTACTGAATATTTACTATCAAAAGAAAAATAACAAAAGGCCGTAAAAGAATTACTACAGATATTTCAATCTGAACTACTTCTAGACAAATAGGTAAATAAGAATAGGTCCTATACAAATTTCCACAGATATTTGAATTTAATCTACCTCTAGACAAAGGCAAACATGGTAAATATATTTCAAAAAAAATAAACCTAAGTCCAAGGTATGTCAAAAGAAAATATCCGTGACAGTCTTGATATGATGAATATGATGACAACATAGATCACAAGCACGGGGAGATGTTTTACGACTGCCACACTGCACAAGCAACACTGTAATGATTATGTAAAAGTGACAAGAACACAGGGACGAGACATAACACACAAAAAGAAAAAACCAGCAACTACCGAATTGGAACGGTCAGTCGGCAAAAGTACATACTTCAACAATGACTATTAGTGAATATTAACCAGTTTGGAAAAACATTTGGTCAAATTCACATTTATAAGAACGAAAATTTCAGTAACATAACATTCATAATACTTGCACTTTTCATTCACGTTATATGTTTGTCAATCATGTTTTCATACAAGATATCATTGTGTTATGTGATATTCATATATACACTATCAATATTTGAAGTGTAAACTTGGTCTATGATCGTTCAGACTAAACTTGGATTTGTAAATTTACTTAGAATACGGCACCTATGACGATTGTACAATAGATGACCTGTAACTACTTTGATTACCCGTCCCTCTAATGGCATAAGGTTCGAGATCCGGTCTGGGCGAAGTACTTAATATATGGGAAGATCATCTACCAGGCATGCTGTGCACCTAGGTTATTCTACCCAAATGTTTGTCTAGAATCTTTCTCTATCTTTTCTATAAGCAATATGTTTCAACATTGTATGATAAAATACAGGTAACAAAATTAATGAGGTGATGAGTATACTTCATGATTTGTCTTCAATTTATTTTCCTTTCGCCAACTGTGTAGTTATAATATTTCAATCAAACAGATACGTCTAATTATATGAAGGTGGAAAAGTAAACATTTGAACAAACATTTGACTTATGTGTAATCATGCAATTGTAATATAAAAATGACAAAAACACTAGGACAAGGTCTTACGTATTAAGAAAACCCGTTGTTTTTGGTTTATTTATATCAACGACCCGCCCAACCAATGCATCGTAAGCAAAACAGCTGATTCTATGTGCCAGCAGATGTCGATATGATTCTTATATAAGCAACGACCGACAATCATCATACATTTTTAGTCTCACAATGTGCTTAAGACTTAACGTCCATTATGGGTTTAAATAGTAAACGAAGAAAAGGTGCTAGGAGAATTGCCAAAGTAGAATCAGTGTAAAATGACAAAACCACTGAAACAAGAAATTAAAAACACAAAAAGCCAACACTTACCGCCTTGGAGAGGTCAGACCTCAAAAGGAATCACTTGTGCTCTTTAAAACTGGTTTGTGGAGAGCTCCAACCTTTCTATTCTTGAAGGTTTTTCTCCCAGACAAAGGTGATAAAAATATCTTTTTAAAGTGAGACAACTAACAGCATACACCTGCAGCTGGATCCAAGAATAGTATTTACAAATTTAACAATATGACATTAATTATAATAAATTAACAATGTGTGTACATTTTGTACATTGAATTAAAGCAACATCAACTATACAAATCCTAAAGAAAAAATATTTTAAAATAAAACAGTAAAATCGATGACATTTAATAAGACGAAGTTTATTACGTCTTACGATAAAATGCCGTGACGCCATATGTCAAAAGTGAAATGTACATTTCTGAAATACGACAGAAATTATTACATTTTAAACGCAATCATAATCAACGAAACAAAATGTAATATTGTATAGTCATTAAATGTGATACTATTCAAAAGTTCTCGTATAACAGGCCGAGGATTGATTTGTCAATAACGTTTAGATAATAAAGTCAAGCAAAATCCCGAAGTTATAACTATATTTGAATTTTATGTAAAGTGCAAGGAGATTGTTCGAGGTGTCACTGCTATCTCATGTAAAGTGCAAGGAGATTATTCGAGTTGTCACTGCAATCTCATGTAAAGTGCAAGAAGGTTATTTGAGTTGTCACTGCAATCTCATGTAAAGTGCAAGGAGATTGTTCAAATTGTCACTGCAATCTCATGTGAAGTGCAAGGAGGTTGCTCGAGTTGCCTCAACTAAAAAGGGCACAACTGGAAATGAGACGACAGAATTTCAACAGTGACAATCAAAATTATGACTTTAAGTCATCCATAAATATAAATGAAACGCAAGTTCTTGACTATAAATGCGTCAATTGCCAGCAAGTCAGTACACTGATCTATTCTCGAGTTGTAACAATTAGGTATATTTTAAATGTTTCCTAAAAAGGATAGTAAATTTAGTGAAACCTGTATCTTGAACTTCAGGAAAATATTACCATAAAGTCCAAGATAACTCATGTCATGCAGTTTAAGAATATTGATATTGGTATTATATTTCAAAGTAATAAATTATATTCTTGAATGAATTTGGAATACAAATTCCTTAATTTGTGTGATCAAATGCGTTATTGTTAAATGTTGTAGCGATAAACTGTTTTATAACATTGACATATTCAAGCTTAGAACAATTGCTGCAATCCTATCTCAAATTGTTGTTTATATCCTACATGTAAACATTTAATTAAGATTCTTTAAACCTTCCCTCAGACGAATGCCTAAAAATGAAACTAAACGAAGATGGCTTTCATGAGGGAAATTACTATTTAGTAGAAAACACATACAATGGCTAAAGAAATGTATACACATAGTTGTATCTTTTCCATTACAATTTTTAATGGTTTGTAGACTAGAAATACTACTTGAAAAAAATATTTCGGAGTCTTTTATCCATTGAAACGAAACAAAGGATTATAGAAAAATAGTACAAGTAGATGACAATGTTTAAGATTTGTAGGGTAGTTTGTAAGGTAGTTAATTTTGTTTACCGACTGCGCATCTTAGGCGAATCAGCTAAATATTTTGCTTACGTTTACTTTAAATTTAGAATGACACAGTATATAGCAAACAACGGGCTCCTGAATGAAAAACATAATTAATTATTATTTTATAATTCAAAATGCAAACTGTATGGATGGATTGGAACTTGCATTTTGAGATTGTTGTGGGACACTTAATCCAATACCAATTACTATAACTGCCACAAACTTAGTATATTCGCTTATTCTGCTGCAGCAGATACAATGTTTAGGTTCTCTAAATCTCTGTTTTAAATTTATTGTGTCGAGAATGCGCCAGTTTGTTCAAATGTCAAGTATTGCCTTATAACTATAACCTTTTGGTCGCACAGATGGTGACCTTATAAACCTAGGATTTGTAGCCTTGCATATGCATTGAAAGCCTCAGACGAATTGTTTGTGGGAAATGGAAGTTGACAGATTACGTGGTGCATTTTGGGTGGAGTATCCAGTGTTTCCTGGCCTAGAGTACTTCCTATTTAAATATATTTGATAAAATTGGCAGTCAACATCATGAAGGATTTAGTCCAAAATGCTGGCAAAATCGTTCTAAAAACTGTTTCGAAAGCAAGATATAGCTATACAATATGGTTATTACTAAAATAATAGTAAGTATATATAAGAAAAGACGAAGATTTAGCACTTATGTGTATTGTCTTAAAGTTACGTTACGAGATATACTTATCATTTTAGGAGTCGGCTTTGGTTCCCCAATTCCATCTTTCCATGAACAGGATGCTACAACTATGAATTCTTCTCTAGTCATTTTTTTCTTGATTCAAAAAGTTAATTTAACTTCAACAATTTTGTGGTTCTTCTAATCGAAATAATACATAACTCTTTTCTAAACACTATGTCGACATTATTTCCAATGACGTCAATACTTTCGTCATAGCTTATCAAACAAAACGTCAGCGCTTGGACATTTGTTCAAATGGATCGGTTTTCTTTCATTGCTTTCATTTGAGAAACCCAACAGGAAGTGCGAGGTTATAGGTCTGTAAAACCGGTTTAAACACCCTGTCGGTCCATATTGCCGACTGACCGTTCCAAGGCGGTAGCTGTTTGGTTTTCTCTTTTTGTTAAATGACTCATCACAGGTTTGTTCTCATTTTTACATTTGGCTTGCTTGTGAATACCTTTGTCCTGTGCTTTTAAAATTTTTGTATATGTTGCAATGTTCTTTGTCATATATATTCTTATTTATCGTTTCGGAGAGACATTACATTATATGCTTGTATATGTCTTAATACGCACAAGTGATATAACTATCAGTGCAATCAAATGTAATAACTTCTTTGTTAATCTGCTGTTATTTCACCAATAACGCGCGTGTGGCACAAACATTTTGGAAATCGTAAGATACAGTTATCCTTGTCTGCGCTTTATGGTGTTATCTAATTATATAATTGTTTGCAAGTCTTTGGAAAATGGATATATGAAAAATTTGGTGTGTAACAGTACATATAAGTGAAATTTAATTGACCTAGATTCTAAAGAATTATGAAATTTGTGTGGGGACGGCTATTCCCATTTATCTGTCAGAATACTGTTGTGTGGTTAGTTAATTAACTTACCATTTTATTTCTATACTCTGGTTCTCCAAAATTAACAGATCGTATCTCACTTTACTTCTAACCTTAGTGATGCAAAACTCATTTTGTTTGTATAAAGTTAGAGATTAAATTAATTTCACGTCATGCCTGACAAAAGTCTTTATTTTTGACAGTTTGATTGCATAGTTCGGATGGGTTTTTTTCTGCATATCAATTAAAAAGCAACAACAACATATCCTCAATTCAGTTAAGTTTATCGAATTTCCAGTATGTAAGTACATACAATCAAATCGTTTAATATAACTATTATATTATTTTTATTATTTCGGATTTTGGTATGTTATACTGCAATCATAATGTAATTGTTTGTTTTAATTTTACGATCCCAAAACAAAATCACAACTGCACGATAAAAATAAAAACTCGGTGTATTTATGAGGTTTATAAAACATTACCATGACACCTACTTCAGTAATAGCCGAGTTACTTCCAATGCCCTTTAAGAGCTATATTCTAATATAACTTGTTATCATATCGCGACATCTTTTATTTCCACCACAGTAAAGGAAGCATTGTAAATACTCATTTAACGTCGTATCCATAAGAAAAATACTGCTAATTAGTGTCTTTTAGGAAATTAAAGCGTGTTATATTATTTCATATACGTCTAGAAACCTAATGCCATTTAGATCTTTGACCAAGATATATTCCATATATTTCAGTTGTTTAAGATAGCTTACACTCCGTCTTTTTAATTAATTTATTTTTGTGTTTTTAAAGCCTGAAATTTTACAAAACCGTTTTAATATGCATGTTTTATTATTGTCTTGCATGCTGCAACCTACTTGCAATATATGCGTTTGGGTCGTAAATAAACCAAGACATAACATGTAGCGAGTGGAGCAATGACAGCATTATGCTTTATTATTAGTGTGTCTAATTTAAATAATGTGAGTCATAAACCACGTTCAAGTTTCCGAAAGTGTTGCTTGCTAATAATTTGTTTTCAATTTTCTTTGAATTCAATTAATTTGCATGCAAAATAATTAATATCAATAGTCAAGCACAATATCAATCTAAATACGCAGCTATTCAATCTCGTCAAAAACAATTTTAACTTCGTATACTTAGGCTTACATCGTTCTGTTGTTGTTGTTTTTTATAATCTTTTTACGAAAGACTAGATCTGCCAACAGGGACACACTTCTTTTGATTCTTCAGTAGTTTAAATCAAACACTAAACGAAACAAACTTGAATGCATTGCGGATGGAAGTGTTAAAGATTTTGCAAAGTGGTATGTAAACAAGTTGTGTGCTTGAGTTAATTTTATATCTTTGAATTAATATTCCGTGGTGGATTCCAATGATATGAAGCAATACCTTGTATTTATTTTGAGCAAAATGTGTTGACTTTGTATAGAAACAAAGAATGAAAAGCATTTTTGCAAAACCACCAAACATGTTTTTCATGAGGGCTGACAATGTGTAGTTTTGACACTGTGAAGCATCGAAATATGTCTGTGATTTGCTTTAATG